>CM044565.2:24189036-24594036 GCA_024416835.2 Perccottus glenii | reverse complement strand
GAATACGACACGCAGATTACAACAGGTGAGTAGAGCCTGTAACCACTGTAGGAAACTGAACAATCTGAACAAACCTAACACACTAACCTGTTTTCTAGAGCGTGGTACAGGCGTAACTTCACCATCACTTTGCTCATGGCTCGTGTGGTTCTACAAAACATGTGGAGGACTGTAACACAACACAGCAGCAAGAAAAACAGAACAGCAGCATGATGTGGAATAAAAATATGTCAATTCTGCTTTTGTGTGTTTAATTTTTTCAGGTACTTTTCTTCTAACACCCGTGATTGGACATGAAACTGTAAACTGCTCATAGTGCAATCATAGTGCATAGTGCAATCACTATACTGTAATACTTGATATACTTTTTTGTTTTTGTATATGCTGTATATATAGGTATATATACATAGTATATATAGTATGGGGGCTATAGAGGCTGGTGCCCCCGGCCCTTTGGCATGATGCCCAAAAGGGGTCTTTTGTCAACCCCAACTATGACACCAGCACCTATGAGACACTGAGAAGTGATCCAACAAGTGGGTACAAGAAGAAGGTCATAGACTGTCTGCAGAGGCTGGAGAAGGACCATGTCATTGATCGACCTCTGTACTACAGGCTGTATCCTGGAAACACCACCCCATGTTTCTAGGGCTTACCCAAAATACACAAGGATGTAACTCCACTACAACCCATGGTAAGCAGCACAGATTCAGGCACCTACAATGTAACACCTGGCCGCCATTGGTAGGCCACTCACAACACTATATCATCAACTCACAGGATGGGAGTCATCAGGACTCTTCAGCACAGAGCACAAGAGGTGCCCACAACCTCAGAAGGTAAACGGAAAGAAGAACAACACATCCGTAAAGCCCTGAGAGACTGGATACCTCAGATGGACTTTCAACAAAACCAAGAGGACACAGAAACCAAACAGACAAGAACCAGGGACAAAAGGGAAGGGTGTAGTTATCCCTTATGTGTCTGGTTTATCTGAAAAACTTAAAAAGATTTTCTACAAACACCACACCACTTTAAACCAAGGAACACTCTGCTTCAAAAACTGGTCCATCCTAAAGACAAGACCCCCACAAACAGAGTAATGTAGTTTATACAGTTCAGTGAAGAGTGCAGTGACAGTAATGTCGGTAAAACAAAACAACAGCTTCACAAGAGGATGTATCAGAACAGAAGAGCCAATCCTGGAGGACCTGAGTCTGCAGTCCACCTCCACCTCAAAGAGAAAAGACATTCCTTTGAGAACAGCAATGTCCGAATCTTGACCAGAGAGGTCAGATGGTTTGAAAGAGGGGTGAAGGAAGGAAGCCCTTTGAACAGAGGAGGTGGCCTCAGATTCATGCTGAATAGTATTTATAACAGTGTTTTGAAACCTAAATCAAAAGAGCACCCTAGAACAACAACCACAGCCCCTGAATGTAACAACTCTGCACCTGAATTGAGCAGTGTCATTAACAACTCTCCTGAGTCTTTAACGACTCTCACATCAGGAGTCACACTGTCCTTTCAGAGCTAATGGCTATAATACCAGAACAGCCTGGTCCAATCAGAGTTAGTTTTAGGTCAAACCTCTCCCTCCAGAGAATACTGAAAGGCTGTTTTGTTACTTTCACTTTGAAAAGTTTAGCTGTCATTAATAATGCTGTATTCCAGATACAAGTTTATTCATTTGCACTTTTTCAGATGCTAATGAGTTCCTACATATAACTTTAGCTAAAATACTGTTATACCATATCTCAATATACCACACATTTTTATATAAAATAATGTTCACTCAAAAGGGAGTGGAAAGAAGAAGTAAGGTTTAGTCCTGGTTTAAATCTAGGTTTAGACCAAGCCATTTTATTTATTTAGCACAACGAAAGTGACCCTTGTAAAGTGTATCTAACACTAAATTGGTAAATGAAAGGACATCAGCTGATGAAAAGAGCGCTTATGAAATAATATGAAATGTAGGATATGCCAAAGCCAGTAGCAAGAAGAGCACAAACATCTTTAGTGTCACATTTTTTAGCGTTAGCTCGTCATTGAACATTGCCTTCACCAATGACATTCATATTAGTTCTAATAATACATCCATGGTTTTAAGTGCTAAATGTTGAATTAATATTGATAGTTGTGATTTTTTATGATATCAGTGAGAACAGAGTTGAATGATTGCAATGGTTGAACACGGTTAGATTATGAATTCAAACATTTTTAGAAGGTTCATGCCAATTCAAATTCAAAAAATCTATTTTATTATTCAATGCCTAACTTCCCCATTAACAATTCCTTGAGCTTTGGAGTTTTATTGCAATAGACTTAAAACTTGCCTCCAAAACCAAAATACATTTAATTAATTATTTTTAATTAATTTGATTGGGACAGTGCATGTTAATGAACATATATGAGACACAACCACATGAACATAAACATGCCAGATTGTAGCCGTAGGCTAATTTCCATCCGTTGTCCCAACATTCTCACACCATTCACCAGAGCAACAATCACACACATTCATACACCAGTGCTGTGTCACTGGAGGCAAGGAGGGTTAAGTGTCTTGCCCAAGGACACAACGACAGCATGAACTGTGGGGAGAGCGGGAATCGAACCGTCTACCTTCCGGTTGAAGGACGCCTGCTCTACCACTGAGCCTCTGTGCCCCACATTTGGCAGGCTTCTTAAAGAATCTCAACTGAGATAGCAACACGGGTCAACCTCAGCACCAGCACCGGGTTGCTACGGCGAGGGCCAATGATCGCCGCCTGCGGCTTTTTTTAGGCCCAATCCATACAGTGGGGATCAAACGTTTGGGCACCCCAGGTAAAAAATTGTATTAAAATGCATAAAGACGCCATGAAAAGATGGAAATATCTCCAAAAGGCATCAAATGACAGATTAGACATCCTTATAATAAGTAAAAAAAAGTTAGATTTTTTTTCCCTAAAGAAGGGTGCACCGGGAGAACCCATTTGCCCTGGCGGGACCTCAGCAGCAGGCTACACACGGGACGCCTGGAAGAACTGGCAAGTTCTGTGTTTAGAAGTTCTGTCTGTGGAGGACGTCGAGGATGTATTCATTTTCAGATTTATGATAGTGGGTTTCCTGATTATTGGTCTTGGGACTGCCTTAAACTATCGCAAAATTTGTAAAACAGCGGCCTTTAAAGCTACCCAGCCGCTGTCTGCTGAAATTAAACAGTGCTTCTATGACGTGAGTGACAAGCTGAAGGGATTACAGAAGGGTGTTGCACAGTGCGAGGAGCTGATTCGTGTCATCTCAGCCCGGACTGCGTACACGGAGAAAAGAGTGGATTTGATCAAGAATCAGACCTGTGAGCTGCTACGCAGCACTACAGGGCTGACCACGAAACTGGATGAAACATCAAAGCTACTTCACGAATCGGACGCACGCACCTGAGGCTGAAGAACTAGAACTGATCCGGACAAATTACCGAAGATTAAAATGGATAAAATCACAAATTTCTGTCTCCTTTACCTCTGCCCCAGTCCCCTCTCTCGATTAGAAGTCTGGCCAGCAGCTGGGTCTTATCTTATCTTAGTGGTACTCCCTGTACTCGCCAAGGATAGCCAAGGAACTCTCTCACACAGTTTCGCTAAACACCTCAAGGCCTCCTACCACTCCTATCACATCCCGCCTGAAACTTGACATCTGTCTGACTCTCTCCTCTACTCCCCCCTCCCCCTCGTAAGCCACTGAAAAAATCCATCACGTGACCGCGTGTGCTGTTATCCTGTTACTGTGATGTGTAAAGTATGTCTATGTATGTTGTAACGGCAACTGCAATTGCGACTACGTATGTAATGTTGTAACTGCGACTGTAGTTATGTGTCTGCTATGTCTGTACAATGCCTTATTTCATTTTCCTGAAGATCATTGGAGCGCCGGAAATATGGCTGCACCGGTGTGGTCTGCAACCTTTGTGTGTCTGTCTATGTATAAATGTAATATGTTGCACCACTAATAAGCAATTTTGTTGCAGTGTACTTGTACAATTGTAATGACAAATAAAGCATTCATTCATTCATTCCATCATTTACAATTTCAAAATAACAAAAAACAAAAAAATGGTGTCTGCAAAAGTTTGGGCACCCTGCAGAGTTAATACCTTGTACTGCCCCCTTTGGCAAGCTAGGACCTGACAGTGTCATGGATTGTTCTCAATCATCGTCTGGATAGACCAGGTGATGTCAATCTCAAAGGTTTTAAATGCCCAGACTCATCTGACCTTGTCCCAACAATCAGCACCATGGGTTCTTCTAAGCAGTTGTATAGAAAACTGAAACTGAATAGTTGACGCTCACAAAGCAGGAGAAGGCTATAAAAAGATAGCAAAGCGTTTTCAGATGCCAATATCCTCTGTTCGGAATGTAATTAAGAAATGGCAGTCATCAGGAACAGTGGAAGTTAAAGCAAGATCTGGAAGACCAAGAAAAATATCAGACAGAACGGCTCGCAGGATTGTGAGAAAAGTAAGTCAAAACCCACGTTTGACTGCACGATCCTGCACGACACTGGAGTTGTGGTACACTATTCCACTATAAAGAGATACTTGTACAAATATGGACTTCATGGAAGAGTCATCAGAAGAAAACCTCTTCTATGTCCTCAACACAAAAATTAGCGTTTGAAATTTGCAAATGAACATATAGACAAGCCTGCTGCATTTTGGAAACAAGTTTTGTGGACCGATGAGGTTAAAATAGAACTTTTTGGCCGGAATGAGCAAAGGTATGTTTGGAGAAGAAAGGGCACAGAATTTAATGATAAGAACCTCTGTCCAACTGTTAAGCATGGGGGTGGATCGATCATGTTTTGGGGTTGTATTGCAGCCAGTGGCACAGGGAACATTTCACGAGTAGAAGGAAAAATGGATTCAATAAAATTTCTGCAAATTTTGGATGCTAACTTGATGCCATCTGTGAAAAAGCTGAAGTTAAAAAGAGGATGGCTTCTACAAATGGATAATGATCCTAAACACACCTCAAAATCCATGGTGGATTACATCAAGAGGCATAAACTAAAGGTTTTGCCATGGCCTTCACAATCTCCTGACCTCAACATAATTGAAAATCTATGGATAGACCTTAAAAGAGCAGTGCGTGACAGACAGCCCAGAAATCTCAAAGAACTGGAAGACTTTTGTAAGGAAGAATGGGCAAAGATACCTCAAACAAGAATTGAAAGACTCTTGGCTAGTTACAAAAAGCGTTTACAAGCTGTGATACTTGCCAAAGGGGGCAGTACAGGGTATTAACTCTGCAGGGTGCCCAAACTTTTGCAGACACCATTTTTTTGTTTTCTGTTATTTTGAAAGTGTAAATGATGGAAATAAACTCTAACTTTTTTTTACTTATTATAAGGCTGTCTAATCTGTCATTTGATGCCTTTTGGAGATTTTTCCATCTTTTCTTGGCGTCTTTATGCACATTAATAATTTTTTTTACCTGGGGTGCCCAAACTTTTGATCCCCACTGTATATGGCAAGGGAGTATAGAAACCCTTAGGCAGTGCGCAAAGTGCACTAACCTGAGGAAATGGAGCTAATAAACACTACAATGTTCTTTATCCACCTGTGACAAAAGGTTCACGCTTAATTTACTCTGCAAATATACGTATTAATGGCAGTAAACAATCATGGTTATTAAAGTCTGCTGCTAATGCAATTTTTAGGCTTATTCCAAGAATGATTTAAAATTCAAGATAAAGGTAACCAAATATTTGTCTCATATATAGGTTTTAAATGCTGTGCAAGTATTCAATGTTTACGCATGTAGTTTTCTGTGAAGTTTGGAACCACTTGGGAATAAGAAGTGGAGCGTATAACTATTTTAGAATTCTCCAAAGTGTCATAAACTAGCACACGTTTTAAAATTTGTTTTTTTAAAGAAAATAATTTTGCAATCAGACTATATCCACTATGTCCAACCCTTCATTAAGACCAGGACAGATGGAGGTGAGGCTGAGCAGTGTTACTGATCTATCAGAGCTTTGGATCACATTGTGCTGTGGTTAAATCAAGGGCGTAACTTTGTGTGCATTGGTAGGGACATCACAGGCTGTGGTTTAATACACAAACCCAAGAACCGATTATTGCTGTTCTGTGTTTATGTGCCGTTAGGGGCACTGAGGTGAGCTAAACCAAATTAAATATTTTTTATAGCAGCTTAAGAGGGTAATACAGACTTATCAACCAAGCCGTGACGTCAGTGTTATTGAGAAAACAAGAAAACAGGCCTATGATTACAGCTTCATTGGAAAGAAACTACAACCTACCTACATTAATAGAGGTTAATGGAGGTTATGTGTGAATTTATTAAAATGTACGATTAACAACTCTATGGAACGCAGTACATCTCCACAGAATTACATCATCACCATACAGATCATTTTAGTTGTCCTCTATAGGATTGACATAAAAATGTGCAGCCCTATCACATATTTGTCGACTTAAGAGTGCTTGCAGTAAAACAGCCATTGTGGGCTGATTGTCTTGTAGCCTATATGAAGCTATAATTTGAAATACACTACTTTTGGTTTTGATTTTCCAAACATTTATATTTACATTTAGTCATTTAGCAGCTTTTATCCACCTTTAATTTGAGGGTATTTACATCCAAATCAGATGAACGGTGTAGGAATTACAACAGTTTGTATATGTGCCTCCCACTTTTTAAGGGACCAAAAGTAATGGGACAGATTAACAATCATAAACCAAACTTTCACTTTTTAATACTTGGTTGAAAATCCTTTGCAGTCAATTCCAGCCTGAAGTCTGGAACGCATAGACATCACCAGACGCTGGGTTTCATCCCTGGTGATGCTCTGCCAGGCCTCTACTGCAACTGTCTTCAGTTCCTGCTTGTTCTTGGAGCATTTTCCCTTCAGTCTTATCTTCAGAAAGTGAAATGCATGTTCAATCGGATTCAGGTCAGGTGATTGACTTGGCCATTGCATAACATTCCAGTTCTTTCCCTTAAAAAACTCTTTGGTTGCTTTCGCAGTATGCTTTTGGTCATTGTCCATCTGCACTGTGAAGTCCAATGAGTTCTGATCTGGACAACTGTTGTGAGGAAAAGAATTCTTCGGTCATGCACCACAGTTGTTTTCCGAGGTCTTCCAGGTCTTTTAGTGTTGCTGAGCCCACCAGACGGTTCTGTCTTTTTAAGGATGTTTCAAACAGTTGATTTGGCCACACCTAAAGTTTTTTCTGTCTCTCTGATGGGTTTGTTTTGTTTTTTCAGCCTAATGATGGCTTGCTTCACTGACAGTGACAGCTCTTTGGATCTCATATTGAGAGTTGACATAAACAGTTTCCAAATGCAAATAGCACACTTGAAATGAACTCTGAACCTTTTATCTTCTCCTTATAAATGGGATAATGAGGGAATAACACACACCTGGCCTGGAATAGCTGAGCAGCCAATTGTCCCATTACTTTTAATCCCTTAAAAAGTGGGAGGCACATATACAAACTTGTAATTCCTTCACTGTTCACCTGATTTGGATGTAAATACCCTCAAATTAAAGATAGGAAGATTAGGTCCGCAGAACAGATGTGCTGTTAAAGTTTACACATCTCATGAATAGTTTGGTGGATTTACTGAGAAGTGGGGGGAGGGAAGAGCGGGGGGTGATGCTCAAATAGCTTTTTGGAGCAAACACAAAGCTAACAGACAGTTATTTAAACAAGTGAGGACCTTAACCAAACAATTTAAAGTAAAGTTCAAACAGCTGCAGGGAGTAAGAGGTATCAGGTGTTTTTTTCAAGAAAACCTATCCCCCATCTTTGTTTAAAAATGAATTTGCAGCTGAAAATGGCAATAGACATTAAAGTTTTATGCCTGTTTCCAGGACAGAACATCCAATAATTGAGATATTTCACAGTTGAATATATTTCTGACAAAGAATTACTTTGACATGAAAGGGTTTGTCCCATACTATCTAAGAAACATCTCCTGGATGCAATAGTGTCTATCATCAGTGATGTGTTCTGGGATTTTTTGGGTCTCTCAACATCAGACACCTTCGCCCAGGCGAGAAATGCATTTCACTCTTTCCCCACACTTGGAGATTTGCTGAGCTTGGCAGGGCATTGTATACTGCCTGCACAAGCAGTCAGACGCGGTGGAAGTCTGGCAGCATGTTTGCCCAGGCTCTACCACCTTGTCCATGCTCTCAGCTGCTGAGGGGTGGCAAAGAGGCTTGATCCTGATCACCCTAGACCGAAAAGTTGAGGTGATAACCGGAAGGCTGGGTTGGGCCAAAGATGAACCAGGCACCCACCATCGCTGAACAACCTGCAAGAAGAATGAACAGACAAAGCGCACAAGGTCCCTGCCCTCTTGCCGTAGGATAGTGCTGAAAAGAGAGCAAAAGCCCCCCTCCTAACCAAACCTCCAGACCAGGAGTCAGTGGTTCAGAAAGGGTCGGGACTGTAGGCAACCCCCTGCTTGCAACAGCGTGTCGGGCCAATCACGGAGGGGTCAAAAGTCCATCACCACCATCTGGACAAGGTCCGGTTACCACCTGACACGCGCAACCCTGGGCACCAAGCCCTACTCGTTGCGCAGAGGACCTCCTCGGGACATCCTGTCCGCTCCCGAAATAAGTGTCCCGGGCACAACAAGATCTTTGCCGCCTTCCGGTGAAGGAGGGAGGACCTGGTCCCCTCTGTTCCCCTCTATCTAAGTAGATAGGTAGTGTTTCAATTCCAGGCTGGGGGCAAAGAGCAGAAGCACTCTCTGCATCACCACCATTTCCAGAACATTAACATGGGCGCAGTGGAACCAGGAATTGAATTGAATGAATGGCTGTGGGCCGCGCAAAATGGGAGGAGACACGCACCTATAAAAGAGGCACTCTAGTCTCGGACTGTGACTGCAGAACTACCACTGAGTGGAGCACACTTGACCCCCGAAGACAGCAGGTACGGTTCCCAGCAGGGTTTTGTTCAGGGTAGCAAGGTTTTGCGGAAGCAACGTTCTTAGCGGGGATTGAGGCAGACGGGTCGGGCCCCATTATCCGTCTGTCATGGGTGGCTTTGACAGTAATGCTAAATGGGAAGATGCATAGCCACACATTTCTGCACCTGCTTTAGCGCCTGAAGGGCTCAGGTGTTAAAGCTCACTTAAAATGCGCATGAACGCTGTGGGGATGGCATATAGCTGTGTCGATGCAGGTTGATTGCAGACTGTCTTCTGTCCTCTTTCCTCCGCCCAGGGAGCAGCCATGCCTTTCAGTAACACACACAACCAGTGGAAGCTCAAGAACTCCTCAAACATGGAGTACCCAGACCTGAGCAAGCACAACAACCTCATGGCCAAGGTGCTCACTCCGGATCTGTACGAGCGGCTGCGGGACAAGCAGACACCCAGTGGATTTACTTTGGATGATGTCATCCAGACCGGCGTGGACAACCCAGGTAAGACCAGACACACCCAAGCGTCTTTTTCCCGGGGTAGCATCAGCTCACACTTCCACGCAGGGCGTCTAATGGCCGCTGCATGATCTCAGGAGCCAGTGAGAGCTTTCGCGCTGTGACCTTGCCAGGGGATAAAGCTCAGCAGCCTTTATACAATATGGAAGCCTAAGCACTTAAGAGTCTAAAAGAGGCCTCCGTTATCAGAATTCAAAAGTTACTCCTACAAACCATAAAGTTACTTTAAATACAACTCCAATACTCCAGTTCATGTTCTCTGTGGAAGTTACAGTGTGCTATAGTCTTGTGGGTCAAAGGGAAAGTGAGTCCGGTGCTGACGGTGGCTCTCTGTGCAGGCCAGCCCTTCATCATGTCGGTGGGCTGCATCGCTGGAGACGAAGAAACCTATGAAGTCTTCAAGGAGCTGCTGGACCCAATCATCAAGGACCGTCATGGAGGATACAAGCCGTCCGACAAACACAAATCTGACCTCAACACCAGCAACCTCCAGGTGACTCTCACTGTTCATTTACATTCACACGTTTGGCTGTTTAGTCCTGTCCTCATGAGAACAGTCAGATAAAAACAAATGCAAACCCATAATTGCAGTTTATGGTGGATCTTTTTTTTTTTATTTGTTGTTTTTCAGAACATAAGCAACTCTTATTGTGTAAACTTGGCTTGAATCATGAGTCAAACTTAATCCTTTCAGGGGGCAAAAGACTGACACCTGAAAGCTTTAATTTGATTTTGAGTTTATCTTAAACATTAATTTTTTTCTATAAAAACTGGTTTGGAACCAGGTTTTTGTTGGATTTGAGCAGGTCATATTCATCTTTGTAGCAATAACTGGCTTAATCAATAAGATGTAATGAACAAAAAATTACATTTGATTCAGATCCATCTAAAACCTGTTCAGATCCATTTAAAAACCTGAGAAATCTTGTTAAACGTACAACAGAAATGTGAAAACAAGGCCTGTGAATCAAACTCAAACAAAAATCAAACAAAAGCTATAATGCATGTTGGTTATTGTGTTCTTTCGAAAATGAACAGATGACTAAACAGCACACAAAAATAAAATCACAGCGTCAGGAATAATAATAATAATAATAATAATAATAATAATAATAATAATAATAATAATTAAAGCCGCAAGCGGCGATAAAGGCCCTCGCCTCCCTTGAGACCGCGGGGCACTCGGAGGAGTGCATTTCGTGCTTTAAAGCGTAAACTTCACGGTAATGTCAAATAACCTCGCCTGTGCTACTGCTGGGGCCTGCTACACCACCTTGTAATTTAGAGTTAAAGGTCTCCACAATCCCTGGTTTTCCTGGGAGCTGTCTGAACCTTTGAAAATTATAGATTATGCTTGGGCTAAGGCGAGAAAAACAAAGTACTGGCTGGAGATTTGAGATGACTCAGGAATCGCTGCACCCCCCTGTTTAAAAAGGCAAAATGTAAATATAACTTGTCTAAAAGTACAAGGTTACAAGTTCCAAAGGATTCTGAGGAGTTTTCTAAGACTCTAGCCTTGGCTCTGGAGGGGCCTCCTCTAAAGGAAGGATCCTGGCAATTGGGAAATGGCATTTATTTCCCAAAGAAATGGCTGCCTCTTCACAGACTCATTACGACCACAGCCACAAATGTATCAAAAAACAAATTGATAACTTTTTTGGCACACGTGTCTAGATGATACTCACCAAATTTGGAGCTGTTTAGATGAAAAGCCTTTAGCACAAGGGGTGCAATTTAGGTGGTCACGCATTCCACCCAACATAGTAGATTTCCTGTTGAGTTTACGGTATGGCTGTAATAAACTTTTCTGTTTGCCCTGAGGTGTCCTATGGATGTACCAAGTTTTGTATTTCTACGTTGCAAAAAAGTTACTTTCACTTTCCATAGGCCCAATGTATTTTGACTTTTCTAGGGGTCGCCACTGAGTCATTTTTTGTAATTTCTTTTCGGGGACTTCAAATACTTAAATTTTTCGCCGGGCTTGAAGTCTGGGACCAATTAAAATGACTTTTAGTTGCACGTTTACTGGGTCAAATTGAGGATCATTTTGCAGAAAAAATGTAATAAAAAAAAATATACCAAATTATAATAAAAAAATATAACTCGAGCAAAAAAGTCTAGAAAAACGCCTGTCTATTTTACATACATATGTTTAGCTCATTTTGCCCAAGTTTGGTGTCTGTGGAATGAAGCAGCTATTGTCTGTGTTCTTTTAAAAAAGAGGTGTATTTTAAGTCGGTTCACATTTTCAATTCAAAATGGCCACCTTCCCGTGTGTGTGGGTGTGGTCCCCTTTGGCTTTTTTGTTCATAAGCCCATGGTGGATGTGTGTACCAAGTTTCCTTCGCCTAAAACAAACTAAAAATTTTCTTCCCATTGACTTTTTCCACATTTTTGGGACGTTGCTATGGCAACACATTTATAGATAGGGGGTGGTTGTCATTGGCTTTTATGCTCGTCATGACATAAGAGATGTGTGTACCAAATTTTATGTCTCTATGACAAGCTAAATTCTTGGGTCCCATTATAAGTTTGTAGGGGGCGCTGGAGAGCCATTTCTAAAGATAACCCTTTTATTTACATATCTTTGTGTTCAGGTCATGAATGTGCACAAACGCCTTTTTGGGTCAAACTCGATCCGAGAAGGCGTTTGAGAGTTAAAAGACATTTTATTTTCACAAAAATGGCCACCTCGTTACAGGCTTGCCACACCCACACCGGATAAGATATAAAAAAAAAAGTCACAACTTTGGTTGGCACACGTGTCTAGATGATACTCACCAAATTTGGGGCCATTTAGATTAAAACACAATGATTTGCATCTTTTTGCGCAAGGGGTGCGATTTAAGTGGCCGCGCATTTAACCCCACATGGCGGACTTCCTGTTGAGTTTAGGGTGTGGCTGTCATTGACTTTTCTGTTTGCCCTGAGATGTCCTATGGATGTACCAAGTTTCATTTTTCTACGTTGGAAAAAAGTTACTTTCACTTTCCATAGGCCCAATGTATTTTGACTTTTGTAGGGGTCGCCACTGAGTCATTTCTCGTATTTTTTTTTCGGCGACTTCAAATACATAAATTTTTCGCCGAGCTTGAAGTCTGGGACCAATAAAAATTACTTTTTGTGCATGTTCACTGGGTCAAATTTAGGATCATATTGTCGGAAGAAAGATAAAAAAAAAAAAAAAAATCCGAGCAAAAACAATAGGCCCTCCCGGTCATCACCGGCTCGGGCCTAATAATAATATAAAATGTCTGTTCTGTTCCAGGGCGGAGATGACCTCGACCCCAACTATGTCCTGAGCTCCAGAGTCCGAACGGGACGCAGTGTCCGTGGCTTCACTCTGCCGCCCCACTGCAGCCGCGGAGAGAGGCGCGCCATTGAGAAGCTGTCCATTGAAGGTAAACCAGCCCAAAGCTATTCAGGAGGGGAGCCGGTAGAGTAAGGCTGTGGGCTCCCTCTAGTGGCAGCAGGCTGAATAACCACACACAATACAAAGACAGTTTTATCTCAAGGCAAGAGCCTTTTAAATAATTCTGGTTTTGTTCTGACCTTTAGCCCTCGACTCTTTAACCGGAGACCTCAACGGGAAGTACTACGCTCTAAAGAACATGACGGACGCCGAGCAGCAGCAGCTCATCGACGACCACTTCCTTTTTAACAAACCAGTGTCTCCTCTGCTGCTGGCCTCAGGCATGGCCCGTGACTGGCCCGACGCCAGGGGCATCTGGTGAGGCCCCGCACAGAACACCAACGTGTTCAGAAAGACCTTCATAGCTCAGAAATGTGTTTAAATGATTGCAAGAATGTGTTGTGTTGCACAGCAAGATCTTCCATTTATTTAGGTCTTGTTAATATTGAAGCAGGAACCAATAAGTCTGTGGCTCAAAGATCCTTTATTGTCTTACTTGGGAGTATGTTGCATAAAAGAACAAACCATAGTATTTGTGCGTTTTTGTCACAATGATAACACAGCAGTTGTTTTATAGAGGTATGTGGTCTGTACACTGTCCAGGTCTAAACTGAATTCTAAATGCTCTTTGACCAAAGGCACAACGACAATAAGACATTCCTGGTCTGGGTGAACGAGGAAGACCATCTGCGAGTCATCTCGATGCAGAAAGGAGGCAACATGAAGGAGGTGTTCAACCGCTTCTGCACCGGCCTCACAAAGGTCAGACACAGCCCTCACACTGGTATTTTAGGATTCAACAAGAAAACTCCTCCCGGATCAGCAAGTGTACAATAATGAGTTATCTAGTCAAACTTTACCGAATACTATCCTCCCATTGAATAATTATGGCTTGGATAAATCTTAAATCCTACCGATTTGCTTAGTTAAATCCTCGCTGGTGACTTTTTTGGAGGGGACTGGCAGTGTATATTCTGGTACAAAACCATTAAAAGACTTGTAAACCAGCAGTGCTGTTTAAAAGTTTATTCTCTGAGCAACAGGAAGCCAGTGTAGAAATTTTAAAACTGGCGTGATGTGGTTGTACTTCCTGGTTTTGGTTAGACCCGAGCAGCAGCGTTCTGAATAAATTGCAGCTGTCCAGCCGTTTGCTGCTCATTGTTTGAGTGTTAGTGTCTGTAATAAAAGCTTGGAAATAGAAAACTAACCGTGCATCAGACGTATAATTTTCCTGACTGTGGGTGTTCCGTTTTCAGATCGAGAGCCTGTTCAAGGACCGCGGCCACAACTTCATGTGGAATGAGCACCTGGGCTACGTCCTGACCTGCCCCTCCAACCTGGGCACCGGGCTACGCGCCGGAGTCCACGTCAAGTTGCCCCACATGAGCAAGCAGGCCAAGTTTGAGGAGGTGCTAAAGAGGCTGCGGCTGCAGAAACGTGGAACCGGTGCGTAGTACCGCTTTAAATAACAAGTCTGGAGGCTTGAGCAGGCGTGGGCTTTATCTAAACTGTATCTGTATTTTCCTGCAGGTGGAGAGGACACAGCAGCCGTGGGCGGAGTCTTTGACATCTCTAACGCCAACCGTCTGGGCTTCTCTGAAGTGGAGCTGGTGCAGATGGTGGTGGACGGCGTCAAGCTGCTGATCGAGATGGAGAAGCGTCTGGAGCAGGGCCAGAGCATCGACGACCTGATGCCAGCCCAACAGTAAAGTTCGTCCTGACGCCTTCACCGCTCAAGCCTTTTAACACGACCCTCTCTTCTGAGACATTATGATTGGAACAGGTTTCTCTTAAAAGTTTCAATTGTTTCATAGTGAGGTAGATAAGTAACAAATGGGCCTCATAGAAGGTCATGAGGACAAATAGAAAAAGCCATTTCCCAATAGCCAGGATCCTGGGGAGAGTTCTTTGGAGGAATCCAGGTGCTCTTTATGATAAAGACATAGACAACTGTCATTAATGTAAGTGAATTAAAATGAATAGCAATGGGATTGAACTGATTGGCAAGTGTGACAGTTTGGCCTTATGACTAAATATCTTGTTTATATTTGTGGGCTGCCAGTCAGGTTTCTCTCCTAACGTATAAGTTGGGGCGGCAGTAGCTCAGTGGTAGAGCGGCCGTCCTTCAACCGGAAGGTAGTAGGTTTGATTCCCGCTCTCCCCACAGTTCATACTGTCGTTGTGTCCTTGGGCAAGACACTTAACCCACCTTGCCTCGTATGAATGTGTTAGAATGTTGATGGTGTTGGTCGGAGAGGCCGTAGGCGTGGAATGGCTGCAACGTCTCTGTCAGTCTGCCCCAGGGCAGCTGTGGCTACAGATGTAGCTTACTACCACCAGTGTGTGACTGTGGAGTGAATGAATAATTGATATGTAAAGTGTCCTTGAACTCTGGAAAGGCGCTATATAAATAAAACTATATATATATATATATATATATATATATATAAAGAGATTATTTTGTTTAGTCTCAGTCTTGTTTTAGTCAGTCAGGATTGTACACAAATTTTGTTTTTGAAAGTATATTGAAAAAAAATTCAAAGCACAGAAAATAAAGTGTCCCAACATAAATCAACAAAACACTACGGTTTTAAAGCCTTTTTGTGATCATCTCTAGTGATGGGTCGTTCGCGAGTGAGTCGGCTTTTTTAAGTGAACGATGGTAGTCGGCTCACATATCTGAAGAGCTGACTCTGTTTTTTTTTAATATAGCTGATAGTAATTCAACCATTATGTAATAATAAAATATTGAATTATTTTAATTTAGTAAAAAAAAGACTAATAATTCACTGAACAACACAAATATATAATTATTTAAGCCTCATTCACTGTCTATTCGTGTTAATCATACACGAGGTGTCAGCCAATGATATTAGAAGGGAGGGCTGAAGGCGCTGGTTCTACGCACAACCTACACCGGTTTATGAGAACTGTGCACCAACTGTGAAGCTAGCGGAGTTTCGAGAAATTAGTGACGGTGGTGGAGCACTTGGAGCCAGCACCTCCACAGTTGGAGATGTAATCACTCAAGTAGGCCTACTCCTCAACTCACAGCAACGCAGTCTTCTATAAAGGACCAGTTTATGCAAAAGTCAATGTCTGTAGCGAAAAAAGGCCGTATTGCTATTCCATTGGCAAAAATTTTTTAATGCAAATGTTCAATAGCATTCTTTTTTATAACAAATTAATGCATTTTTAAAGAAATTGTGAGACATTGCGAGTATGATTTCATTTAATAATTTAATTAGAACTGTTTTTACAGGTATTGCATTCAAAGTCATAGTTAAAACATTTATTATTTAAAGAGCTGTTTGTGAGCCAAAAGAGCCGGCTCTTTTAATGAAAAAGAGCCGGAATGCCCATCACTAATCATCTCTGGAAAACCTGAAGTAGCAACAAACATCAATTTATTTATTGCTCATCCATATTCATTCAATAACAATTTCTTCATCGACATATATAACAATAATTTCATCGTCTGCAGCTGAAGCAGGTTGTGGAGGTTCTGTCTGAACATCATTAACCGCGGTGTTGACTCCCACGTCGCTGGCATCAGGTCCGGGTGAGGCTGAGCCCAGATGTGGCCTCTCTCTGGCGTGAGTCTGCTGGTGTCGCTTCAAATTTGAACTTTGATTAAAGTCCTTGTCACACTGGTCACTAACGTAAGGTCTCTCTCCAGTGTGGATCCTCTGGTGTGACTTTAAATGTGAACTTTGATAAAAGGACTGGTCACACTGGTCGCATTCATAAGGCCTCTCTCCAGTGTGGATCCTCTGGTGTGACTTTAAACTTGAACTTTGATTAAAGGACTGGCCACACTGGTCACATTCATAAGGCCTCTCTCCAGTGTGGATCCTCTGGTGTGTCTTTAAATGTGAACTTTTACTAAAGCACTTGTCACACTGGTCACATTCATAAGGCCTCTCTCCAGTGTGGATCCTCTAGTGTGACTTTAAACTTGAACTTTGATTAAAGGACTGGTCACACTGGTCACATTCCTAAGGCCTCTCTCCAGTGTGGATCCTCTGGTGTGACTTTAAACTTGAACTTTGATTAAAGGACTGGCCACACTGGTCACATTCATAAGGCCTCTCTCCAGTGTGGATCCTCTGGTGTTTCTTTAAACTTGAACTTTGACTAAAGCGTTGGTCACATTGGTCACATTGGTCACATTCATAAGGCCTCTCTCCAGTGTGGATCCTCACTAAAGCACTTGACACACTGGTCACATTCATAAGGCCTCTCTCCATTGTGGATCCTCTGGTGGGCTTTCATTTTGGCAGATGAGCTGAAGCTCCCTTTGCAATGTTCACAGTGGTGCTGTTTTGTGCGGCGAAGTCTGCTGACAACCTTCAAATAAAACATACAATAATAAACTATAGGTGCAGCTGTTGGCAAACACTGATTACATTTTCTTTTTCTCATTTGCTTCAGCACGTTTTTTTCAACTAAACAAGCCTCGTCCACAACAGTTAAATTGTTCATCAAAACTAGTTATTTATCAGAACTATTGTGTTTATGATTTCAAAAGTTTGCAGCTGGACAAAGTGGTCAAAAGATTAGATTAGATTAGATTCAACTTTATTGTCATTACACAAGTACAGGTACAAGGCAACGAAATGCAGTTTAGGTCTAACCAGAAGTGCAATAGCAGCAAGTGCAGGATATATACAATGGTTGCATACGTGCAGGATATGGAGATGTGCATGGTGGGGGGTGAGAGGAGAGTCTGTGAGGGGAGTGGCATGGTGGGGGGTGAGAGAGGAGTCTATGAGAGGAGTGGGGTCAGCAAGGGTTAGAGTTCAGTAAAGAGACAGCTCTGGGGAAGAAACTGTTCTTTAGTCTGCTGGTTCTAGTCCGGAGGCACCTGAAACGCCTGCCGGAGGGGAGGAGGGAGAACAGTCTGTGGGCTGGGTGAGTGGAGTCCTTAAGGATGCTGCGAGCTCGACGCAGACAGCGTTTCCTCTGTCTTCTCGATGGCAGGAAGTGGAGTCCCTGTGATGCGTTGGGCAGTTTTCACCACCCGCTGCAATGCCTTGCGCTCCGCGACAGAGCAGCACCCATACCATACTGTGACACAGTTCGTCAGGATGCTTTCTATTGCGCAGCGGTAGAAGTTCACCAGGATGGCCGAGGAGAGCTGGTTCTTCCTCAGTGTCCTCAGGAAGAAGAGGCGCTGGTGAGCCTTCTTGACCAGGCTGGAGGTGTTGGTTGTCCAGGTCATGTCAGCTGAGATGTGGGTCCCCAGGAACTTGAAGCTGGAGACACGCTCAACGTCCATTCCATTGATGTGGATGGTGTCGTGTGTGCCTCTTGACTCTTTCCTGAAGTCCACGATGAGCTCCTTCGTTTTGGTGGTGTTGAGGAGCAGGTTATTTTCGTTGCACCATGTGGACAGGTGCTGGATCGCTTCCCTGTAGGCAGTCTCATCGTTGTTGCTGATGAGACCAATCACTGTAGTGTCGTCTGCAAACTTGACGATGGCATTAGAGCCAAACACAGGCTTGCAGTCAGAGGTGAAGAGGGAGTAGAGAAATGGGCTTAGAACACAGCCCTGTGGTACACCAGTGTTAAGTGTGATGGATGTGGAGCAGGTGGATCCAGATCGGACATTCTGGGGTCTGTTGGTCAGGAAGTCCAGAATCCAGTTGCAGAGTGAGGTATTGATGCCCAAGTCTTCAAGTTTGGCTATTAACTTGGTCGGGATGATAGTGTTGAATGCTGAGCTGAAGTCAACAAACAGCATACGTGCATAAGAGTTCTTATTGTCCAGGTGGGTAAGCACAGAGTGCAGTGCCATAGCAACCACATCCTCTATGCTCCTGTTGCTGCGGTAAGCAAACAGATGCGAGTCCAATGTGGGTGGTATAGAGTCTTTTAGGTGTTCCAGGACCAGCCGCTCAAAGCACTTCATGATGAAATGTGTGAGTGCTACAGGGCGGTAGTCGTTAGGGCACCTTGGACTAGAGTGTTTTGGCACTGGCACAATGGAAGTGCATTTGAAGCATGTTGGTACAGCTGCTTGGGCAAGAGACAGGTTGAAAATGTCTGTAAAAACCCCAGCGAGCTGCTCCGCACATGCCTTGAGAACACGACCAGAGATGTTGTCTGGTCCAGCAGCCTTGTGTGTGCTGATCCGGCTCAGTGCCTTGCAGACATCAGTGGATGAGAGTGTGATTGGAGGGTGGTCAACTGAGGGTTTGAGCTTGGTTGCAGTTTCTCTGTTGTCTCTTTCAAAGCGAGCATAAAAGTCATTTAGCTCATTCAGGAAGTTGACATCGGTGGCTGCAGGGGTGGAGTGGGTGGGTTTGTAGTCACTGATGGCCTGGATGCCCTGCCACATGCGTCGAGGGTCAGAGTTGGAAAAGTGTCCCTCTATCTTCAGCTTGTAGCAGTGCTTGGCCTTTTTGATGCCCCTCTTCAGGTTTGCTCTGGATGTGCTGTAGGCTTGTGCATCTCCTGATCTGAAGGCAGTATTGCGTGTCTTCAACAGGAATCGCACTTCCTTGTTCATCCATGGCTTCTGATTTGGGTATGTGGTGATCTGTTTCTGGGTTGTAACACTGTCAATGGTGGTATTAATATAATCCAATACAGAGGAGGTGTAGCAGTCAATGTCAATGTCTGTGTGAGCACCACTGGTCTCCAGTCTGTGTGTAGAAACCTTTCCTGGAGTGTGAAATCCACCCCCGCAGGCCACACCTTGATGGTCTTCACTGATGGCTTCACACGGTTGATGAGGGGTGAATATTTGGGAGTGAGGAACAAAGAGATGTTGTCTGATTGTCCCAGGTGGGGGAGAGGTGTCGCCACGTAAGCTCCAGCCATGTTTGTGTAGACATGGTCTAGGTTTTTGTTTCCTCTGGTGTGACAGGAAACATTCTGATGAAATTTGGGTAGCACAGTCTTTAGGTTAGAGTGATTAAAATCACCCGCAACAATAAACGCCGCTTCCGGGTGAAGAGTCTGTTGTTTACTGATGGCTGCATAAAGTTCTTTCATAGCAAGCTTGGCATCAGCATCCGGGGGAATATAAGCTGCAGTTATAATGGTGGATGTGAACTCCCGCGGCAGATAGAACGGTCTACATTTAACCATGAGAAACTCTAGGTTAGCTGAACAATGGCTCCCAACAACAGCAGAGTTTGTGCACCAAGCTTTGTTAATGTAAATACACAATCCGCCTCCCTTTGTCTTACCGGATCCATCTGTTGTTCTGTCCGCGCGGAGCATATGATGTCCCGTGAGCTCAATAGCGGAGTCTGGTATTCCACTATTTAACCACGTCTATGTTAAGATAAGGACGTTACAGTTCAGAATTCCTTTGTTCCGTGTCATGTTGAGTCGAATCTCATCCATTTTGTTCACTAGCGATCGGACATTGGCGAGGAAGATACTGGGTAAAGAGAGCCGGTGTGGTGTTAGCTTTAGCCGAGCTCTAAGTCCTCCACGTTTGCCTCGTCTTTGTTTACGATCTCGACACCGCCTGCGAGCACTTCGGCCCGGCCCGGAAGAATGCGCTGCTTCGGGCGTCCTAGCGATTTCAGGAAGGAGTCGAAGGTTGTCCATAAAACCGTCGGAAATTTGCAAACCAATATCCAAAAGCTCACTCCGGGTGTACGATGTAAAGGCACAACTGTTCTGCACAAACAGACCCGAGATAAGGGGGGTCTGTTTGCAGGAGGCAGATTTAGAAAGACTCCTTTTCCAACCAGGCACGTGCAGAGGGGTGGGGGCTATGGAGGCTGGAGCCCCCGGCCCTTTGGATTTCAGCCCAAAAGTGCCCTTATGGCTCATTTTAACAAACGTGTAGACCCTGATCTGTATTTTGTTAATATATGTGGCATGTTTGGAGGTAAATGCTAAAAAAAACTTATATTGACTTTCTTACTAGAACAAGTCGACTCTATGGGGGGGTCAGGGGGCAATAAGACCCAATGGGGCCCCATTTAAACTTGCCCTTCTACCACCAAATGCATAAAATAACATTTTAAACTAAGTTTAAGTTTAAAAACAAAGCTATAGTTTCAAGGTCTATAATTATGACATTTTTTTTAGGCCATTATGTGAGATAATCACGGATAGAGTGCTGTAGAAAATGATTTATTTACTTGCTTTTACATTTTATGATTAAATTACAAAGTAACATAGGCCTGCTGTTAAGTGTATTAGCTCATTTTAAATCCCATTTTGTCATAATTTTTTTGTTCATCTCATTTTACAGGTATGTGCAAGGTGAAAGGTGAAAGGTAAAATAAATGATCAATTTTAACCAAATAAACCATCTTTAAACTAAATATATTTGTCTTTAACTTTAACAAATGCTAAACAAAACAAACTCGCTAAGATAGTTATGTCGATGTTTAGTTAGTTTGCCAGAAACATATTACAAATGAAATGAATAGTGACTTAACAAATGGTGAAAAGGGACTCTGCCCTCAGCTCACTTTGTCACATAAAGAAATATTTATTTATGTTATGGTTTGAATCATCAGTGAGAAAAAATAATCAATAAAGCTAATTTATTTAATAGGAACATTTTACAACAGGGGCCTTTACCTGTGCAGATGAACTGGGAGTCTATGAGTCCTTCTCTGGTCTGAGCTCCACTGATGAATCTTCAAATGGGAAAGAAAGAAAACCATTTAAACCAGTGACAGAGCTTTAACATGTTTTAACAGAACGTACACACAGCAGAGAAAATAACTGAGAGCCTCTTACCGTTTTTGTCTCGTGACTTTCCAGGTGAAGGTGATGTGTGTCTCTGAGCTGTAGGGCAGTCATTCACAAACTAGTGGTCCGTGAGGGTACCGTGGAAAGGCAAAATAAAATAATATTTTACCTTCATTTTACCAGGAAATTCCCATAAAAAAATTTAAAAGAATATGTAGGCCTATATTGATATAACAATTGCATTAAATTGTCAAGTTATTGTGCGATTACTAAAATAGGCCAGTGGTGTTTGGCCGTGACGTTCAAGTTCAGTGTCGTTATGGATCGGTGGATAGCAACAGGTTCTCTGAAGAGAAAAGAGGCAGCCGTTGTGTGCAGTAAACTTTCTTTTAACACACCTGTTTTCCAGATATGAGTTTATTCATTTTGACTACAGTGATTTCCTACATATAACTTTAGCTAAAATACCGTTAATATCAGTTTTTTTTTATTTAAATTCAAATAACTTCATTAATACGCTAATTTATCCATTCACATAGCACATATCATTCACACAGCCACATCATTAAAACATCATAAAAATCCATTCAAAATGGCAATAAAAACAGTTAAAAAATTAGTGGATTAGTTAGTGTATGGATGTGTTGCTGTTTATGAGTCTGATTGATGTGGAGACCAAGCTGGACAATGCTCTTTTGGTTCTAAGTGAGAGTACCTGTTTCTGCGTCCTGACGGTAGTGGGCTGTACTCACTGTGGACAGCGTGAGCACTGTCAGTGACTGTTAACCTTTAGACCTCACCCTTTTCTCGTTCTTGATGATTATGAGTGACCCAAACCAGACTGCGATGTTAAATGACCGACTGAATGAAACAGTTGTAAAAGGAAGTAAAAACTGACTTTTGGACCTGGTGTTTGCAGAATTCTCTAAGAAAATATAATCACTGTTGACACTTAGAGAAGACCTTGTTACGTTGAAATGGAGAAGTGTCAGTATCGTCCACACCCCTGTGCTGCTCGTAGGTAAAACTGAAGTGGATGCATGCTAACATCAGTTTGGCTTTTGCACTGATTTATTCATAGTGTAGTCCTGTTTTAAGTCCTTGGTTTAGTCCTGTTAGTCTTCCTTACCTCCAGCAGTGGGAGCCACTCTCCAGCTCTAACCCCGGAGCCAAATTTCTGTTACATAACTCTGAAGCGTTGTAAAAACAACCAATCACATTCCTCCGATCAGATCCGTCCAATCAGGTCGCTCCAAACAGTGCAGCATCACTTCAGCTGGAGGAGACTTCAGGATGGATTTACATCAGGTCTAAAGATGTCAGACTCTGGGATAAACGTGGATCCAAGAGCCGTGCATATATTTAGTTTTTTATTAAGGTTATACACAAGGACTGAAATAAAACCAATCTCAGACTAAACCCAAACAGAAAATGTGAATGTGACATTTATACAGCACCATTTCAAACAACAACAGGCCTCTCATTAAAACTGAACAGATCTTCCTTGAGCTGCACTTGGTGACATTAGAAAATAAAATAAACCATTGATGAGGAAGAAAACCAGGACTAAACCAGGATTAGTTCTTGTCAGTCTTGGGTTCATCCTGAATTAATCTGGGTTTAGTCCTTTATTAAATTTTCACTCCTGGTTTAGTCCTGGTTTAAATCTAGGTTTAGACCAATTTTATTTATTTAGCACAACAAAAGTGATCCTTGTAAAGAGCTTTATTCTGTGTTTGTTAAACAACCCTGACCTTTGGCCTTGGTTTAACCCTGTTTCAGCCCTGGTTTCTGTTATAATAATTAAGTAAGTAATAAGTTTCAAACACGTTTTTTAGTCGAGGTCCTGTTTAGTTCTGGTTCAGCCCTCGTTTAATTCTTGTTTAGTCCTGGTTTGATTATTGGTTTGGTTCTGTTGTTAGCCTGTATTTAGTCCTGCTTTATCCCTGCAGTATAATCTCATACAGCTCTACAAACACCAGCAGTGAGCGGATAAACTGCATGAGTCTGACGTCTGTAACTCTTTGGTTGCTTTCGCAGTATGCTTCTGGTCATTGTCCATCTGCACTGTGAAGTCCAATGAGTTCTGATCTGGACAACTGTGAGGAAAAGAATTCTTCGGTCATGCACCACAGTTGTTTTCCGTTCTTCCAGGTCTTTTAGTGTTGCTGAGCCCACCAGACGGTTCTGTCTTTTTAAGGATGTTTCAAACAGTTGATCTGGCCACACCTAAAATTTTCTCTGATGGGTTTGTTTTGTTTTTTCAGCCTAATGATGGCTTGCTTCACTGACAGTGACAGCTCTTCAGATCTCATATTGAGAGTTGACATAAACAGTTTCCAAATGCAAATAGCACACTTGAAATGAACTCTGAACCTTTTATCTTCTCCTTATAAATGGGATAATGAGGGAATAACACACACCTTGCCATGGAATAGCTGAGCAGCCAATTGTCCCATTACTTTTAATCCCTTAAAAAGTGGGAGGCACATATACAAACTGTTGTAATTCCTACACCGTTCACCTGATTTGGATGTAAATACCCTCAAATTAAAGATAAAAGTCTGCAGTTAAAGCACATCTTGTTCTTTTCATTTCAAATCCATTGTGGTGGTGTATAGAGCCAAAAAGATTTGAATTGTGTCGATGTCCCTATATTTATGGACCTGACTGAGGGTCAACGGGAGCCAGTGTAACCTAATGAATAGAGGAGTTAAGTGTGCTCTCTTCGGTTCATTAAGCAGGGAGTCCAGCCAGTAGAGCATTGCAAAAATCCAGTTTGGACAAGACAAGAGCCTGGACTAGGATTTGTGTAGAGTGCTCTGATGGGAAAGGTCTAATTTTCCTAATGTTGTAGAGGATGAATCTACAGGACCGGGTGGTGCTGGCAACACGACTTGTGAAGTTTAGTTTATCATCAATTACCACTCCCAGATTTCTGGCAGTGCTGGACGGTGTAATGATTGATGAGTCTAGTTGAATGGAGAGGTTGTGGTGGGTCTTTGGATTGGCCGGAATCACAAGCAGTTGTTTTTGCAAGGTTCAGCTGCAGGTGATGGTCCTTCATTCAAAGTGAGATGTCACTCAGGCATGCCGAGACACGAGCAGAGACCGTCGGGTTGTCAGGTTGAAATGACAGGTGGAGTTGAGTGTCATCTGCATAGCAGTGATAGGAAAAGCCATGGTTCTGAATGACAGAGCCAAGGGATGTCATGTATATGGAAGAGTAGTGGTCCAAGCACTGAGCCCCGTGGCATCCCTGTATTGAGATGTTGGGACTCAGAGACCTTGTTTCTCCAGGATACTCTGAATGACCTATCCGAGAGGTAAGACTTGAACCATTGCAACACCATTTCAGAGACACGCTCAAATAGCTTTTGAAATTAAGCAAATTAAAGCTTAAAGTCTCACCTTTCCGGCGTTATAAACCATTTCAACTTCTAACGAGTCCAACGATACAAAACATGCCTGGGTTTCCTTCCCCCTGAAGCGTCTGTGCCTCGGCGTAAACACAAGTCTCCTCAATGAGACAGCTTGTGCGTCATATGACGCGCGCATGTTTATTGTGCT
Source organism: Perccottus glenii (assembly GCA_024416835.2). Taxonomy (NCBI): domain Eukaryota; kingdom Metazoa; phylum Chordata; class Actinopteri; order Gobiiformes; family Odontobutidae; genus Perccottus; species Perccottus glenii. Next base: position 24,568,918 of record CM044565.2, on the reverse strand, counting down.
TTCACAGTGTTTTTTTGAGTAAAAACTATGGCAAATCTTACAAAAATGCGTTTAGAGGGGGGAGGGGGGATGTGGTCTGATGTGAAGATCAAGCTATCACACCTTTCCTTTGTCCTTTCACAGAGGTGCAGTAAACACCAAAAAAAAAAAACAGTAAAATGCTCCACATGTGACATGCTCTCGTACTTTCTGCAACAAGAGACAATGTTACACATATATTGTAACATTGACCCATATATTGTAACATTGACCAACAGTTTTATAACCTATGTATATAGTTTGCAGTATGTTTTTTATGTGTGGATATTATTCAAAAATATATATTTTGGCCCATAAAACTGTTTTTGACAATTTTTTTATGTAAATATGTCAATTTTATTGTGTTATTATTATGGAATATTAATTTTCATAACTAATAGAGTGATTATGTTTGTAAATACAGATTCCTCTAGATGTAAGCTTTCAGTAGAGCCCTCATTGATGCCTGTGGGTTGAAGCATTCAGAACTTATTGCACTTTTTCATACGTTTTCCAAATGTCTCCAATTTTGATAAATTTTGGATAAACTATGGTTCCTCTATAAAACGCATGGACCTACCAACATAAAAAAAAATTGAATTTTTTGAATTGAATTCATTTTTACAGATATTCTTTTCAAGTTTGAAATGTGAGTAGTCATCAAGTTATTAGTTTGGCCCATAGTGTGTTTTAGTCCTCAACTACCTGCTGAAGCCTTTTACACCTTTATTTTCACTAAATATTTCAGGCGAGAACACAAAAAACTATTTTCTCTGTGTGTTCCAAAGTGTATAAAATTGTATCAGTAGTACTTAGAGAGATTCTGACTGTTGTGGGTGAAACTAAAGGTTGTTACCTTTACAAAGAGCCCACACTTGTATTTAAATTCCAGAGGGTTCAATAACAGCAGTCATTTTAATTTGGAGAGGTCACATTACACACAATACAGCCAAAATGACCCCTTGATACTAACAGGTTAATATTGAAGCAGGAACCAATAAGTCTGTGGCTCAAAGATCCTTTATTGTCTTACTTTGGAGTATGTTGCATAAAAGAACAAACAATAGTATTTGTGCGTTTTTGTCACAATGATAACACAGCAGTTGTTTTATAGAGGTATGTGGTCTGTACACTGTCCAGGTCTAAACTGAATTCTAAATGCTCTTTGACTGTTCGGATCTTTTTAAATTGTCAGCCATCCGAATAGGCTAGCAACAGGCAGCACACATGGCACGACTCGTGTTTGTCATTAGTTTTGTATTTCGTTTTATTTATACAACTGACCACAGGTCATAAACCTGAAATACGGAATAAACAGTGTTACAAATATATCCATTGGACATATAATGCAAAATAAACAACCACAAAGCAGTTACAATAAATAACTACGTCTATTTAAGCTGTAAATAAGAACACACATGCATACATTCTCCTACACAGCAGTATAGACACAGCAGAAACTACATTTCCCATCATGCGTAGCGGCATAGCGCTACTGCGCCTCGCATCAGCGCAGCACTTGTGCACAGAATAAAACTTTTACACGAGTCGGCAGAGTAAAGCGCATCAATCATAACAGTAATCTGTTGCCTACTACACACCCGTTATCCACCCCTGGCAATCTGCTAATTATCTAGCGTTTAAACATATCGCTACGGAGAGACTGAACAGTACACACACCAACCCAAACACAAATCAAGTCTCTCAGCACAAACTAAACACAGCCAACGTTGACAATTACACAAGTATGAAACTTCAAACACTCCTGAATCAAAGCACAGCAGATCGTAGTTTATAATAAACTTTCAAAGGTTCTAAATTCGCTACATACCAACAGGCTGTGTGCTCCTGATAATGGGTTGTGAATCACAAAAGACGCCACTCTGACTGTTTATGAAGAAGCTTCCGCTCAACTGCGCATGCGGACACCCCAAGCACCATCACGCAACAAACAATTATAATGTAAATATTTTTGCTTAAATAAACCCTACTGTTCCCAATCTTTTAAGTATACTTTTTTTTAACTGTGAATTTTACCAATATATATATATATATATTTTTTTTTTTTTTTTCTTTTCTTTTATTTTTTTTTCCTAGTGACCTAAAAAACCGAACATTGACCAAAGGCACAACGACAATAACACATTCCTGGTCTGGGTGAACGAGGAGGACCATCTGCGAGTCATCTCGATGCAGAAAGGAGGCAACATGAAGGAGGTGTTCAACCGCTTCTGCACCGGCCTCACAAAGGTCAGACACAGCCCTCACACTGGTATTTTAGGATTCAACAAGAAGACTCCTCCCGGATCAGCAAGTGTACAAAAATGAGTTATCTGGTCAAACTTTACCGAATACTATCCTCCCATTGAATAATTATGGCTTGGATAGATCTTAAATCCTACCGATTTGCTTAGTTAAATCCTCGCTTGTACATGTTTAGCTATATTAATATTTATATAGATATTATGTGTGCGCTTTTTTGTCTCAGTGGTTAATGAAGGCTATTTAACGAAGGCATATAGAGTAATATAAATATGTAGACATATAGGCTAAATAAATATAAATATGTAAAAATATATAATATAAATAATATTTATATATATAAAGCAGCGACACTTTGTTAAATTAAATAGCATTGTTAAATTATAGCCTTGAACCACACTGAGACCACAGCGCACACGAGATATAGGCTAAATAAATATAAATATGTAAAAATATATAATATAAATATATATTATATATTTTTACATATTTATATTCATTTATAGGCCTATGTCTCGTGTGCGCTGTGGTACAAGGCTATAATTTAACAAATGCTATTTAATTTTAAAAAATGTCACACACTGCCGTGATTGTAAGCCTGGATATCTTTTTCGATGGCCTCTTAATGAAAATGGAATTTCAGAATCACATACTTAAATGTTTAATTGCCTACAATAGATTATTTATTGATTATATTGAATTAATTCTCGCAGGCCTAGCCTCTTTCTAGTCAATCTCTCCAAAAACAGAGTTGGAAGAGAGTTCTAACTTACCAGTACTAAGGAGTGCTGAGGCAGGTCCAGCTCAGTTTGTTCTTTCTGAAGCCGTTGTTTCTTTTGCCAGCTATGGGAGAAAGCGTTCACAAGTGTTCGACACAAACCCATGGCCCGGGCAGTGCGTTCTTTTTCTGCGTTCATGGAGTTAGTGACGGCTAAATGGAGGTTGTGGCCGAAGCATGGTAGCCATCCCCATCCAAGTTTTCTCACCGCAGCCACAATGTTTGCTCCGTTATCACTAGTGACACAAGCCAACCTCTTCTCATCCAGAGACCATTCTTTAAGAGCTGATCGCAGAGCCTCGAAGAGGTTATCACTTGTGTGACTTTCTGGCATGAAGGATGTCTCCAAACACCTTGACTTCAGCTCCCAGTTGGTGTTCAGGTAATGAATTGTCACGCTCAAGGACATCATATTAACGCTTGACCACATATCTGTTGTGATTGAAAAATGGTCAGCGTCCTTCATTTTCATATACTTCTCTGGTACTGCCTTTTTTGAAAAGTATTTTCTGTCAGGGGGGACATATTGTTTGTCGAAGGCCTGTAGCATCGCCTTATAGGCTGACTTCTCGACTAAGTTAAATGGCAACTTTTCCTCCACTAGAAGGCGAGTCACACTATCCGTCAGGGTTCGCCACTGATGGCTGTCGCGTTGGTACTTAGTCCCTTTAGCAAACGAGTCTGCGATGCCCAGCTGTCGTCCCTGGCCTGAGGTTGTGGGCCGATCTTCAGACGAAGCACTTGTGGTGCTCCCAAGAGCAGCAAATGTTGCCGGATGATGGATTCGAAGATACGTCCTCAGGTTGGATGTATTTGAACGTGATACCGGAATCTTTTTGTAGCAAATTCTACAAATGGGCTCATTAAAATTGCCTGGAAGTCCTTTTTCATCTTGTTCAAAGCCAAAATGTGCCCATATTGGCGACGTGACATTTGGCTTTGCCACCAAGTTAGCCCTCTCTGCCATGTTTCGATGAAATAGTAACTTAAATGCGCAATTGTCAGCTGCGCAACGCCGCAACCACGTGAGAGAATTGTGTTAAGCAGAATAAGCACGTGCAATTAAAAACTGAGGTCCTGCTTTTTTTACTTTCTCATGAGTCATCCGCCTGTATTTTATGCTTTAGTAAAATGAAATGAAATTTAATATAATTTAATATATAGACTACAAGACATTGCACAGATACTCTAGGCCTAATAGTAAATACAAATGAAATGCTATTAGCCTATTAGAGTTGCATAGATACATTTTTTAATCTAGATTAAATCTTGGAATTAATCTAGATTAATATGGCTCATTTGACTTCTGCCGAAGGCATTCAGATATGCAGGCCAAAAAAAAATGTTTTTATTTTTTATTTTTTTGTGCGGTGATGACGGTTACAGGTTTAGACCCGCGGTAGGCGTCACGTGACTGCGGTAATGCGGTAACCGTCCCAGGCCTAATGTTAACCTAACTCTTGTTTTATTTAAAGGACTACAGTTGGAAGCAGCTGTTGTGCTCTTGGCTGCACTGTTTAAGGAGGACCCGGGGTTGCTTTTTGAAGTTGAGGTGAGCCATGAACAGTTGACTGAGTGTGAAGCAAGTCTAATTAAAGCACTACAATTATTGCTCATTTTGCTGTGCAAATGACTTCAATGCAAACATTAGTTTTTGTTTGCTGGTCTACACAAACTATGCTTTCAAAGTTAAGAGAAAATTACATACATTTTTAGTTAATGGCCAAAAGTATGAGCAGTTGTATGACAGGAGTTAAAATTAATTATAAAACTGATAGTTCCGGTCCTTGATTCTGATTGGTTAAGCGTTGTAAATTACCCAAACATATACCTGGGACTTAATTACATTAAAAGGTACATGGTGTAGTTTAAGTGTATTATTAGCTAAAATCAATGTCTTTATAATTATAAAACTGTTAGTTCCAATCCTTGATTCTGATAAAACACAGCTATGAACACTTCACCCAATGGTTCTCTATATTACTACAACACCCCTAGCAACCACTCTTGACATGTTTGATCTCATTGAAGCTATAGTGGAGTATTGTGAAAGATCGAGAAAGTGAGTGTACTTGAATTTACAGTAGACATGTATTCAGGTCAGTCCTATATTTGTAATAAAATAATCCATTTGAATGTCCGCTGCGATTACCTTGTCCTTTTTAACACAAAGTTAAGTTTTTTTTTTCCATGCCTATAGTCATCTGTCAGTTGCGTCTTCCTCCTTTGTGATTACAAGTTTGACTCAGAGCCTTCCAATATAAACTTCCTTCTCTACCGATTCCAGATGACTCACTCACAAAGACAGTTTTTGCCTCCATCTTTTGGCAAAATTATATATGTAACTTTTGTTGCTGTTCATGGCTGGACAGGGACTTTTTTTTTTTTTCCAGCAGAAGGAATGCTTTTAGTGATTTTACTTCATGAAAGTTGAATAGATACATATTTTTCGGCTTTAATATTGGTATTGTGTGGCAACCGTTTTATAAAAGCAATAAGGTACTCGAGGCAAGTGCTGTATTGTGATTCCTACACCGTGTACCTGCGCAACTGCTGTTTGTCACGGTCTTTGTTGCTGCATATGTTCTTTAAAATCACATTGCTTGGCAGATGAATAAATGTGTAATTTTTTTGTTGCTGGTCTTTTTTTTATGAATAAAATATATATTAAAATATTTCTATGGAGTAAGTTTTATAAATGCAATAAGTTCTTTGAAGCCATGTTTTACATTGGATGTAGAACAGCAAGGGGGTTTTAGGCACTCCGCTCCTTAAATTCACTGTAAAACTGCTTCAATGGGCTTATTGTTTTATTCAACTATTTAAGGTTTGCCTTTCAAATAAATGAAGATGATTAATGCTATTATCCCTTTTCCCTCAGGGCCATGCTCAGACCTGCTCAAAGGCTTGCATCCCATGCAATACGACCACATTGTCGTGTTGGATGGCCAGTCCATTACTGAGGAGAGCGAGGACATCTCAATGGCACTGGGCCTCATCCTTTGTATATAGTTTCTGTTTGGGATCCAATATCCTAAAGGACTGAAAAAGACACTGACCTTCCTGCGTTGTCTTAAAAATGAAGGATGCAGCCGGACTTCCTGTCACAATTAAAAGAGTGTACAACTCAATCTGTGCATAGAGTCTCTGTCTCTCTCTCATATTCCAATTTCTATTTTTTCAGGCAGTGTTGTTAGTTAAAAAGCACTGATTACATTTGCAACTAAAATGAATGAATTAAACTGTTAAAAGTGTAATGTATTTTCTTTCAGTAAGCTTTTAGTACAGGGTTTTGAATCCATGATTTGGTATAAAAGTGTCATTTAGAAGCATATTGACTCATATTGTAGTATATGGCATGATAATGGCCTACTACCTAAAAAAAAAGTTTCTAAAAAGCACCATTTGACAAATGTGCTATAAAGCTTAAGTGCCATTAATGTCAAAAGAGGTTCCCCTATAACGAACCAATGTTGAGCACCATTTTTGTTGAAGAAATTGTAAACAATCAAGGTGCTTTATAGCACCTCTTATGGTTCTACATAGCACCATTTGACAAAAGTGCTGTATAGCACCTCTTATGGTTCTACATAGCACCATTTGACAAAGGTGCTGTATAGCACCTTTAAAGATAAGTGCAAGTGGTTCCCCTATGATTACGAACCAAAGAACAACCTTTAGTGCTATTTAGCACCTTTTTTTTTTGAGTGTAGATTTCTGACAGTTACCATAGAAACCACAGTCCCCTACAGCTCAGAGACAGACTTCACCTTCACCTGGAAAGGCACAAGACAAAAACGGTAAGAGGCTCTCAGTTATTTTCTCTGCTGTGTGTACGTTCTGTTAAAACATGTTAAAGCTCTGTCCCTGGTTTAAATGGTTTTCTTTCTTTCCCATTTGAAGATTCATCAGTGGAGCTCAGACCAGAGAAGGACTCAGAGACTCCCAGTTCATCTGCACAGGTAAAAGCCCCTGTTGTAAAATGTTCCCATTAAATAAATTATTAAATTAAATTAATTATTTTTTCTCACTGATGATTCAAACCATAACATAAATAAATATTTCTTTATGTGACAAAGTGAGCTGAGGACAGAGTCTTTTTTCCCCATTTGTTAAGTCACTATTCATTTCATTTGTAATATGTTTCTGGCAAACTAACTAAACATCGACATAACTATCTCAGCGAGTTTGTTTTGTTTAGCATTTGTTAAAGTTAAAGACAAATATATTTAGTTTAAAGATGGTTTATTTGGTTAAAATTGATCATTTATTTTACCTTTCACCTTGCACATACCTGTAAAATGAGGTGAACAAAAAAATTATGACAAAATGGGATTTAAAATGAGCTAATACACTTAACAGCAGGCCTATGTTACTTTGTAATTTAATCATAAATTGTAAAAGGAAGTAAAGAAAACATTTTCTACAGCACTTCTCTATCCGTGATTATCTCACATAATGGCCTAAAAAATAATGTCATAATTATAGACCTTGAAACTATAGCTTTGTTTTTAAACTTAAACTTAGTTTAAAATGTTATTTTATGCATTTGGTGGTAGAAGGGCAAGTTTAAATGGGGCCCCATTGGGTCTTATTGCCCCCTGACCCCCCATAGAGTCGACTTGTTCTAGTAAGTAAGTCAATATAAGTTTTTTTTTAGCATTTACCTCCAAACATGCCACATATATTAACAAAATACAGATCAGGGTCTACACGTTTGTTAAAATAAGCCATAAGAGCACTTTTGGGCATCATGCCAAAGGGCCGGGGGCGCCAGCCTCCATAGCCCCCACCCCTCTGCACGTGCCTGGTTGGAAAAGGAGTCTTTCTGAGTCTGCCTCCTGCTTTTGACCAATTTGTCCAGCAGCAAACTTTTGAAATCATAAACACAATAGTTCTGATAAATAACTAGTTTTGATGAACCATTTAACTGTTGTAGACAAGGCTTGTTTAGTTGAAAAAAACGTGCCGAAGCAAATGAGAAAAAGAAAATGTAATTAGTGTTCGCCAACAGCTGCACCTATAGTTTATTTCTGTATGTTTTATTTGAAGGTTGTCAACAGACTTCGCCGCACAAAACAGCACCACTGTGAACAGTGCAGAGGGAGCTTCAGCTCATCTGCCAAAATGAAAGCCCATTTTTTTCTTCGTCGCTGCAGGACCTACGTCATTCGTCAGCTTCACGTGTGTCGCATGCTAGAAGCAACATGGAGCATCCCAGAGAGTCGGCGGTGTGGAGATATTTCACGCTTGCCACGCCAACTAGTTCGTCGGCTGTTTGCAATGTCTGCAAAGTAAATGTTTCGAGGGGAGGTGGTATTACTGCCAAGTACAATACTACCAATTTAATCAAGCACATCCAGAAACACCATGCTAAGGAGCACGCTGAATTCCTGCAGCTCAGCAAAGCAAAAGGAGCGGACAATACAGCCCAGCAACTAACTTTGCAGGATGCATTTCAACGACGCGAAAAGTTTCCGATGGAAAGCATGAAAGCATCGGCAATTACACAGAAAGTTGTAGAATTCATTGTTTTAGATGCTCAACCAATGTCAGTTGTTGAAGACGAGGGCTTCCGTCGCCTACTGGAACACTTAGAGCCGAGGTACTCTCTTCCATCTCGCAAGTATTTTTCCGAGACCGCACTGCCAGAACTGTACAAAAAAGTTTGCGAACACGTCTCGAAAGAGATTAAAGATATAAAAGCTATGAGCTTTACTACAGATATATGGAGCTCTGCTGTGAGTCCTATGTCGCTTTTAAGTTTAACTGTCCACTGGTTGGACACGAGCTGTACACCGCGCGGTGCAATGCTTCAAGCTAAGAACTTTCATGGTTCACACACCAGCGATACCATTTCGGCTGCAATTAAGGATATACTTGACCAGTGGCACATTCCTTTGAATAAAGTGCATGTCATACTCCGGGACAATGCAAGCAACATGAAAAAGGCCATGGACAACATGGGGGTGCGGAGCTTAGGCTGCTTTGCTCACAGCTTGCAGCTTGTAGTCAATGAAGGACTACTGTCACAACGGAGTGTGAGCGATGCCATTGCAATCGGTAGACAAATTGTGGGGCATTTTAAACATTCTCCACTTGCGTATTCAAGGCTGCAAGATATACAGCTCCAGATGCAAATGCAACCTAACGCCTGCAACAAGGCGTCAGAACAAGGTGGAATTCTACGTGATGATACAGAGTCTTCTGGAACAGAAGTGAGTCCTCTGTGCTTACATTGCTGACCATGACCTGGCCAGTACACTGACCGCTAACCAGTGGGCTTTGCTAGAAAAAACGAGCATTGTTCTAGCACCATTTGAAGAGCTAACAAGAAAAGTAAGCTCATCGACTGCCTCCGCCGCTGACGTCATTCCAGCTGTCACCGTCCTCAAACGCATCCTTGCTAAAGAAGGCGATGCAGATACTGGCATCAAAACAATGAAAAAAACCCTGCTTCAAGCTGTCAACAAACGCTTCGACACTGTGGAAGATGAACCCCTATATGCACTTGCCACCCTGCTGGACCCGAGATATAAGGACAGGTAAAATTGTGTAACATAACTAATTACATTAGGTCTATATTATAGTTTTTTTTACTCACTTTTTATTTCACAATAACACTTCTACTGTATTCGATGAGATTTAAACATTTAGAATATAAATTATGTAGGGAGATATATAACTTTAATCAGCCTCAGGTTGTTTAAGTGTCAAAAAGTGGTTTAAGTGGTTTCGTTTAGCCTAATCTATGTTTTATTTCTGTTTCAGATACTTTACAAGTGCACAATCTGCAAAGCGTGCAAAAGATGCACTGACAGGGGAACTAGAGGAAGACCTGGAGAGGAACACAGCTTGAGCATCACAGGCCGCAGAACCACAGGAAAAGTTCCCTCGGGTGGAAGCAGCAGCACCGAGCAGCTTTATGCAAGAATTTGACCAAATTGTGGAGGAGTGTGAAGATCCCGGTGCAACAAGCAGCTCTAGCCCTGCAATCCAACTGCATGGATATCTTGCAGAGAAAACCATCGCTGCCTCAGACAATCCATACCAGTACTGGGATGTCAACAAATACAGATTACCTTGTCTTGCTGCTACTGTCACAAAATACCTCTGTGCCCCCTGCACTAGTGTAGAAAGTGAGAGAGTGTTCAGCACAGTTTCCAACATTGTGGATGAAAAGAGAAGTAGGCTTACAGCAGAGAGAGCAGAAATGCTTGTCTTCATGAAAAAGAATTTGCCATTGCTGATTAAGTGAGCATTCACAGGTCATGTTTGTGATGGTGGTGTGATACTGCACTACATGTTTACAATGTTTGGTTATTATTATTTGTATGTGTGATCAAGTTGTTTGACCAACTGTTTGTTTATTCTGCATTTGTTTATTACTCAGGTTAAGCTGCTATGTTGCATTTTAAATTCCTGTTTGCAGGACTTTGCACTTTATATTTTTGTTTACAATGTTTGGTTACTGTTTGATTACTATTGTATGTTCAACCAATGCACTGTTTTGTTTCTTATGGCTACATTTTATTTATTTTAATTTAAGAGTTTGATTACATTATATTTTAGATTTGAATGCACAATTGTTATATAACAAATTTATAAGAATTCAAATATTTTTTGACATGTTAACAATGTTTGGTGACTGTCAGATTACTATTGTATGCTTGACCAATACACGAAAAAAGAAGTTTGATTACATTCTATTTTAGATTTGAATGCACATTTGTTTTTTAAATAAATAAGAATTCAGCACTTTACATACAACTGTTATTTTGTCTTAGTTATGTTAAGTTAGTAAAATCTGATGCCTTTAGTCTCTTCAAGGAAGGTATAAGGTGGAAGGTATACTGTTTATTATTAATTCAACAATAGTATCGGATCGGTATCTGGTATCGACAGATACACAAAGCCCAGGCATCGGTATCGGGACTGAAAAAGTCGGATCGGTGCACCCCTAGTTTAAAGAAACACCAGAGGATCCACACTGGAGAGAGGCCTTATGAATGTGACCAATAAGACCAACGCTTTAGTCAAAGTTCAAGTTTAAAGTCACACCAGAGGATCCACACTGGAGAAAGGCCTTATGAATGTGACCAATGTGACCAACGCTTTAGTCAAAGTTCAAGTTTAAAGTCACACCAGAGGATTCACACTGGAGAAAGGCCTTATGAATGTGACCAATGTGACCAACGCTTTAGTCAAAGTTCAAATTTAAAGTCACACCAGAGGATCCACACTGGAGAGAGGCCTTACGAATGTGACCAGTGTGGCCAGTCCTTTAATCAAAGTTCAAGTTTAGTCACATCAGAGGATCCACACTGGAGAGAGGCCTTATGAATGCGACCAGTGTGACCAGTCCTTTAATCAAAGCTCACATTTAAAGTCACAGCAGAGGATCCACACTGGAGAGAGACCTTACGTTTGTGACCAGTGTGACAAGGACTTTAATCAAAGTTCAAATTTGAAACGACACCAGCAGACTCACGCCAGAGAGAGGCCACATCTGGGCTCAGCCTCACCCGGACCTGATGCCAGCGACGTGGGAGTCAACACCGCGGTTAATGATGTTCAAACAGAACACAACCTGCTTCAGCTGCAGACGATGAAATTATTGTTATATATGTCGATGAAGAAATTGTTGTTATTGAATAAATATGGATGAGCAATAAATAAATTGATGTTTGTTAGGCCTGGGACGGTTACCGCATTACCGCGGTCACGTGACGCCTACCGCGGGTCTAAACCTGTAACCGTCATCACCGCACAAAAAAAATAAATAAAAAAATTTTGGCCTGCACATCTGAATGCCTTCGGCAGAAGTCAAATGAGCCATTTTAATCTAGATTAATTCCAAGATTACAGTGAGATTAATCTAGATTAAAAAATGTATCTATGCACCTCTAATAGGCTAATTGCATTCCATTTGTATTTACTATTAGGCCTAGAGTACCTGTGTAATGTCTTGTAGTCTATATATTGAATTTCATTTCATTGTACTAAAGCATAAAATACAGGCGGATGACTCATGAGAAAGTAAAAAAAGCAGGACCTCAGTTTTTAATTGCACGTGCTTATTCTGCTTGACACAATTCTCTCACGTGGTTGCGGCGTTGCGCAGCCGACAATTGCGCATTTAAGTTACTATTCCATCAAAACATGGCAGAGAGGGCTAACTTGGTGGCAAAGCCAAATGTCACGTCGCCAATATGGGCACATTTTGGCTTTGAACAAGATGAAAAAGGACTTCCAGGCAATTTTAATGAGCCCATTTGTAGAATTTGCTACAAAAAGATTCCGGTATTACGTTCAAATACATCCAACCTGAGGACGCATCTTCGAATCCATCATCCGGCAACATTTGCTGCCCTTGGGAGCACCACAAGTGCTTCGTCTGAAGATCGACCCACAACCTCAGGCCAGGGACGACAGCTGGGCATCGCAGACTTGTTTGCTAAAGGGACTAAGTACCAACGCGACAGCCATCAGTGGCGAACCCTGACGGATAGTGTGACTCGCCTTCTAGTGGAGGAAAAGTTGCCATTTAACTTAGTCGAGAAGTTAGCCTATAAGGCGATGCTAAGGGCCTTCGACAAACAATATGTCCCCCCTGACAGAAAATAAATACAAAAAAGGCAGTACCAGAGAAGTATATGAAAATGAAGGACAGTTTGACACGCGAGTTAAAGGACGCTGACCATTTTTCTATCACAACAGATATGTGGTCAAACGTTAATATGATGTCCTTTATGAGCGTGACAATTCATTACCTGAACACCAACTGGGAGCTGAAGTCAAGGTGTTTGGAGACATCCTTCATGCCAGAAAGTCACACAAGTGATAACCTCTCCGAGGCTCTGCGATCAGCTCTTAAAGAATGGTCTCTGGATGAGAAAAGGTTGGCTTGTGTCACTAGTGATAACGGAGCAAACATTGTGGCTGCGGTGAGAAAACTTGGATGGGGTAGGCTACCATGCTTCGGCCACAACCTCCATTTAGCCGTCACTAACTCCATGAACGCAGAAAAAGAACGCACTGCCCAGGCCATGGGTTTGTGCCGAACGCTTGTGAACGCTTTCTCCCATAGCTGGCAAAAGAAACAACGGCTTCAGAAAGAACAAACTGAGCTGGACCTGCCTCAGCACTCCTTAGTACTGGTAAGTTTGAACTCTCTTCCAACTCTGTTTTTGGAGAGATTGACTAGAAAGAGGCTAGGCCTGCGAGAATTAATTCAATATAATCAATAAATAATCTATTGTAGGCAATTAAACATTTAAGTATGTGATTCTGAAATTCCATTTTCATTAAGAGGCCATCGAAAAAGATATCCAGGCTTACAATCACGGCAGTGTGTGACATTTTGTTAAATTAAATAGCATTCGTTAAATTATAGCCTTGTACCACAGCGCACACGAGACATAGGCCTATAAATGAATATAAATATGTAAAAATATATAATATATATAAATATTATTTATATTATATATTTTTACATATTTATATTTATTTAGCCTATATCTCGTGTGCGCTGTGGTCTCAGTGTGGTTCAAGGCTATAATTTAACAAATGCTATTTAATTTAACAAAGTGTCGCTGCTTTATATATATAAATATTATTTATATTATATATTTTTACATATTTATATTTATTTAGCCTATATGTCTACATATTTATATTACTCTATATGCTTTTGTTAAATAGCCTTCATTAACCACTGAGACAAAAAAGCGCACACGTAATATCTATATAAATATTAATATAGCTAAACATGTACAAATATGCAATATAAAATATAAATCATATTAAATATAATTCATATATTATTTAATATAAGTAATATAAAATATGTAAATTTTAATAATGTTAAAGCAAAGTCTATCCTAAATGTGTTTTAATTTGTTCACAGGATTGCCCCACCAGGTGGGGAACAAAGCAAAAAATAATTGCGCGCATCCTTGAACAAGGCCCTGACATTCGGAGGGTTTTGGATGACCGGCGCACACAACACCTAATTCCGACGTGGCAGGACATGGAGGTCATGGAATCGGTAAATGCAGCCCTGAAAAAAGTGGTCGATTTGACTGAGCACTGTCTTCTGAGCGAGCAGTCACTGCATCCTCTTTGAAACCGGTGCTGCAGCTAGTCACCGAGGATCTGCTGCTCCCCGCTGAGGAGGACACCCAATTGACGCGCAACCTGAAAGAAAGAATGTCTGCCGTTTTAATGGAAAAATACAGTGCACCCTCAACTCAAGAGCTATTGGCAAAGACCGCGTTTGTCGACCCTAGGTATAAGGACATTGACATTTCTGACGAGGTGAAGGATGAGCTCATGGAGGAGATGATGAATGTCCCAGAAGAGCAGCGAGATGACGGTGATGGAAAGGGAGAAAGTGCACCCAACCCTCCCAAAAAAACGAATCTGGCTGACTTACTTGGGAAAAAAAAAAAGAAAAAACATCTACTCCGACCCCCAAGAGAATTCGTGTAGACACAGAGATTAGAAGGTATTTGCAGGAGGAAGCCCTGGATTCCCACGCAGACCCTCTTGTCTGGTGGCGGCACAATAGTGTCCGATTCCCTCTGCTTTCCAAAGTAGCCCGAAATTATATGACCATTTGCGCTACAAGCATTCCCTCAGAATGTGTGTTCAGTGCTGCAGGTAGCGTCGTTACGTCTTTCAGGGCCTCCCTTAAACCTGACAAAGTGAACATGCTAGTTTTTCTAGCAAAAAATATGAAGGCTGGGATGTGGGTTGCGGTTTACCGCAATACCGCGGGAATTTATTGCTTTTCAACGTAAGAAAATTTCAATACCGTCCCAGGCCTAGTTAACATAACATGGGTGGATGCTTTTATCTAATAAGTTTTCTTTGTTTTTCAATTAATTACCAAGACTGTAATTATTACTACCTTTAATAAACTAGAAATTAGTCTTTATTATTACACAAGACAGATACATGCAGGAACATATGATCTCAGGCAGATATGGGTGTCAGACAGTGATACACAGAAAATCTAAGCAGTGCAGATTTAATTACCTTTTTTCAGTCTGCCGTCTTCACAGTCATCAACCACACGCCTGAACTTCTCCATCGGGGGACTCCGTGAAACTTGAAGGACTTTAGGTGCCATTACCGAGAGCTGAGAGAGAATCTGTTGGTCCACATCAACGTTGGTTCGGTCTCTCAGATCCCAAAGGAGCTTATGTTAAGATGAAAAGACAGTCATAACTCGTTAGTCATAAGTCATAACTATGAAGGCAATTAATACACTACTGTACTTACCATTTTGGCCAGTCTGAAACATGGAAATTTAGAGATAATCTCCTCCGTGCTGTGGTTAGACACAAAATTTCTCTGGTAAATTTTTATCAGCGCCATCCTTTCTTTAAGAAGCTCTAAGTTTGGTCTAGGCTTCTCTGTTTCCTCCTTTATTACTCAGAGATGTTCCCTGATGCTTCGTTCATCTTCTCCTGCATCAACCTATTGGGGTAGTTAAATTGTTACAAACTCTCAAACTACAACATTGGGAGCAGCGACTTTAAAAATATGAGGAGAAAAGAACTAATGGTCATTCTGCATAGACTTATTTATAACTACAAAAAAGCCAAAATATTCTCCGTTGAAATTTACAGTGACCAATCAACTCGTTGGAACCAGGTTCGGGTTAACCGTTAATTTTGGCATGACATTGGCCTGTAGTCACAAATTACACTATATACACAATACAATCATTTCTTTAGGAGAACATAAGATGTATCTTATTATACTATTAGCTTTCCATTTTGGAAAATAACATTTATCAGGGTTTTTGAAGGCCAAAATAATTGTCCTACTGGAGTGTATTGGAGTCTGGAAAAAGGATGCAGCACAATGCCAAGTTTCCTAATAATAAAGCAATCAGTGAAAGTATGGCCTTTAACATGCATGTTATGTTTAAATAAGGACTGAATGCAAAAAAAGTTAATGTAATAGGTGGGTATGAATTTTTTTATGGCAATACATCGTTAAAATTATTATTTAGTGTTTTTTTCACATTAAAAGAGATAATGCTATAAAACAGCCAAATGTTCTCATAATAGCAGAAGAATCAGGTATAAGCAATTCACAAGTTTTATTTTTTTTTAATGTATCACTGTTTTAAGTATAGATAATGCCAATAAATAATACTTTTCATTATGTCCAAATATTGATTTCCATATAATATTTATTTTCATGTGATGTTCATACCGTAAAACTGAATTAATTTCAAGGGCTGAAAATATGAAGACAGGATTTGAACAGATATTTTACAGGCATATACAGGCCATATTGAATCCTTTAAAAAGGATGATCTCTGCTGTCCATGGATTATAGCAGAAATTGCAATTATACAAAATTTACTGCCAAATTCAAGATTTTTTTGATTTGGAAATACTGCAGGTGTTTGAGGTATTTGTTGTAAGAGACTGTTCTTACATGACAGTTAGGGCACTGGTGCATTGATCACAGAATACTTGAAGCTCACCCTCAAAGGTTTCACAGAATTCCCCCAAGTCAATATCTTTCAACCACTGGCAAACTTGGACAGAAGTCCAACCCGTGAAGTCTGTCATAACCTGAAGAAAGAGAGAAAATAACAAAACAAACAAATTACAACACTAGGATGAATGTAAGCCTATAGAGTAACTTATAGACCCATCTACAGCGGCCCAGTAATAACAAACATTAATAATTTAAATATTTTGTGCATGTTGACAGTATTTTATGATTTGACATGAACATTTGAACCTTATTTGAACATTGGGATAACGTAGTTGGTTGCCATTAAAGTCTGAATGTGTATCCCTCAAAAATTTGTATTTGTTTTCCACTGAAGAAATAAAGACATGGATATCTTGGATGACATCGGGGTTAGTAAATTATCTGGACATTTTCATGAGGTGAACTAACTTAATCCTTTAAATGTACTCTACACTAGCAGGCGAGACACTAACTTTACATGTGAATAGGGTAAGACTACACAGTATCCATGGTAACAATGCAGCTAGCTTTAAAGCCCGCCACTGGGGGAATTAGATCCATCGCTATTAGTGATTTGGAAAGATATTAACGGTAAAACGGTAGTGTTATAACGTTATATCTAGGTAAAGTCAAGAAAAGAACGACCCCAGTTAACTTACACTTAAGTTACTTAACTTAACATACAGTTCAGTGTTTGTGAAACAACATATTTATTAGCCAACACGGTTGGTCAGGCTTCTCAGTCAACTAACATTTGATTGATGCTAATCTTAGCATTAATGTCACAAAACACGGTAAATCTTATGCAAAATACAATGAAAGGTTTCCCCTGAAGTAACTTAACGTTAATTGTATATTTCACTCGCAGTATGCGCTATGACACTCACCTCGAAAGATATCTTCTGTCTCTTTTTAGAAATGTGTTCGTCGTAGTCCTGGTTTTGCTTGACGTCGGGTCCAACGGTTTTTCTAGAGTGTTCTTTGAGGAATGCGGCGCTCGCCCTTGCTCACGTGCACCTGAACTGCACAGTGCACGCTATTCGGCGCATACTCGCATAGTTTTTTATCCAGAAAAAAATATATATAATATATTATATAATATATTTGTTAATTTAATTGTTGTATATATATATATATATATATATATATATATATATATATATATATATATATATATATATATATATATATATAGTTTTCTTTTTATTGAACTTAAAAAATTCTTGACACATTTTCACATTTTGTAAGTAGAAATTGAAACTCGTTTTTAAACATAACTTCTCACTCATTTTAGTTTAATTATTTGAGGCCTATACCTACACAAACAAAAAGCATTGATGAATATGAATATACGTTTTTATTGAAGTTTGTGACATAATTTCGGTATATATCTGACTTCACATCCACACCAAAAAATTTTTTGTGGTCAAAAGTCTTGTGTGGAGGCCTTGGATATGTGCCTTGTGTTCAGGAAAATCAAAGTATTTTAATGTCATTTTTCTAATCCTATCACCAACTAAACCTAAGACACTTAGGGGCTTAACAGGTTATTTGCATGGCAGTGGTGCCATATAGCACCATATTCACCGCAAAGAAACGCTGAAGAACCAAACTGGGCTTAACAGGTTCTTTAAATGGTAGTGGTGCTATATAGCACCATATCCACCACAAAGAACCCCTGAAGAACCGCTGAACAACCATTATTTTTTAGTGTGTATCAACAACAAAGCTCTTCCAACATTTATAAAAGTAATCTCACTGTATCAGAGAAGATAGTTATTTTAAATCAAAACACACTGTTTAAAGGTGGGGTGTGTACTTCATGGCATTACATTTTTTTAACCAGGAAGGTCCCACTGAGTCCTGACCAAGACAAAAGCACAGATTCAAGTCACAAAAAAATCTAACACAGAATATTTCCAGGATAAGAACAAAGCACTCAATACCAGCTGCAAATGAATGTTTCTGACGCCACTTTTTAAGGATGGATGTATTGACTTAGTGCTATTAGTTCCTTGAGTTTTAATACACTTTGTAAACTGTTCTAGTTCTGGAGGGGGGGTTCACTTTAGGTTTTGAACAATTCTACTGTCATTAAGAAGATATGAGTTTATTCATTTTGACTACAGTGATTTCCTACATAACTACATAACTTTAGCTAAAATACCGTTAATATCAGTTTTTTCAATTTAAATTCAAATAACTTCATTAATCCGCTAATTTATCCATTCACATAGCACATATCATTCACTCAGCCACATCATAAAAACATCATAAAAATCCATTCAAAATGGCAATAAATACAGTTAAAAGATTAGTGGATTAGTGTATGGATGTGTTGCTGTTTATGAGTCTGATTGATGTGGAGACCAAGCTGGACAATGCTCTTTTGGTTCTAAGTGAGAGTACCTGTTTCTGCGTCCTGACGGTAGTGGACTGTACTCACTGTGGACAGCGTGAGCACTGTCAGTGGCTGTTAACCTTTAGACCTCACCCTTTTCTCGTTCTTGATGATTATGAGTGACCCAAACCAGACTGCGATGTTAAATGACCGACTGAATGAAACAGTTGCAAAATGAAGTAAAAACTGACTGAAATGGAGAAGTGTCTGTATCGTCCACACCCCTGTGCTGCTCGAAGGTAAAACTGAAGTGGATGCATGCTGACATCAGTTTGGCTTTTGCACTGATTTATTCATAGTGTAGTCCTGTTTTAAGTCCTTGGTTTAGTCCTGTTAGTCTTCCTAACCTCCAGCAGGGGGAGCCACTCTCCAGCTCTAACCCCTGAGCCCAGTCCTGTTACATAACTCTGAAGCCTTGTAAAAAATAACCAATCACATTCCTCCGATCAGATCCGTCCAATCAGGTCGCTCCAAACACGCAGCATCACTTCAGCTGGAGGAGACTTCAGGATGGATTTACATCAGGTCTAAAGATGTCAGACTCTGGGATAAACGTGGATCCAAGAGCCGTGCATATATTTAGTGTTTTATTAAGGTTATACACAAGGACTGAAATAAAACCAATCTCAGACTAAACCCAAACAGAAAATGTGAATGTGACATTTATACAGCACCAGTTCAAACAACAACAGGCCTCTCATTAAAACTGAACAGATCTTCCTTGAGCTGCACTTGGTGACATTAGAGAATAAAATAAACAATTGATGAGGAATGAAACCAGGACTAAACCAGGATTAGTTCTTGTTCAGTCTTGGGGGTTATCCTGAATTAATCTGGGTTTAGTCCTTTATTAAATTTTCACTCCTGGTTTAGTCCTGGTTTAAATCTAGGTTTAGACCAATTTTATTTATTTAGCACAACAAAAGTGACCCTTGTAAAGAGCTTTACTCTGTGTTTGTTAAACAACCCTGACCTTTGGCCTTGGTTTAACCCTGTTTCAGCCCTGGTTTCTGGTATAATAAGTAAGTAAGTAATAAGTTTCAAACACGTTTTTTAGTCGAGGTCCTGTTTAGTTCCTGTTCAGCCCTTGTTTAATTCTTGTTTAGTCCTGGTTTGATGATTGGTTTGGTTCTGTTGTTAGCCTGTATTTAGTCCAGCTTTATCCCTGCAGTATAATCTCATACAGCTCTACAAACACCAGCAGTGAGCGGATAAACTGCATGAGTCTGACGTCTGTAAGCATGACTCAGCAAAAACAACAGCTTGTGCCTTTGAGACGACCCTCGGACTACAGCAGGACTCACCAATACTGTGTCGGAAGAATAATCTCAGGAGCGCAGTTTGAATTTTAAGAGGCACTCATTTATTTTTTCCCACCTCTTGTTTTCTCTTGAGGCTCTGTTCTTGCTCTCTTTACTCTGGACAATGAGCAGATAATGACAGGCTCACACTCAAACGAAGGAGGGAGGAAATAACCTGTTTGTTCTGGTTTTGTATTTGGAATCATAGGTCACATTTTCTCAGAGACACAAGAAGATTAGAGAAAAGAAAGGAAGATAGTTTAAAGATATTGACTCCACAAAAAGGCAGAGATAATTGTGGGTTCACGTTGGTCTGAGGCTGAACTCAGAGCTTTAATATTACTATTTCAAATTATTGATGTGGCCTTTTGTAATTTACATTTACACAATGATTAAAAGGACATAAAGCGCTAAACTATTCTAAAGCTCTGTAAAAGGGAAGAATTCCAGACTACAAAGAACCAAAATATCACTCAAAGCTCCACTACCCCATTTCGTTTTTAGTCTCTCCCCCAAAAAGCAGCGTAGTAACCGTTTCTGCTTCTTTTATAAAAAAAATAATAATACACTTAAACATAACAAGAGATAATTTCAGGAGCTCTACAGTCTAACTTCAGTTTAATGTAATGTATTAGTGTTTAGTGGAGGAAAAATTGGTCCAAAAAGGTCACTGCGCTGCTGTTGGAGTTGAAAGGAGAGGCTGAGCCCAGGACGGCGAAAAGAAAATCAGGTAGAGCAGCTTTGAACGGAAGTCATAACCAGGATTAAACCAGAACAGTGCACCATGAACCATGAGGTGCAATGCCACGCCCATAACGCTGGAGTCAAATATTTTAAAAACACTAGTGCAGAACATGATGTGCTGTGTCTTCTCCTGATTTATTCAACACTGTTCAAACTACATCCATCTCTTTTTTCCTGTGATTCCTGTAGATGGAGCTGTTTGTGAAGGTGAATGTTTTGTTGTGTTTGTAAAGAAGCACTGAGAAGAGACCCAAAGGACTTTTACTCATTTCTCTCTGTTACTCTGAGCTATTTTTAAAAGTCTTTACAAAGGTCCCTCTGCAGCAAACACTGACTCTGATTCTGTGCTTTGTTTGGGAAAAACAGGAATGTGCAGCTTTAAGAATCGAGAATTGTTTTGACCCACAGGTTGAAAGGGAACAGTTCATTTCTGAGCTAAAGGTCGACTGATCAGAAAAGCTCAGAATCAATTGAACAAACATCTCCAATGTCTGGTCCAGGGGCCAATCATGGCCCAAAGTGAGAGTTTATGTGGTCCCCAGCCCTCAGTATATTTTATGAACTCAACAGCAACAGCTTTGTACAAACAGGTTCAAAACCAACTAAAACCTGTTCAAATCCATCTAAAACCTGTTCAAATCCAACTAAAACCTGTTCAAATCCAAATAAAACTTGTTCAAATCCATCTAAAACCTGTTCAAATCCAACTAAAACCTGTTCAAATCCATCTTAAACCTGTTCAAATCCAATTTTATACCTGTTCAAATCCATCTAAAACCTGTTCAGATCTTACAATACTTGTGAAATTAGATTCAAATCAGAAGAGACTATCAGCCCTTGGACATTTTCCTTTCATCAAATGCATCCCTCTGCATAAAGTTTGGACACTCCTGCTGTAGCATATTTAAATAAAAGAAATAGAAGAAACAGAACCCACACAATTCTTATGATGGGTTAGAGTCTGCCCCAAAACAAACGTCTTTTCAAACCTGACTCTGGTTTTCTAGAAAGCACTCGCTCATAAATGTTCCATTGTATTTGTTATTTTCAGTGACATTTGGTTTCTCTGTACAGTTTTTAAAAACGGACTATCATACTTTCCCTGACGCTGTGTTTACTGTCGTCGTGACAACGGAGGGCATGTCTTTTTATTTTATTTTACAGTTGAACTGGAGAAATGCAATAAACAGACTGGAGTAGGACCTTTAGAGACATGTTTTTATTAATATAGAGTTAAAACAAACATGCCTAAGACATATTTTAAATCACTATAATGTTCATCAGGATATGGTCGGCTTCACTTCCCACAGGAGGCATCTGTCAAAGAATGGATAAAAAATTGTTATAATCTTTGTCTTATTTTTAAACACTGATATCTGTTTCCAGATTTTCTTTCCTGTTTGTTCTTCTTCATGTGTTTAATTGCCACTTTCTGCATCTGGTCTAAAGTGCGACCGTAGTTCAGTTTGGTTCTGGACCGGGACCAAAGACCGGTTGTTTGATCCAATCCACAGTTTCACCGAAGCATTCTCTCCTTTAAAATAAAAAGTCCAGACCAAACAGCTCAAGTGTGACAGCGCCCTCCAACAGGTCAGCTGAGTATTGCACATTTACAAACAATTTCAAACTAAACACAAAGTAGCTCATAACACAAGCTCATGTAAAAAGTAGCCCCTGTCAAATAGACTTTAGTCACATACAAGTTCTGTAACAAAGCTCTTTTACGTTATTAGATTCCACCACCACAATGTCAACACATGAGGGTTTTTGGAGAAAGAACCACTCTATTCTTATTTTTGCACTCAGTTTTTACTACTTACTTTTCCATTTGTCCTAACTTATATATTTTTGTATATTTTAGTTTCATGCACCAGACGCCAAGGCATATATCTTGTACTATTCACCTTTCTTCCTCCACTTGGCACGATCAGACTGGGATTCCTTCAGTCCTTGAGTGTTAGAGCCGCTGTAACTGACTTTCATCACTGCAGCAGCTCTCATACACACACACAAACACACACACACACACACACACACACACACACACACACACACACACACACACACACACACACACACACACACACACACACACACACACACGCATGCACACAAGGTGGCAGGGCCCTTACATAAGCGTTTCTGCTCCACTGCTCCACAGCTGCGAGCCATGACGTAACCCCAGCCTCTAACAGACACTTAACACTACACAGGCTCCAGATGCACACAGCCAGAAACATAACAACGTACAGCTGACTATAGAAGCTTTCATCGAGTGTTAACATGAGCTGTGACAGGACCATAGATCCTCCAGATACACAAAGGACAACAGTTATTACACTAAATATACTTGGCTCCAAACAGCAGGGGGCAGTTGAAAAGAGCAGCAGGTTCAGAGCTACTGTGTTTGTTAGCTCAGTAGGTTAGGTCTGTGGTCAGTGGTTGATTTGATTGGATGTACTTGTCTTCTACGTTACTGCAAAAAGTGACAGAAAGTAAGCCACAATCATTCATGTTTTTGTCCAAGAACTAGTGTGGGATTACTGATTGGTTCATTCACTGATTTATTGAAGCAAGGAGGCTACACACTGAGACTTAGATACATGTCATTTATCCACAAGGGAAATAACTTTTATGAATAAAGTTTTGTATTTCAAATGTAAATTTACATTAAACAAATCAGAAAGAAAAGAAGCACATGAAAGTGCAAATAATGTAGTTATTTAATATTTGACATTAAGTGAAAACAACTTAAATATTTCATCCTTAAAAAAGAGCCAATAAAATTGTAGCTGCTCACACGCTGTAGAAACACAAGGTTAGAAACGTAGAATTGCAATCTGCACTTTCACCACTAGATGCTGTCAAAAAAACACACTGCACTTTACTGCTTGACATCCAGGACACACAGCTGTATTTATTGAACCCTCTTCATCGAGTTCATGAAACTGTGAGCAGCATGAGACGGCGCTGACATCACACTGCGCCAAAAAACACAGACAGACGTCAAAGTTCAACGCTGAGAGTGAAATAAAGGCTTCAACACTGTAACATTTGATGTGGTTACACAAAGAGCGACCCGTAGCTGTCTCATAGTGGGCTTTACCTTCATCCATCAGTCCTTTCTAGCTTCAAAATATGTGTCACCAGTTCTGCTGCTGTTTAATGCAGTGGAGACAGAAACAGGAAAGGTTGGGATAGAGGCAACTTATGAGGATGAGTAATCTTTATCATGTTATGGGTTTATTAGGTGTAGGTCTTATTAGTGTGAAAGACAAAAGTGATCCATAAATCTAGTGACTTTTTGAAACAAGTTGAAGTCCAGTTTATACAGTATAAATCCATTCTGAGGCTTAAGGAGTTTATTAGTACTGCCTAAAACAACCCTGTTGGTTTATCAGAAGAGACGTTTAAGATGTCAAATTTGGAAGAAAGAACATGTCTCTGAAACGGGCGGTAATTTTAGTGCAGAGGTGATCAGACTTTTTGCAAAGAGGGTCTTCAAGTACTTAGTTTTAGTTGGATTTGAACAAGTTTTAGTTTAATTTTTAGGGTTTTAATGGGTTTTATTTGAAATTAATAGGTTTTAGTTTGATCTTCTAGCAGTGGGTTGACCCCTGCTGGTCTGGGAGACATACTACAGAGAGTATTTGTGTTAAAAGTGACCGGCATGTGTTTACTTTTTGGCCACATTATCTTTCATCATGATTGTTACTTTGACATTTTGCTTTACAGCCGACTCTTTCATGTCTGGTTGTGTTTAATTAGACAACTCCTGGTATGGTTTTAATTTACAAAACGGAAGCCATAAAATCTTTCCTTCTGTTTAACAGCAGAGCAAGGCAAGTTTTCAGTTGTGTTTTCCTTTAAACCAGTTTTTCAAGGATTCTTTGTTGTCCAACGAGCAGACTGCAATGTGTTAAACTTTTAGTAACCATTCAACAATCTTTGTCCCACCCAAGTATAGTGCTCTTATTTTGGGACCCTTTGTACATTTTTGTCAAAAAAACACAGCTAAAAGCATGTTGTGTCAAACTGAACAGTGGAAAAAATGAGCTTTATCAGCCGTTCTATGATGACTTACTCTACTTTCCTCAGTTCTTAGTGTCTCGTTAAACAGTTCTAGTTTGAGCTCAAAGCAGAGGACATTCCTGTTTTTGGGATTTATTGCTCCTTAATGAAGACTTCCAGAGTGTGAGGCCTGGTGCTTTTGTGGAAACTCATCAAAGCCTCAGTAAATCCCAGGCAACTGCAACCACAGAGAATTTCCACATATTGTTTGGGAAAGTTTAAAAAGTGGGGCAAGAGTGTGTATCAGAGAAACTTAATTTGTTTTTGTTATATTACTATTTATCTGTTTAAAACTCCATGGTTAAAACATTGCATAGTGTGGCTTTAAATAGTGTCTACATTACCCTGTGATTCTTTAGGGTCCAAATGTTGTCCTTTCCTGTTTTAATTTTCTTCTGTGAGCTACACTGTGTACTTGAACTCAAAACCATATTCGAGATGCTCAGATTGCTGTAGTGCTTCTCTGCTGTTCTCTGTCTTTAACAGCGGCACCTGGCAGTGATGGGGACTGACTGAGCCATATTTGGATGGTTGCCACGGTGATGGCAGACATTACTCACCCGCTCTTCTTCCTTTCCTACGACCTCCTCTTCGTCATTCTTCAGCAAACCCAGCAGACATGTTTTCCCTCCTACATTACATTTACATCTGCGTCTGAGTGTCTCTGTGTTGAACCGTTTAGCCTCAGACTGGAACATAGACTTCAGCTTAATCTCCAATACTTGACTAGTATACACTTATTGTATCTTCTTGTTTGATAATTTTATTACATGATCTACTTGCATGATTGGGCTTTTGCACGGCACATTCTTACGCATTTTACTTTACTTTGTATTTAAAAGTTTTTATTTTCATTGTACAATTATAAATATTGAGATTCAGGAGTTTTCTAATAAAAGATATAGAAAATTAGTATAACATTATTTACATTTCCCTTTGACCTGGCCATGAAGCCCTTGGCAATAGCGCTCTGCAGTTGAATGGACATATGTGGAATCTGGAGCGTTGACGTGGAACCCAGGTTCTCTCTTTACACAGACCTCATCAGACCTTCTGCTCTATATCTCTGATCCAGCTCAATCACTTTCTTTGCTTTGTCGCTGCAGAGATTTTTTTTTATATTTACTTGTGTTTTGGGGCTTGACTGAGCAGCAGTATCTATCCATCCATCTTCTTCTGGTAATCCGGGGGCAGGTCGCGGGGCAGCAGTCTAAGCAGAGATGCCCAGATGCGTGTCCTAGGTTTTCCCCAGGGCCTTCCCTCGGTGGGACATGCCCAAAACACCTCCCCAGAGAGGTGTCCAGGAGAATTCTGGAACAGATGCTTTAGCCCCCTCAGCTGACTCCTCTCGATGAGGCGGAGCAGCCGCTCTACTCTGAGCTCCTCCCGAGTGGCCGAGCGTCTTACCCTATCTCTAAGGAAGTGCCCAGCCACCCTCAGGAGGAAACTCATGTCATGTCCCAAAGCTCATGACCAAAGGTGGGCAAAAATATGTCATGTTTTAATAAAAAAAATAAATAAATACGCAGGAAATACATGATATTTTATGCACAGTATATACATTATGTTAGGGTTATTAAAAGGGTAATATGTAATAACAATATCAGTTCAACACTGGTGCTCTGTGCATTCAGACCTAGGATGTAAAAGGAAAAATAGGGAAAGTAAACACTCGCAGATACATTCAGAACATGAATAAATGACTGGAACCCATAAATAAATTACAACAGGAGGCCACTTGTGAATAACATGCTTAATTATGGTTTCACTGAATGCCACAAATGAAAATCAATAGGCCGTGATTTTACAGAACTGGGGTTGACTGGTGCTTATTGGTTCTTACAGTGCATCATCATTTTTGGATGTTTGGGTTCTATAGTGTGCTCCAAGGCAGTGTTTTTTCACCCATACATCTGCAGCTCATGAATCCTTGTGCCACAATAAAACCTGTATCATATAAAAAATAATGTACTGCATGAAAACCATCAAAAGCAGAGGTTGCAGTGCTGCCATTTTGACTGACATGACTGACATTTTAAACAGTAACCACGCAGTACTCCTGCCTCTTGTTTACGAACTCTGTGTGTAGGATGTAAAAATGCGAGAGTGAGGAGCAGGAGAGAGGCGTCCACTCGGAGCTGAGGTCTATATTTAGTCTCCTCACAGAGCCCTGTTCGTGTGACTGTGTCGCGTGAGCTGCAGGGGGCAGGGCCTCATCGCTGCGAGCCGCACACAACCGAAGCTGCGTTTGTCCCGGTCACAGCCCACTCCACATTTTACACCTGACATTCTGTTAACAGGAAGATGTCTGGACTGTAGACTCCAACTGTGCCAATCTAACAGCCTTTTGTAAAGAAGCACAGGATGCCAGATGTCAGTGTTTTTGCAAATGCTCTGTTATTGCAATGGTTCCTAGTTAAACCCCAAACTAAACCGTATTATATAATATTGTGTGACCCAATGCTGACCTGATGCACCTTCTGCTCGACTGTTTAAACCCTCCATACTCCAGCAGCATCCAGCACATGTTACAAGCTCCTTCTGAATTTGTAACCACTGCCTCCACTTCAGCTTCTCCGACTATAACTCAGACTGTTTGCAGCTGCTTTGGCATCAATAACTCTTGTTCGTTTATGGGTTTTTCTGTCCAAAGCTCGCACAGGTTCGATGGCGGGGTTATGTTTGTTCCTAGATGACATTAGCATTTAGTTCCACAATCTTTTTAGCAAATCTTTGTTCTTTTTTTTTTGCATGTTTTCAGTAATTTTGTTTTGTGAAATTACAATCCAGGCACAGGTTAAAACTCTTGGTCCTAATTTTCCACATTAAAGTATAATTTATATTGCTTTGTCACAGTGTGTTTGTGTTCACAAACACAAAAAACTACAACATGACACCAAATCCAAGGTTAGAGCTGACCTTAAACTTCTGGGTTTAGCATCAGACTGATGTCATCCTGTAATTATCACCTTCATGTCGAGTCCAAGTCACTAAAGAAGGGTCTATGTCAAATCCAAAATTAATTCGAGACAAGTCCAAGTCAGAGTTTCTGCGCACGGCCAGAAGCAACAGACAGACAGCAGTTGAGTTATTAAGGCTTACGCTTGAGTTGAGTCACATTTCTATTGACACAGACTATTAGGCAAGCAACAGGTCACCTTCACCCTGTTTCCAATGTGTTATAGGAGCTTATTAATGGTCTATAACCTGTTCTTAGTTAAATAAAAATAATGAAAAATGGCACTGCAAGAGATTTCTAAACTCTTTAGACTTACTGTGAAGAAACTGAATAAATATCTTCAGTCTATAAACAATCTTAAGTCACTGTGTTGTTTTATAAAGTGGTAGCAGACGTCTTTAGCACAATGGAGTTCATCCCGGGACATTATTCATGGCTGTCCTTGTCCAGTGTAAGCTCTGCGTGTCAGCTCAGGTCTGTGGGGAGCGCAGTGTCTGGTGCAGTGCGGTCCTCGTCCAGAGTCCATCGCACGCACACACACTTCACCGCAGCAGCAGAAATGTGCCACGCCTCGGTCTCATACAGCAAACACGCTCCAACATGAGGACGAACAGTTCACCTGAAGACAACGGGCACCACTACAGGAGACTTCAGTTTAGAGAGACTACAACATAGACATTAAAAGCTCCATAAAACCCAGTGGAAGGAGCCATTTTAGTTTAATTACTTTCATAGAGGACAAACTGAGCCCTCCTGAAGGAGAAGCACCCTCATTAAAACATATTTTTGCTGAAGGTTTATGCCATTTATAAACTAAACTGACTCAAAATCACCATCAGACCTTCATGTACTCATTCATTGGTCTTCTGCTTAGTCCAGTTAGGGGTCTCAGTGACTGAATTTGTAAAAACAAGCAACAATATGGGTATAATAGTGTGTTATTATAAAGTTACAGCTCTTTCAAGTGATATTGTAACTTCACATTTTTTAAAACCCTAAAAACCCTAATGCAGCTACAGTGAGCCTGTTCAGGAGCTGAGGAAATAACTATTACAAGACTGTGTTCAAAAAGTGAAACATGAACGTGCTTCTCCTCCAGCTATGCTCAGTTTGTCCTCTTTGGGCAGTTGGAAGTAGTCTGTCCATCCATCCTATTTATTTTTCAATCCCAAACAAATCTGTGGAGGTTCTCCGTCATCAGGACACAATGAAGAAAAGGTTAAAACAAAGGTTGTTAAACTCGGGAGGAAGACAGGTTCAATGTGTGGAGTTTCAGACCCAGACTTTGTTAAGAAAGTCAGTGGGTCTGGCCAGGTTGGAGAGAAGGAGATAAAACTATGGCATTAGGTAGATTTACTGCCCCACATGACCAAAGTTCATAAACAATAACACAAGACAGAGCTGTTAAAAATGCTCCTTCACCTGGGTTTTGTAAAGCTTCATTTGTCTATTTTTCTAAGACAGACAAATGTATAGTACAAAGTTTATACACTAAAGTTAAAGCAGCTCATCAAAAATGCAACATACTACAAATGCAATACTTTGAACGTAACGCTGCCTGAGGTGAGCCACGTCAAACTCTGGACAAATATTGAACTTACTTTAGAGCAGACTTTTCCTCCTCCCACTTCTGCTCTCCTTGAAAGTCAAGGAAATAAAACTCGTGACAGTGAAGTAACAGAGCGTCTGATTGGGTGCTGCTGATGTCGCATGATTAATCTGTCATTGAGTCATAAAGCTATGATATCTGTGTCTGCTGTAACAGAACGACAGAGATATAAACACTGAGCTAAAGGGCAACAGTTTGTGATGATCTCATTGTTAGAGATTGTAATGTAAAGGTAACTTGTACTTTATATAAATAGCACTTTACAACCACCCACAGGTGAACCAAAGTGCTTTACAAGAGGTCAAACGATTAAAAACACACCGGAAAACATTATTATATAATTAAGATAAAAAGAATAAATAAAACAATAAAAGAAAAGTATCACCAAACTACCGGGTACTAAAAGCCATTCTAAATAAATATGTTTATAGGCTTTCATTTGAAAAGACCCAGGTCAGTGATGAGACGCAAGGTCAGTGATGAGACACAGGTCAGTGATGAGACACAAGGTCAGTGATGAGACCCATGTCAGTGATGAGACACAGGTCAGTGATGAGACACAGGTCAGTGATGAGACACAGGTCAGTGATGAGACCCATGTCAGTGATGAGACACAAGTTCAGTGATGGGACGCATGTCAGTGATGAGACCCAGGTCAGTGATGAGACACAAGGTCAGTGATGAGACCCATGTCAGTGATGAGACACAGGTCAGTGATGAGACTCATGTCAGTGATGAGACACAGGTCAGTGATGAGACACAAGGTCAGTGATGAGACCCATGTCAGTGATGAGACACAGGTCAGTGATGAGACCCATGTCAGTGATGAGACACAGGTCAGTGATGAGACACAGGTCAGTGATGAGACACAGGTCAGTGATGAGACTCATGTCAGTGATGAGACACAGGTCAGTGATGAGACTCATGTCAGTGATGAGACACAGGTCAGTGATGAGACACAAGGTCAGTGATGAGACCCATGTCAGTGATGAGACACAGGTCAGTGATGAGACCCATGTCAGTGATGAGACACAGGTCAGTGATGAGACACAAGGTCAGTGATGAGACCCATGTCAGTGATGAGACACAGGTCAGTGATGAGACCCATGTCAGTGATGAGACACAGGTCAGTGATGAGACACAGGTCAGTGATGAGACACAGGTCAGTGATGAGACTCATGTCAGTGATGAGACACAGGTCAGTGATGAGACTCATGTCAGTGATGAGACACAGGTCAGTGATGAGACACAAGGTCAGTGATGAGACCCATGTCAGTGATGAGACACAGGTCAGTGATGAGACCCATGTCAGTGATGAGACACAGGTCAGTGATGAGACACAGGTCAGTGATGAGACACAAGGTCAGTGATGAGACACAGGTCAGTGATGAGACTCATGTCAGTGATGAGACACAGGTCAGTGATGAGACGCAGGTCAGTGATGAGACACAGGTCAGTGATGAGACGCAGGTCAGTGATGAGACGCAGGTCAGTGATGAGACACAGGTCAGTGATGAGGCCGGTCAGTGATGAGACACAGGTCAGTGATGAGACACAAGGTCAGTGATGAGACCCATGTCAGTGATGAGACACAGGTCAGTGATGAGACACAGGTCAGTGATGAGACACAAGGTCAGTGATGAGACACAGGTCAGTGATGAGACTCATGTCAGTGATGAGACACAGGTCAGTGATGAGACGCAGGTCAGTGATGAGACCCATGTCAGTGATGAGACGCAGGTCAGTGATGAGACGCAGGTCAGTGATGAGACGCAGGTCAGTGATGAGACACAGGTCAGTGATGAGACGCAGGTCAGTGATGAGACACAGGTCAGTGATGAGACACAAGGTCAGTGATGAGACCCATGTCAGTGATGAGACACAGGTCAGTGATGAGACGCAGGTCAGTGATGAGACACAGGTCAGTGATGAGACCCATGTCAGTGATGAGACCCAGGTCAGTGATGAGACACAGGTTAGTTATGAGACGCATGTCAGTGATGAGACACAGGTCAGTGATGAGACACAAGGTCAGTGATGAGACACAGGTCAGTTATGAGACGTATGTCAGTGATGAGACACAGGTCAGTGATGAGACACAAGGTCAGTGATGAGACCCAGGTCAGTGATGAGACACAAGGTCAGTGATGAGACCCAGGTCAGTGATGAGACTCATGTCAGTGATGAGACACAGGTCAGTGATGAGACACAAGGTCAGTGATGAGACACAGGTCAGTGATGAGACGCAGGTCAGTGATGAGACACAGGTCAGTGATGAGACACAGGTCAGTGATGAGACACATGTTAGTGATGAGACACAGGTCAGTGATGAGACGCATGTCAGTGATGAGACCAAGGTCAGTGATGAGACGCAGGTCAGTGATGAGACACAGGTCAGTGATGAGACACAGGTCAGTGATGAGACACATGTTAGTGATGTGACGCAGGTCAGTGATGAGACACAGGTCAGTGATGAGACACAGGTCAGTGATGAGACGCATGTCAGTGATGAGACCAAGGTCAGTGATGAGACGCAGGTCCGTAAAGGTACGTAAGTAATAAGTCCAACATAGGTCTGACTTACTCCCGGCAATGCGAACCAAGCTCCTGCTTTGGACCCCATACTCCCAGAGCACCCTCCACAGTTTGAGTCAGAGTCACAGGACGGTAATAAACATATGCCTAACACAAACAGAAGAACAGATAACAGAGGTGTTATTAGGCCACAGTCTGCTGCCTCTGCTGCTCAGGAAACAATACAACCCTCACACATTCTTTTATTATTAGTTCGACATCACCTGCATGTTTCTGTGACAGGAAATAAAAAATGAGCTCCTACATGTTCTCACAAGTACTAACCACAATAACAGTAACACGGAATTCACAAAAGACAAGCCTCGAGTCTGAGTTTTATACCATCTCTGCCAAGAACGTACTTAGAAAAACATCAGTGTACAGATATGTTTCACACTGGAATAAACTGCTTCTAAAATTAACTTTGAACTGAATTCTAGAGAACAAAAACAGCCTGTAGTCTAAGAAAAAAATAGACTGGAAGAGTTTAATCCACTGTATCCTTTTTCTCTGTTGATGCTTTTTGAATATTTCTTCAGACTCACTTTTATTTAAAAAAAAATCCTTATTACAAAACGTATTTGTTCTAGACATTGGGAATGCTCACTGAATCAACTTCATATCTGGAACCAAATCAGTCTTTTCTGAATCCCAAAGAGCAAAGTAATATTAAAGACAAAGTCTGAGGCTTTATTACGTCTACACATTTTGACTCAAACTCAAGTCTTTGTCAGGACAATTGTTTTATAACAGTTGCACAAATTTTAAATTTAAATTAGAATTTAAATAGATCAGTGAGTCATGTGACACAGTATCACGTGCCAGAAGTGAAAGTTAAATAGACAAAACAATGTAGAAGAAAAACAGGCATGTCTCATTTCATTTTAAATTTTCATACAATTTACGAGGACTAATGGTTTTAAAAGTAGGATGGCAGGAACCACATAGGACCAACAAAAAGGAGAAAAGTCTTTTTTAAGCCCTGGGTAACGAGTTGCATTTTAACTATCTATCAAATATGTTTGTGTTGTAAAACAAGCTTGAGTCTTGACTTCTGTATTATGGATTCAATGACCATGGCCTTCAAGGAGTTTGGGCGTTATGTCCGGCTTGTTTGTAATGTTTAGCCATGTTGTATTACAGGTGTCTCTGAAGCAGGTGCAGTAAGTGACTTAACTATTATTCTCTTCATATAGGAGCCCTGGAAGAAAGATGTTGGAAAGGCTTTACACAGAGGTGTATGGCTCACTCTGAAGGATGCTCCAGTTCTTAATAATATTTCTAATCCTGTAGGAGAGACTACTATTACTTATGTTGAGAAGAACACTGAGGATTGCTGATGTGGTGGTTTTGGGGATTTCTGTAAAAAGTCCTCTCTCTCACTAGATTTCCTATAAATCAAAGGGTGCAGTTTCACTTCCAGATTCAGATCCAAGAAATTAACTGAAGTTTTGAATTCTGTATTCAAGAGTTTATTTAATAATGGGATTGTTCCTATTGAGGTGTCCATAAAGTTCCTTCAGTTGTCGATATACCTGCTGTAGCAGACAATGTAGTCTTTGAAAGGGTTTGTTTGACGGTTTATATTTCTCTCCTCCCAGAGTCCCATGTACAAATTACATTCCCTTATTTTGAACAGCCTAAATGCACCTATAGTAACAGCAGCACCTACATCATGCAGAGGAGTAGCTCTCCGGTGGGGCATTATTTTTGACACAAGCAGCGTATATTTGCTCATACGTCGTGTTTAAAAAGGCCACGTCAGGTTTATATTTGTGGAGTGAGCTGTATCTAATCTCAGACTGAATGTGACTGAGGACACACTGTTACCCTTTCACAGCAGCTCCGTCCCACTGCAGAGGTGACACAGGATGGGACCGTAGAGCGCACCACGACAGGAACAGGCTCATTCCAGCAGCATGTGGCTTTATGTAAACATGAGTGTTTGAGAGGATTGGTTGTGGTGAAGTGTAATGGAGAGCAGGGCTTTAATGCAACAAACAAAAACACATATCGATCATGTGACAGACAAGGACAGATTAATTGTGTAAACTAAAGTCTGTTGGGACATTTAGACTTATCACAGTCTTCAGTTGTCCTGGCAATATTATACTACAGTACTGTATAACAGGTCTACACAGGTCTACACCAGGCACAACATATTTTTGTTTTTCTGCTTTGAGTTGGTGTGTTGTGAAGCACTTTGTGAACTCCAAGCTATTTAAATATACAGTATATTAGAACATTGTTGACTTTTGTCTGTAAGTCAGAGGTTTGTGTCTCAGGAAAGGTGTCTGCGTGTGAAAAAGTGTAAGATGTAGAATGATGTGACTGTTTTACAAATGAATCCAGCCTCAAAGCCCAATTTAGTTCAATTCTTACCGATGAATGTCGATGTTTTTTCTTTATTTATTTGAGGTGAGAGTTAGTTTTGTCTTGTTCTTGGCTTTAGACGCTCTTTTTCCATCGTACGGTCCAGTTTTTCTTCAGGCTCATAATGGTCCAGTGTTTGCTGCGACGTCGACCAGAGCCAAGATGTTTCTTTCTCTGTAAAGGCCGCTCTGGTTGATATTCGGGTTCACCTCCGAGTTCTTTGTTTGTCCCTGACCCACAGTTTGAGCCTTGTCTGGCTCTGGGCCAAACTGAGAGGGTCGTGTTGCGTTTTAATGAGCCACGTTCCCACAGAAACAATGCTCCTCTGTCAGAGCCGAGGAGACGCTGAACAACACCGGTCTTTAATTAAAGCCTTTCACCAACCTTCATTAATTATTCAAATTATTCACCAGTGTTTTAATGCATCTTTAATTTTATAAGCCTTTTGTTCAGATTAAGGTCAATGCCACATTTGGACGGAGCAGTTTTCTCTTGTTTCATAGTGAGGTAGATAAGTAACAAATGGGCCATAAAGGAGGTCATGAGGACAAATAGAAAAAGCTGTTTCCCACTCGCCAGGATCCCTCCTGGGGAGAATCCTTTGGAGGAATCCAGGTGAGGGACAATTGGAGCTTTTGCTAAGATCAAACCAGAACGTCTTACATTTTATTTCATTATTTGTCCAAAAAGACAGAGAACCCTTTTGTCTGAAGATGGAGAGCATTGATGTCCAGAGCTGCACTAAGAGTGTTTATAAATCTTGCTTAGTTCTGCTTTAAAATGTAAAAATATTCTTGGCAAACATTAAATTCAATTCTGAAGTTAATTTGAGATCTTGCTGCAGATCCAGTTGTAAATGTCAAAAATGGATGCTGCTGCAGGAGAGGACATCCCATTGCGCTTTACTCATCTCTCCTTCTTCTCTCCTCTCTGTGGCTCCTTTGTGGGCGGGACTAAGATGCGTGGAAAGGAGGGATTGGATGAAAAAAGGGTGCATGTTAAGAGCTTTGAGATCCACACCAAGTCTTCCGTTTGGCTAAAATACCCAGGATGCATGTGTGTTTTATGTCTCCATGTCTTTTTAAACATGCCACTGTCATGTTGTGTGTCATTGTGTCTGATGCAATGCAGCTCCATGTGCCCAGGACACATTTCCCGAGGTGGGACGATAAAGTATACCTCTAAAGAAGCTCTGGTGTGTCCTCCCTCTTGTCTCCTACAGAAGACCCCCAGTATAGATAACATGTTAATATAGAAGTAATCTAAACTGTTCTGAGTGCTTAGAACTAACATCCTCGTCTTTCTCTGAACACATGCCTCTAGCTCGACAACAGTGGGACTAACAAACCGTGAGGATGTAATGGGTTTAACGTTACAAATCTGCAGCCTTTAAGAGAAAGCTTTGAGTAAATAAATAATAAAAACATACAATGCAATGTCACACAGAGCTCTATTTAGATAAAGTACAACAGTAACAATATTAGCCACTGAACTTTTGACACGTGACCGGTGTCTTTACTAGAGTTTTGAAAATCAGCTGATCATGTCTCGAGGCTGATGACGAGTGGTTAATATTTGATGTGAAACTGGACTCAGGCTCTGGAAAAGAATGAGTCCATTGTGTCTCGGAGCAAAAAGTTAAAGTGGGTCACTACATTTTTAATGAGTGTGTTGTCTCCAAACTCAAGCGAGAGTGTCTCTTAAGTGTCACATGACCAAACAAGTCCACACAGAATACATTTTATATTTGTCGTTAACCAAAAGGTAAGTCTTGATTTAACTGTTTGTGGAGGTTTGCAGTAATCCAGGTCATAAAAAGTTGAAAAGGAAGCATCGAAAGCTGAACCAACAGCTGCTTTTGATGTCATGAGATTATCTTTACAGCGCACAGGTGACGTCCGAGCACGCACTGAACAAAACTGCGCAGGTCCAGCTCAAGTCAAACACACCTTCTGGCTCTTACAACATTTACAGAGATGGACATTTGAATATACAGCTTCTCTTAAATATTTACAATGTCAGGTAGTCACTATAGTCACATTTACTCAAACAACTTAAAAAAAAAGAGACCACAAATCATTGTAAATACTGTAAGTACTAAGGATCTACAGGAACACAGTGACTCTTGTGGGTTGTGGAGGTTGGTGCGTTATTGGTTCAGTTCTTAATCTGATCTTCTTTTCTCCTCTGTTCTGTTTTTAGTCCTGGGATTATGGGGTTAAAGCAAAACCGAAGACTTCCTCTAGAGGCCACAGTGTGTCTCTGAACCCAAGGCTGCTTCAGGAAGGTCTAGGAGGTTTTCAGCCCCACTTCCAACTGAACTCTGGTCCAGTGTGATTAAAATGTGAACAGCACACAGGCCACAGACGTCTGATCAGGCAAAAAACTGGAAGAATGTGACCAGACGTACTGTTAAACGGGAGCAAAAAGAGTTAGGAATAAGATAAGATAGGACTTTATTGATCCCTCAGAGAGGTTATGCACTTGTACAGCAGGTCTTAGGCAGGTGCAATAGAATAAGAAAATAAACCTAAAGGATCCGAGGCTTGAACAGTTTAACCAAACAAACACGCAGCTGGGTGTTTTAGGTTTATGTCGTGTGAATGTGATTGGGTCCAAAGCCTGGTGTTCAGCTGACGACAGAGTGGTTTCAGAGAACAGAGCGAGAACAGAACAAGTGGAGTTTAATCTGTGTCGAGGCTGGGAATAGCAGCTCTGAGCCGAGGGAATCCTAATCTGATTGAGTCCTGCTCCGAGACCAAAGACCAAGACCAAAGACAGAGGAACAGAGTCTGGACTTTGATAAAGACTTTATGAATATTTTAATTCAACAATAGGATGATTTAGGACCACAGATCCACTCAAAAAAATCCTGGGATGTCCAAAGACTTAAAGCTATTCCCTTTTTTTCCTCCTCTCTTTAGTTTTCAATCACAATTTCTTGAAGCCGGTTGAACAAACTCAGAGTTACAGCGTAAGTTCTGAGTTGATAAAAACAAACTGGGTTACTTTGGGTTCTACTTTGCATGACACTGGTTATCAACTTTAGCGCTCAACTCAACTTTAAACCCTTAACCAATGATAAATAGGCGTGTCCACACAGTGAACAGCCAACAGCAAAAAAGGGTGTTGGGCTTTTCTGCTGAGAAACAGGAAACAACAGGTGGTTGTATAAATGTGTAAGTTAAGACAGTAATTGTAATTTAATGTACTGTCGACATATTTTATATTTAAAACTACACAAAACATAAATAACCTGTAACACTGAAGGAAAAAAAGGCTTGAGTGAAAGAAATACAATTAAACTTTTTTTTAACATTGGTGTGACCCAAAAATAAAAAACAGCCTCCAAAGTGTTTAAATGAGTCCTTTATTGTTTTTGTGCAGAGTTTAATAAAGTATATTCTCTGAACGAACAGAAAAGTAGATTTGAGGATTTAGTCAAAGCGTCAGATCCATGTGACTTTGCTCACATCTGATTGGTCCTCTTTGGTTTTGTTAACTCTAAACCAGAATAAAACCGGCTCTGGAGCAGCTATGTGGAGTTGGTTACCATGGTGATGAAACCTGCTCAAACCCAACCCACCTCCTGGAGCCAGAAAACTAAACCTCTTCTTACCTGGATCCAAACCTAAACCAGCTTCCACTCTTGACTCTTGACAACATCACTCTGACTGGAGCTTTTTATATGTCCCTTTAAACCTAACTTACAAATACTCTAAAAGGGATTAAGTTGTGCTAAATACACAACATCGGGGTAAATAAACCTAGGGGCTTTTATGAAAGTTTGAATCTAAAATTTTTTCTTCATTTGAGTGTTCATCACAATATTTTATCTTTAAAGATTAATCAGCAAAAACAAAAAAAAATACATTTTTTCCCACATTTTATTGTCTTTGTATAAATACAAAAGTACTCAACAAAAAACTCTCCAGAGAAACCCAAATGTATGTTTCACAAAATGAGAGGCCCATAAGCAGCTGTAACTTTAAAATATATCCAAATAAATGTAGAGGTTTCTTAGTCATCCAGGTCTTAACGCTAAAGGTTTCAAAAAGAAGGCATCCAAACTATGTCCACATGCCTTTAACCCTTTAGCGGTATATCAAAATCAAAATGGCTGTGGATGGCAGCCAGTGGCACAATAATCTAAATCTTCTGTAAGAACTTGGCACAGGGTTCAATGATTTGTAAATACAGCTGAAAAGAACTGCTCAAAAGCACAAATGAAATATCTTAAAGTAACATTTGATTATTTCAAGTGCAATAAAAGTATGCATGTAGGTTTTAAATTAAAATGTACTTGTGTGGACGTGGTCAATCTGGTTCATGTCCTTGGTTTTGTGGCGAACGTGAGGAAACCTGTGTGTCCAGGGATCTCTCGTGGAGCAGTGGTGGTTTTGATGGAGACGGCTGAAGGGTTTGTTTGGTTCGGGGTCTTTGTGTTGACCTCGTTCTCGGAGGTTGCATCTTTGCCGGAGGTCGGGCCGAAGTCGGGCAACGGCAGAGACACGGTGCGCACGTCGTGGATCTGCAGCAGCACCTCCACTGTACAGAGCTCAGAAAAACCATGGTCTGTGAAGGCGGCACACGTCTTCTGCACCTGCTCGATGCACGGAGAGAATGAACAAACGCGACCTCCTGCAGGAGAGGGGGAAGACAATGAATATCTGGACTTAGAACATTTTTTTCAATTAACCTGCTGAGAATAAATGGTTATCTGTCACTGTCTATGTCTAAATGTCAGCCCGGCAACTAACTGGCTACTGTCCAGGGTGAACCCTGTCTGAAAGCTGCCGGGATAAGCTCCAGTCACCCCTAACGGGACTAAGCGATAGAAAATAATTGAACAGCTTCAATACTGTAAACTTTATTATGTTACTTCAAAAATCATGATCCACATAAATTTCTTAAGCATTATTTTGCCATTTAGCAGCGTAGATTTGAGGCAACTTGAGGCTTACAGGTAGTTTGTGTATTTGTCAAAGAGCAACATCAAAAGAAAAAAAAATCCACAATTTTATTAATACAAGTCATGTCTTAGGTCAGCTTTTCGGAAACTTCCATATTACACTTTGCTTTAGTAAAAATGACGGCATCGTCTGCATATAACTGGGTATTGATGTTTTGGCAGACATTTGATAAATCATTGATTTTACTGTATAACTAAAATAGAATAGACCCAAGTATGGAGCCTTGAGGAACTCCGACGTCACATTCAAGATAAGGGGATGTGATACTGCTGACTGACACACCGTGGCGTCAATTTGACAAGTATGATTTCATCTGTAAAAGAGCTCGTTCTGAAAAACATGACCAGTGTGTGGCCAATCAACTCAGTTTTTCTTTTTATTGCACACTGCACCTAAAGTCAAGCCTGTATGCATACAGAGTCCCTCCCCATTTTCCTGTAAGCTGCAAGTCATTACTTCTGCAGCAGCCAATGAATATTTCAGATTGCAGTCGTTCCTTTGGTCAACAGAGCAGCCCTAAACACAACTCACCGTCTCATAGAAACCAGGACGGAGATGTAAACAGGGAGCGGCTGGAGAATAAACAGTTACAGAGTTCATTTTAGTCAAACACTCGAACTTGCTCTGAAAGGGTTTTAGGAGATGTCTGGTGAATAATGGTTAGATTTTCCTGTTGGTTTGAGGAAGAGACGTCTCTGTGAGGAACCACAGAAGCAGATTACTGGGACCGACGCCAAAACAAGAGTTACAACACAGAGGGAAAAAAAACGTACTGATATTGTACAGTTGGCTCTCTCCAAGAAACATGTTCACAACTGTAGCTTTCATTCAAGAGATTTCAAGAGAAGGAACCTCTCCTGCTTCTCTTTTATTAAAAATATACCAATTTTTCCTCCACAAACACTGATACATTACACCAAACTTAACCTTATTGTGCCAGACTATATTAAACATCTCTTTTTTGTCCTTTTTTAAAAAGTTGAAGCATTCTGTCAGGCTGTGGAAAGGGAAGACTTGAGGATATTTAGTAGCTTAGTCTGTTATAAGCAGCATAAACTCATTGCCTGCCTTACTCTTCTCCACAGAGCAGACAACCTCTACTTTAAGGCGCTCAAACGGGTGGTACTAGTCTAAATGGACTTTTAATTGAGGTCTTTGGCACTGTGGACAACTCCAACAAAACTAAGCAACAGCTGAATGCAGTCCAGGCCAAAGAAGTGTTGTTTTAAAAATAAATCTATAGCATATGCTATACAAGAAACCACAGAAGAACAATTAGAGCATGCCCATTTTCTATCTCTTAGCTTCATCGTTGGTGAAACAGAAAGTAAAATCTGAGTCACTGGTGGGAACAGACGACAGTGAAAGTTCACTCGTAAAGACGTCATTTGTTCTAAAAAGGTCAAAGTTCACAGCTGCTGATTATTCTGATGGACACATGCTCAATACACACAGCTGTGATGTCAAAGATATTTTAAAGAGCTACATTTTACACCAGACCTGTCCAAAGTCTGGCCCCGGGGCCAGTCACAGCACAAGGTGAGAGTTTATGTGGCCCTCAGCTTCAGAGATTAAAGGTATTGTTTCTGAATCCAACAGCAGCATACAGGTTAAAATCCATCTAAAACCTGTTCAAATCCATCTAAAACCTGTTCAAATCCAACCAAAACCTGTTCAAATCTAACTAAAACCTGTTCAAATCTAACTAAAACCTGTTCAAATCTAACCAAAACCTGTTCAAATCTAACTAAAACCTGCCAGTGGCCAGTAATTCAACATTAACAGTAAAACACATTTGAATTGCCTTCATCTTTAACTCAACATAATGTTTGTCTAGGGACAAATCTTGTGTATGTTCATTAATATTTACTGTTCACACTTAAAAAAAAAAAAAATTACTTTGTAAACTGTATATATTGGTATGGCTAAATATTTTTTTTTAGGCATACCACCTACTCCTGGTAAAAAAAAAAAAAACACAAGGCTTTAGTCCCTTTTAGTGAGACATTGCCTTTACTTAGTCTTCATGGCCTACATAGAGGTCCATTGTGTTACTTATCTACCTCACTTTGGTGCCACACTGAAGGAGGCGCTCGACTAAAAAAACTCCCTCACCCTCTGTCCATGTTTATATACAGGGTTTGCTCTGAACCTTGACCTTGTAAAGTAATGAAATCTGTGAAAAAGCCTCTTATGTGAAATGTTCCACTCAGATAAATGAGCCCCACCCCCCGTCCCGCTGCCTCCAGGTAGAGTGAGTTATTTTAATCCAGAATTGGTCTTTTTTATTCCTTTTTCCTGGGCAGCCGTGTCTCTGGGGAACACTGCGTTTAGAGCGAGCAGCGGGACCAGCCCAGTGCCTCTGCAGAGACTATGACCCTGTATGGGCATGAGCCGCTGTCTGTTTATCTGCTCTCGTCCTGCAGTTTGTATGCGTTCCACTGAGTTTGAACTCGAGATAAAACGTATAGCAGCACACATCTGAACCATTAAAGTGAGAACATTTTCACTTGTAATGGTTAGGAACATGGCTTTTTCAAAGACACTACACAAGGCTTTACCAACTATTTAAAGTATATACTATTTATTACATTGATATGTACAAATATTACAATTTCTGATAAACTGATCAAACGTAATAATTAAAAATCCCACCTTACATCTGAAAGTGCTTTGGAAATGTTTGTTCATTAACTTGTTTAATTTCCATCATTACTGAGGGATTTTAATGTTATGTGTCTGAAATTAGGGCTGTGACGTTTGTTTTACACCAGCTGCCGGCGGTGGTGAAGGGGGCCACCTAACTATTAAATCTGTTTAATAAAATACTAAAAATACCCCACGATGTGACGGAGTCATGTAGAGCTTTGTTTTAACAATTTTGGATAATTTTTACAGAAGCAGTTGTCCCGTAACTGGAAGGTTGGTGGTCCGATTCCTTGCTCTCCCCACAGTTCATACTGTTGTTGTGTCCTTGGGCAAGACACTTAACCCACCTTGCCTCTAGTGCCACAGCTCTGGTGGATGAATGTGCGAGTATGTTTGGAGGTCAGAGAGTCCGTAGGCGCAAAATGGCTGCCACGTCTCCACCACCAGTGTGTGACTGTGGTGTGAATGAATAATGGACTCTGTAAAGCGCTTTGAGAGCCTTGAAAAGCGTTATATATAAATCCAATCCATTATTATTCTTATTATGAAGTCACTCTTTGCAAAATGAATATATTGCGATCAATAATATTGCAATAATACATTTGCAATATATTGTATACTATCAACTCTATCAATTTAAAATATGTACTTGCTGAACTATGCTTTATTTTCCTTAC
The DNA here is from genome assembly GCA_024416835.2 of Perccottus glenii. Taxonomy (NCBI): domain Eukaryota; kingdom Metazoa; phylum Chordata; class Actinopteri; order Gobiiformes; family Odontobutidae; genus Perccottus; species Perccottus glenii. The sequence continues at coordinate 24,526,023 of CM044565.2, read as the reverse complement.
ATCACTAAACAGACTATTTTCCTGTAAAAAAAAAAAAAGAATAAATAAATAATAATGTTCTATTAATAAACTAGCCCGTCTGAGTCTGTGCTTTTGTTGGTTCAGGACGACAGTAGTGAACCATAAAAGGGAGCGACGCAGCTGAAAGAAGAGCGCTGTGCCGTCTTCATTTCTCTTTCATATCAGCACCTTTTATTGTGCAGTAAAAACCTGCAGCGTTTATGAACCGGCTGATTCAGTTTGCATGGAAGGCTTTGGAAATGATCTGGGAAATGAGCTTCTGATCAAAACAAGATATGTTCATGGTTTATGCAGGTCTTAACAAGAAGCATTTACATTCTTACATTACTAAACCGACTCAATGACTCTCTTACAGCAGCTCTTATTTTAACTCGTTACTTATGGGTTTCTCTTTGTTATTCGGATGTCAGAAATGCTTTGTGTGTCCCAAAATGTAATACCTTTTTTCCAAAGCCCACATTCAGCCCTGAACAGATGGCATTAAAAAAAAACATTCAGTGCATTTGCTGTGGTGCCTTCACTTACAAGTGTGCTTCTGAGCTGATCTTATTGGGCGTTTGGGGGCTTGGATGCAGAGTTTGGTTTAAAGGGCAAATCATTTGCACGTCATCTGCAAAGCAGTGAAAAGAAACTAGGTGCTTGTTAAAAACTGACCCAAAAGGCAGTATATAGATTGAAAGAAGTACAGGGCCCAATACTCCTGCGGGACACCTCAGCTGAGTGGAGCTGAGTCTGAGGTATCAGGGCAAAGATTAACAGAACCTGTCTGTAAGGTGCAACCTAAACCAATTTAAGGCCGTACCTTTAATGCCTGCATAACTTTTCCAGGTGGGACAGCAGTATCTGGTGATCAACAGTGTCAAAGGATGTGGTTAAATCTAAAAGCACCGGTAAAGCAGGACAACCAGAGTCAACTGTTAAAAGAATGTCAAAGTAAGAGGTGTGAGCTGTTACTAGACCGGGCAAACAAGTCTATTTACAACTTAAGTGACTGGAAAAAAAATAGCTTAAGTAAACAATTGCATTGTCTTATATCTCAACATGGACCACTGACTGGAACTGTGAGCTGCCCAGACTTGTGGTAGTCAAAGGAGACCAGTGTGATGCTTGCTGCACCACTGACTCGAGTACTAAGGCTTAGGCAGGACACAAGGACACAGACGACCCTTAAAATCCGGAGTAAAAGAGAAGATGTTGAGCTGGTAACTTGTCTTTCCCAGTTCCTTTGTTTTACAACAATCAGAAAATCCATTTTATAGCATCCAGTCCCCTTTTATCCAATCTGAAGGATTCATGTGAGATGAGATGAAAACTTGCAGCAGGAACAGAACTGGACATGATTTTACAGGAGCTATATGGATTAATAAGAGGAAGGAATGCATTAGTCATCATTCGGAACAAACTGCACAGGAAACAGGACGAGCATTAGTCAGAAGAACTTGCAAAAAAGGGAACATGTCCATTTAGAAAACAGCTTTAGACACAGTTTAGGTTTAGAGAATTGCTTTTTACTTTAATCACACTTAAATTTGACTGGATCAGGCCTGATTTAGTTTAGCATGGTTTAGAACAGCACTCTCAGATAGCTTCTGTTTTCATCCAACAGACCAGTATTTCTTTAGGTGCTTTAACCTCTTCGACTGCTAAGTTTCTGCAGTCCTCATGTTATATATTCAGTTATATGAAATCGAAAGCTACGTTTAGAAGACCTAATTACATTTTTTGATACTACCTTCTTTTTAATGGCCGGGTCTGAGCCTGATGTACTTTAAAAACTGAACCCTCTGACAAGAGAAATATTAACTACGTGTTCTGTATTGTATCCAACATTGTCTTTAATTGAGGGTCAGTTGGAGTTGTTTGAGGAGCTGGTGGATACCCAGTCCATTATGGCGTTAAAATGACAGAGCTTACGGACACTTTTTATGAAGCAAAGCCATTGAGAGAGTGGCTTGTCATCACAACCAAACCAACACCACAATTTTATTTTAACAAACTACGAGGGATGTAATGGTATTGGCATTTCTGGGAGAGTAATATGAAGTCTCTCAGTGTCGTTGTTGTTGTCATGGTTTTAGATACAGCCATGAACTAAATACAGCTTTGAAGACGTTTTACATGTTCCTGTTTTACACCAGAGCCATGTCCCACCTTGTCCCTTGATGGCAGCCTTGGCGTGTCCCACTGCGTCCCAGGGGCTGGGAATGTCCAGAAACACTGCGTCAGCGACTCCTGTGACTCCGAACCCGTCTTTACACACGTCCTGGTTCCTCACCGTCACCAGGTGGTCCACTTTATGCTCCCGGAACTCCTCCCGCACCTTTTGGGCTCGCTGCTCGTGGAACTCCACCGTGTGGAGGTGTCCCGAGGGGGCGATGGTCCGGATTATGGCGTGAGACAGGGACCCACTGCCAGTTCCTGAAAGAGACAAAGACAAATTTTGTGAAAATCCTTCAAACAAGCCACATTAAACCTTTTCTTGAATCTCGAAACAGTTCTGTTTGAGTGCAATAACCACCGGCAACTATATATTTAAAAGTGCAGCACTTTAATAGTTAGATAAGCATTAATAGTAATCACCATACAAGAGAAATCCTGGACTCTTTTCGGTTTTCTTTGCCTGGCACTGTAAACATCTTTCATTTTATAAAATTAAGTTTTTTTGTTTTTGTTTTGGCATGTAAGTAATGAACCAATACATTAAAAAAGTATCCTTTTGAAGACCAGGCTTCTAAAAGACTTGAATGAGTGAATGGTTTTCTGTCATTGTCTGTCTCTAAGTGTTAGCCCTGCGATTAACTGCTGAAGAACAAGTAATAGTAAGTATGCCTGATAATATTATAGGTCAAACTACTGGTCACTAGGGATGCTCATATTGACCGTTTAACCGTTAACCTATAGTAAATATTTTGACCGATTAATACTATCAGTTAAACGGTTTAAAAAGTTTTTTTTTTTAAGTTTTTTTTTTTTGTTTGTTTGCTGCATGGTTTAAAAATAAAATAGCCTACTATATAGCTTATATTTATTAACTCACGGAGCACGTCGGCAGGCGCAACCACACACCTGACACATGCCTGAAGATGTCTGCCATTGGTGCATATCCAGGTCCCGCCATGTCAAAACTCGTCACAATTGGCTGAAAAAGATGTCAAGGCTAACACTTCCTGTTAGCATTTTAGTAGCTTTTTTCGCGGACTTATTACTTTATTATTAATAGAAATGACAAAAAATGTCGCAGCAGTTTTCAAGTTGGAAATACTTCTCTGCAGTTTTTGAGCCTTGGAGGATAATAACATGTCTTGTGGACCTAATTATTTTACTGAATATTATTCACTGGACCTTTACGGACAGAAAGACACGCCGCTTACATGCATTTGTTGCTGTTTCAGTCCAAGAGACCGTCAAAGGTAATACAAGTCCAAACTAAATCTTTGTGCTTGTCTGTAAAAAAGGCTTTGGTGTCGGCGCTGTGGTTGTAACGTGTTAAAATGGTTTATATCGTCTGAAAGATGAGACTTTACTATCTATGGGTTTGCATGACGACGTGGCTTTTTTTTGTAGCGTGTTTACGTCACGGGACCAGTACGTTGTACACTAAGCCGTTAGTGCCAATTCAATATTATAATCTTATCAGTTAACGGTTAATAATCGATTAAGGAGCGGCGGTTGTCGGTCAGGAAAATTAATCAAAATGAGCATCCCTACTGGTCACATTTTAGTTCAAGATTGAATTAGAACTAATTCAACAGTGGGGTTGTATTGTGTCTAAAACAATGTGAACGTCCTGTGTTTCTTTCTGAACAAAGGCCACGGCTGTTACACTTCTCCACAGCGCTGTTCCTTTTTCCTCCTTGAGACGTTTCTGAGAGCGTCCACTTGGGTTTGGAGCCTCTGATGTTTCCTCTGAACAACACTGCCACAGACTGTGAAGACAGCCTTTTAACATAATATACAAGACAATATCTGTGATTGTCAACTCTCTCTCTCTCTCACTCCATTCCCTGTCTGTCTACACTGACAAATAAAAGCCAAAAAGCCAAAAAACAAATAAATACATTAATATATTATCTAATCTAAAAGGACCGAGACAATGCTAAAAATGGAACAAACGCACACTGAGCCTTCATTCATACATTTGGTGCTTACAGGACCCGGGGCCTTTCCAGAAATCTTTCCCCAAGTCTAGATCAAACGTCCAGGTTTAGACCTGGTTCAGCGCTGGTTCAACACTGGTTCAGCGCTGGTTCAACACTAGTTCAGCGCTGGTTCAACACTAGTTCAGCGCTGGTTCAACACTAGTTCAGCTCTGGTTCAACACTAGTTCAGCTCTGGTTCAACACTAGTTCAGCTCTGGTTCAACACTAGTTCAGCGCTGGTTCAACACTAGTTCAGCTCTGGTTCAACACTAGTTCAGCTCTGGTTCAACACTAGTTCAGCTCTGGTTTAACACTAGTTCAGCTCTGGTTTAACACTAGTTTACCTCTGGTTTAACACTGGTTTACCTCTGGTTTAACACTGGTTTAATCCTGGTTAACGCTGAAGGTTAGTCCTTGTTTAGGTCTAATTTTAGTCCAGGTTTCATTTAAACTTTACTGATTTTAGTGCTGGTTTTTAAACCCTACCTGTTCTAATTTATTCATAGTTTCTCAGTGATTTTGTCCTATTAAATTCCAGCTTTGGTAACCAATCAGAGTTAATCGTTTAGTCTTGGTTTAGCTCTAAATTTAGTCCTAGTCCAAGGTTTAAGACCTGGTTCTGGTAGATCTGCTTACTCCAAGTTAGAAGAGGTTTATTGCTTTTAGTCTGGTCTGAGTTAGTCTTGGTTTATCTCTTCTTGGTTTGGTATTGGATCAGTCCTGTAGTAGAACCTGGTTAAGTCCCGGTTTAGTCCTAATTTAGCCCTTGTCTCGTGCCAACAGTAGTTCTGATTTAGACCTAGTTTTTAAAACGGGACACTGTAAACTTTAAATAGGTTGCCATAAAGTGAAAAATATGTGCATTATTCTTTATCTGTGTTTAATAAATCAAATCCAATTTCAATGCATTATTTCGCCAATTTTTTAAATTTCTGTATTTAAAATTCTTTCTGGGACAACATAGAGAGTTTGTGATTCGGTCAGAATCACCGCGGTCACGTGATGGAGATTGTGAAACTGCCTTCCTCCGCGTCCCTCTTCTTCAACAGAGTTTACGTCAGCGCCGCCTTTGTTCGTGTGTCGACAAAGAGGCCAATGTTCGGAGCCGTTAAACCCCACAGCGACAGGAAACGGGTGGGATTTTCACAAACTGGAGTGGCCCTGTGGCACAGACTCGAGACAAAATGATCAATGACTTGGTGTGAGTAGATTTCTGACCTCAAAGACTGAACCCTCTCTCGACGTCCCAAAGAGAGAAAAGTTATATTAACCAATCAATTCAATGACTTCAAGCCCAAATGTGTTCAGTGAGACGACAGCGCGGATAACCATCCTTTTCCTCTTTTCAGCATCACTCAAAGACAGATTTGGTTTAATTTTGTCTTTTTTGATAACTTTGTATTAATAACTGGATTTTTTTAAGGTCAACAGCTATTGTACATGATATAGTCGAAAAAATACTAAAAAACTACACATTGACTGTTTTTGGAACATCTCTCTCCGTGTCCATTATTAGTCGAGCGTGACTCATATCTACCAGCTGTTTGAGTCACAGTGAACAATAAACAGTCAGTAAAGCAGTGCAGTCAGTGAGGGCCACAGAGTCTGTTCAGAGCCCACTGCTTTTGCAATTGTTATGATTATCACATTTATATACTTTGTACTTTATTTTTGTCTTTAAAGTGTCACTGTAAGTGCTGCTCACCGCTGGTTGCAACCCACCACCGTGGTGGCACGGTTGTCACAGCAACCGTCACAGCCCTACACAATACTAACCAATGTGTGTATCAAATATAAAAGAGTTGATACCAGATGTGAGCAGAATAAAGTAGAGCTGCGCAGTACTGTCTGAGAGTGCTGTTAGCTCTAGACTGTGCCGCTGTAAAAGCACGAGGAGATTAGAGCCGTTTCTGTTGTGGGCTGGTCTCTGAGGGGTCACCTTGGGCAGAGGTCGTTAGGACACCCCCCTGAGGAAACAGAGCTAATTAAACACTCCAGTGTTCTTTATCCACCTGTAACAAAAGGTTAACGCTCCATTTACTCTGCAAATATACAAGTTAAGGGCAGTGAACGCTATCAAAGTCTGCTGCAAATGGGCTTATTCCAAGAATGATTTAAAATTCAAGAAAAAGGAAACCAAATATTTGTCTCTAAAAATCTAATATAGGTTTTAAATGTTGTGCAAGTATTCAACATATACGCATATTGTTTTTTGTTCCATATTATTTAAAGTGTGGAAACAGTTTGGAATAAGAAGTGGAGCGTATAACTGCTTCAAGACTAAGTCTGTGAAGGTTCTCCGTCATCCAGGTCATCTTGAAGAAAAGGTTAAAGCAAAAGCATCTGGACTTAGTTTTCAAGGTGAAGACGTTTCGTCTCCAATTCCAAGACTTTTTTAATATCCTCCAAAGTGTCACAAACTAGCACACATTTTATGAGCCAAGCTGAGGACATTTAGGTCAGACAATCAAATCGGGGTGCACATGGCAAAGTGGTTAGCACTCCTGCCTCAGCGCAAGAAGGAGTTCAAACCCTTTGGGTTCTCTCCAGCTTCCTCCCACCGTCCAAACACATGCATGTACAGGTTAATTGACAACTCTAAAGTGTTCCTAGTGAATGAATGTGAGAGTGCTGGTTGTTACCGTCTGTCTCTAAATGTCAGCCCTGCGACTGGCCACTGTCCAGGGTGAACCCTGCCTCAGGCCCAAAGCTGCTGGGATAGGCTCCAGTCACCTATGACCCCTAACGGGACGAAGTGGTAGAAAATGAATGAATGAATAAACTATATCCACTATGTTCAGCCCTTCATGGGGACCAGGACAGATGGAGGTGGAGCTAAGCACTGCAGTCTGTTGATGGATGACAGACGGTGAAAACTAGGTCAGGAACAGGAACTGAAACTGACAACACTGCATGTTTAATACTGTATATCACACATTTAAATGTGTTTAAACATCTGCAACATCCGTTTTACTAAGACTTGAAGTTACAGTTACACTTTATTGTGTTGCTGATCTATAAGAGCTTTGGATCACATTGTGCAGTGGTTAAATGCAAAAGGCTCAAGTATAGTTCATCTAGAACCTTATATTTCTTTATATACATTTACATTTATTCATTTAGCTGACGCTTTTATCCAAAGCGACTTACATTGTTCTAATGTAATTACCAGTGTTACAGTCACTGGAGGCAAGGTGGGTTAAGTGTCTTGCCCAAGGACACAACGACAGTATGAACTGTGGGGAGAGCGAGAATCGAACCACCTACCTTCCGGTTGAAAGACGACCACTCTACCACTGAGCTACTGCCGCCCGTGAATATACTTTCAGACTAAAAAAGATATTGTATATTGTATATAAATACGTACAATCTCTACCCTCTGATACAGTAACTAAACTATAAATGAGAGCACAGACCACAGTGCCACCGTGCACCCCACTTTACTAAACTATAATAAATTATTTATACTATAATACACTATGACATTGTTTTTTTAATACTATACATTTGTCATACCCTTACACTCATACCCCGTATTTCCTACTATAACGCTCTATAGCAAATAGAAGAAGGCCCTTAAGAAGAGCTGAAGAAATAATCCACAGTTAAAAGATTTACACAAAAGGTTTCTCAAAATGACTGCAGTATCTTTAGGTAACAGTATGCAGCTAATGCTCACAAAGCCTTTTCAATGGCAGTTAATGTCCAATGAGCAAAAGGACAAAATAACCAGTCTTCACATTTCAGTCTTAACTCTGCATTTAGAGCTGTTCCAGACCTGAGTCATGGCTCTGTTACTTCTGCATTTCTCTGACCAGACAGACACGGTTATTTTCAATGGAGGAAAAGGATGCAGAACAGAGCAGAGGTGACCTTTTCCTTCAGGTGGTTTCGTCCTTGTTCCCTCCCCACCCCCTCCCCCACAGTGTTTCATCCTGTTATCACTGTAATGTCTGAAAAAACAGGAGCTGCCAGCACTTTCCATCTTTTTCTTCAGAGTCAGGGGTCTATGTTTAAAGCATGAAATACAAAAGTAGCATCTGATACATTCAAGTGGCAAGCAAGAAAGTACTACAAATTTTACATTTTACCTCAAAAATCTAGTTTCAGCTGAACTGTTCTGCCCAAATGCTTTATATGCGCTGCAGCTTAAGTCCTATGACATTAGAGACAGATATATTTGGTATGTCTCTGGCAAAAACAAGCCTCTGCAGCCTCCAGACACTTTTATACTCGCACAAGTAAAAGACTTGTCCAGTCCTTCACTTTTGTCCAAGCATGATTGTAGGGCTTCACATTGTCGTTACTGCAACACAATCATTGCATTTTCAGCTAACCCAGTGTTTTTTCATTCTATAGCAGCTACCCAGTCTTCAGTTATTGTTATACTCGTTACTTTTTTATTCCTTTTTATCAGTACACTGCTAATTCTGACGCACTCCCACCTCTGACTAAACGGCACATGATAAAGTCCTGGTTCAGGTCTGACTCACCGTTTAACCACATGTCAAAAACACAATGTAACTGATGGTACAAATATTTAGCTCGACTTGGTAAGAACCAAAGCCTGTTTTACTGCTACAGCTTAGCCTTCTGAATGTTCGGATACATTTTGAGGCAAGTAAGAAACATTTTGAGGCCTGGACATACGGCAGAACAGAGAAGCCAAGGGTTAAATCAATCATGAGATAGCCGCAAATTAATCATAAACTAAGCCAAAGCAGAGAAGAACTGAGTACTGGTCATAACCACACAGAACAAAACCAAGTCCTGACCGGAACCAAACAGTGGTGCAACAAAGAGGATTCAGTAAAATGCCTTTGCAACACTGGGAACAACAGGACTCTTCAGTAACTCTTTCAGTCATTCTTTCCATCCATCTTTGTTTATTCAGTACTCCAGCTGTTATGAAAATGTGGACAATGAAAGCAAGACAAGAGTTGGAGTATTACTGTTTTTAGACCATCCAAAAAATAAACCTAGGAAGGATATAGTTCATTTGAAATAAAAACATACTTTTTGTAAAGTTGACAGCACACATTTGTTGCTTTCCAGAACAACAGCGGAAGCAGGATCTGTTACGATTGTCTTAAATTTCGGTCAGTGTCAAATATTTGTCATTGGCACTATTTGGTTGTACGACTGAGACTGTCTATCTTTGCTCATGACACACTCTGCGGCATATAGGATTGTTCCAATACCATTTCTCTTTCCACTACGTGAAAACATATTGAAACATTAAAACAAAGTTAGCAGACTTAACTAGGTCCTCCAATCAAAAATACTGCATGGTATTGGATCAGTAAATGGGTTTTAGGGCTGCCACTAATGATTATTTTAATAATTGATTAATCTGATAATAATTTAGGGCTGAAACGATTCCTCGAGTACCTCGAGTAACTCGATTACAAAAAATATTCGAGGCAAATTCCTCTGCCTCGAAGCTTCTTTTAATTTATTTTTAAGCTCCCGTCAGTTTGTTTCGCAATGATTTTTTTTATGTGACACAGCGCGTTTACGTCACCCACAAAGCGTAAGGAGCATGGGAAGAAGACGGAAGGAGTTAGCGGTGTTTTGATTTGAGGGTGCGCTGCGCGCGTGAGCTGCAAGATGGAAGGGGTTGATAACAATAGCGATGAGCAAAGAAACAGGAGAAAACAACTAAACTGTCCAAGGTTTGGGTTTCATATTAAAACGTAAGGAGAACATTGTGGCGTATGTGTCCATTGCAAGATCGAGCTAGCATACCACAACAGCACGAGGGCCATGCTGCAGCAGCAACAGAGAACCTTCTCTCTACTCAGAGACCGGAGCACCGTCACCCAGGACAAGGTAAATTCAATGCAGCATTAAATAAATGTGATTGCTATTCAAGATGAAAGCTGTTAAATCAAGTATGTTAACTATGTCATGGACAACCCACGTTGGGCAGGACAATTATGAGAAAATAAACCGCACGCGGATGCGGAGGGGTTACACCACCAGATTATTTAACAGCAGTTAATACCACGGCTACTTCAAAGCTACCAAAGGACTTAATTTACTGCAAAAAAAAGTTGTGATTGGCTTTTACAATAAAGTATACTAGATTATTTATAATGTGAAAACATGCATGTTGGTTATATCATTTACAGTTTTTAAATATACATTTAAATTTATTTTACACACTCATCATTAACATTATCCCACGATTGTATATCGAACATTGCATCTTGTTAGTTATCGCATATCACATTTTTCTTCAATATCGAGCAGCCATAATACAATTTATTCTAGTATTCACAAGTATTTAGTTTGATTGCCATGAATAGGATTTATAAATGCACAGCCATGAACTTGCTGTATAATAATGATATTATAGCTTACCTAGTAATAAATATCAATAATTTTTATTTTTTCTCCTCTTTCAGTAAATCATCACAGCTTCGTATGAGCAGATGTGCGGACAGATACTTCATGTTCCACTGAGCAGCTGAGTTTTTAGAGAGCATTCCAAGAAGAAGACTTATGTTCAGAACGTTTAACTTTTAGTTCTGAAAGTTAAGTTGCATGACTTAAAAGGCAGTGTTTTTGTATTATTATTATTAATTTAATGTGTGCCTTAGTTTTGATACTTTAAAAAGTAATTTGAAAGTAATTAATTTTATTTGTTTTTGCATCTCAGAAAATGCTTTATTTAAAACCCCAAATGAATGGCACTTAAATGCACTTTATTTTTATTGTTCACAGTACAAGTACAGACAGAGAAACAATGGGTAATAACTAAATGTTTATTTTTGATGTATGCATTGCATTTTATGCATTTAAAAAAATAATTAAAATTTTCTTTAAAAAAATGAAACGTAGTTGTTCTTTTTAAGAGACCTAGAGTCTTATTTTCTCTTGCATATTTAATATTGCACTTTAATTAAGTAAAAATACATTTTATCCGATTACTCGATTAATCGATAAAATATTCGGTAGAATACTCGATTACCAAAATATTCGATTACTATAGCCCTATAATAATTAGTAACGCGCATGTAGTTTTAGAATCGATGAATACCCCAACAATTAACTGATTATTAAATGAGTTGACAATTCTAATTGATTATAATTGTAATCCGATTAGTTGTTGCAGCCCTAATGGGTTTAAGTACTCACATTTCCGATACTAGTATCGGGAAACCGCTAACGGCACATGATGAGTGATTTTGCACCTTTCTCTAACAAAATAATTTGTTGCAACAGCTGTCCTAAAATATGTGGTGCTTGCATCAAAATACTGCTCAAGAATCCTATATTTTTTGTTGGAAAATGGCTTTTAAGGCAGGTTTAGATGCAGCTATTGCCTTTCCTGAATAAGTCTTTCCAAACTGTACCACAGTAGGCTCTTCCTAACATTGCTGATTAAATAAACCCATGTCCATCATTCAAAGTCCGTTTTAACTTTAGGTCTGGACAGAGCCTCAGAGATTTCCACTGCGTTAATTAAGACTAATAGAATAAGTAATCTAATAAACCGTCCAATTTATTGCTGTTAAACTGTTGTAGAGTAAATGTGACAGGCTCTTAGCAACAGTTTTCTTGAGAGCCCTTGCTAAAATGTGATCCCACTGCAGATAGCCGATGCTTTTTAACCGAGGAGCCCTGTGTGCGCTGCTGACTGGGCGTATTTCCAAATGGAGCTCATCCATCACCGCGGGACCCCTCCAATCCCCCAAAACTGTGCAATCGATGAGGTGACGTGTGCAGAGCTGCCGTCTGAAAAACATGATGAAGCACTGCACCACCAGCAGCTCCCATCCCCCACACTGCCCTGCTACGCACTTCAATGCTCCGCGAGGAATTAAACAAACGGCGCTGAAGGAGCCCGAGCAGAAGGAAGGGGTTACAAATGATATGATCTTGTATCAATACCAGTGGTGTTTCCTCCCAGAGGCCAAGGGAAGCCAGGCTTCCTCCATTTTTCAGACCAGAGTTGTCATCGATATAAACTCTAAATACAGTTTTTTGTGTCGTTTACATTCATTTCTTTGTTGAAATCGAAATACTCTGATTTTATTACGTATCAAACGCCGCACTCTAAAAGGTTTTGTGTTGAATGACTGGAGAAACACTGGTTTTCTTGCCTTTGTGAAATTTTATTTTTTTTCCAGGTGAGACTTCATCATGGCACTGCCCCTCTGTGATTGGTCAGAATTGAGCCAGAGGAAGCCACTTTGCCCCTGGCTTCACTTGCTCTGAACACAAATCAGATTACACTACTGATATCTACTGATTTAAAGCACCTCGAGAGAGTGTTAACTAAAGTGTTGATATTAAGCTAGCTTTTAATTAGTATGAACAGCGGCCATTTATTATACTTGGAGAATAATTTTAAGAAGTTACCCACTGAACAACAGCTTAAAAAAATCTGATGGCAGGCCAACATCATAACTTGGGCTGCGTTTCGGAGAAGTTTTTTTATTTAATATGGGGAACTCTGTCGCTAAACTTCAGCGGCTGTTTTACTGGCCCTGGATTATTTTTGATAAGGAAGGCTGCTTGAGTAACAATTTCATGGCCCACAGAAAAAAAACACTTTGTAATAACTGGCTCCTGAATTAACCGAGCACTTGCATAGTAAGAACGAAAGATTCCGTTTAACTTGTTTTTGTTTATATGCCTTCCAACTGCGTGTGTCCAGTTTATTTTATGTTAGAATGTAAAGAACCGTGGACAGTTCATGTGTTTCTAGCCCTGTTGGTGCCGAGACGTTTGTTTTGTTGTTGTATGGTTATTTTTGATAAGGAAGGCTGCTTGAGTAACAATTTCATGGCCCTGTCTGACGCTGAATCAAGTGGCAGAGTGGTTAGCACTCCTGCCTCACAGCATGTACTCCACGTGTTACTGTGGGTTCTCTCCGGGTACTCCGGCTTCCTCCCACCGTCCAAACACATGCATGTATAGGTTAATTGTAAATAGTGAATGAATGTGAGAGTGAATAGTTGTATGTCAGTGTCTGTCTCTAAATGTTAGCCCTGCGACTAACTGGTCACTGTCCAAGGTGTACCCCGCCTCAGGCCCAAAGCTGCTGGGATAGGCTCCAGTCACTTGTGACCCCTAATGGGAATAAGTAGTAGAAAATGAATGAATGGTTATTTTTATTTTATAAATTTTTAGTTATTTATATAGCACTTTTCCAACTAGTAGGCACTTAAAGTGCTTTACCAGTGTTAAAGCTGACACCACTGGAGGCAAGGTGGGTTAAGTGTCTTGCCCAAGGACACAACGACAGTATGAACCGTGGGGAGAGCGGGATGTTATGATGTTTTGGGATGTCGGTCGAAGGACGGCCACTCTACCCACTGAGCTACTGCCTTAGGTTATAACCTAAAATACGTTGTTTGAGGCTTAGGTCTAATTATTCTATTATTTATACTGTGTTTGCATAAAACGGAATCGTTTATATTTAGAAATATATAAAAAAGGTACCAGTAAGTTCTAATTTATTGATGAAAGGAAAGAGGGAGATGGAGTTACAAATGCTGAGTTGCTCTGAATTATCTCTGCTACAATCGAGAGAGATCGTATATTTCCCAACTCCTTATTTTTAGCATTTGACTCACGTGATAATAACCATTAACCAGAAATTTCTAGATTAAATAAAATCTCTATTATATCTTTAATTTAGGGATGCACCGATACATCGGCTTAACATCAGTGTCAGCCGATACTGAAGAGGTTGACTGACATCGAACAGAGACAAAGGAGAGTTTCAACTGTCTCCATTGACCATCTGAGATCGTTTAAACACCACAAAGTCACTTTTTTAAAATCCCGCTGTTACAGAACAATTGAACTTAACAGCTGTTGTGCTCTAAGCACCCGACTCACACTCAAAAATCTGCAAATCCTAAAGCCTCAAATTAAATTAAATAATAAATATAACATGCAGCAGAGAAGAAAAGAAAACCCATCCCCCATCTTTACACTCCAACCTGAAGCTGAATCAATGCCCCTTTTGGCAAAGTGCTTTGTTCAGAGCCCATTTGTCCTGCGTTTGTTTGTTGCAGATGCTTCAACGAGGACGTCGGTTTCCCCTGGGGACCAGGGTTTGGCTGAGCCACTCCTGTTTTTCATTATTTTGGGGACTTTCCAACTCTATGCCCTTTTAAATAGATGGATATACAATAACCAGAGTGTTTTGTCTTCTTAAGAATGACTGACATATTACACTACAGTGAGTCCTAGCTTCTTTTTCTTTCTTGAGTCATGGTGGATATCTTTGTTTCAAAATGCATTTGTGGACTGCAGCTAAAAATTGCAGTAGACATTAAAGTTTTATGCTTGTTTCCAGGAGAGATGTCAGGAAACATGCAATAACAGATATTTCAGTTTAAAATATTTCTGACAAAGAGATGCTTTGACAAATGGTCTGTCGTCTTAAGTCACATGTGGGGATAAAAATAAAAAAACTGGGAGGTTTAGTAGCTGTGTGGAGCCTTCTTCGTTTTTGGGTCTGGCACACAGGCACATTGGCTTCGGATGCGCGTGTTGTTTCTCTGCTCATGGAAAGGGTTTGTCACACATTTTTTTTTGCAATAATAAAATACATTTGCTTTCAAATGGTGCAGCACTAGAAGCTATTTTTACACTTCCACTGAGGTATGATACAAGACAAGGTCTAGTTAGTGGCATTAACATTCAGCTCATGAATGAGCATATACATGACATGAAGGAATACTTTTTGTTTTAGAGTTTTACAGCTAAACAAGGGAATGGTCCTCTTCACAACACAACAACTCCTTCTCGAAGACTGTACATCGTCAGTCTGTGGAAGATGAAGCCTGAATCAATTCCTGTGCTTTTTAATTGATTTACAGTGCCTTGCGAAAGTATTCGGCCCCCTTGCAACCTTTTGCCACATTTTAGGCTTCAACCATAAAGATATGAAACTGTAATTTTTTGTGAAGAATCAATAGTGGGACACAATCATGAAGTGGAACGAAATTTATTGGATATTTCAAACTTTAACAAATAAAATACTGAAAGATTGGGCGTGCAAAATTATTCAGCCCCCTTAACTTAATACTTTGTAGCGCCACCTTTTGCTGTGATTACAGCTGTAAGTCGCTTGGGGTATGTCTCTATCAGTTTTGCATCGAAAGACTGAAATTTTTGCCCATTCCTCCTCGAGCTCAGTGAGGTTGGATGGAGAGCATTTGTGAACAGCAGTTTTCAGTTCTTTCCACTGATTCTCGATTGGATTCAGGTCTGGACTTTGACTTGGCCATTCTAACACCTGGACATGTTTATTTGTGAACCATTCCATTGTAGATTTTGCTTTATGTTTTGGATCATTGTCTTGTTGGAAGACAAATCTCCGTCCCAGTCTCAAGTCTTTTGCAGACTCCATCAGGTTTTCTTCCAGAATGGTCCTGTATTTGGCTGCATCCATCTTCTCATCAATTTTAACCATCTTCCCTGTCCCTGCTGAAGAAAAGCAGGCCCAAACCATGATGCTGCCACCACCATGTTTGACAGTGGGGATGGTGTGTTCAGGGTGATGAGCTGTGTTGCTTTTACACCAAACATAACATTTTGCATTGTTGCCAAAAAGTTCAATTTTGGTTTCATCTGACCAGAGCACCTTCTTCCACATGTTTGGTGTGTCTCCCAGTTGGCTCGTGGCAAACTTTAAACGACACCTTTTATGGCTATCTTTAAGAAATGGCTTTCTTCTTGCCACTCTTCCATAAAGGCCAGATTTGTGCAGTATACGACTGATTGTTGTCCTATGGACAGAGTCTCCCACCTCAGCTGTAGATCTCTGCAGTTCATCCAGAGTGATCATGGGCCTCTTGGCTGCATCTCTGATCAGTCTTCTCCTTGTATGAGCTGAAAGTTTAGAGGGACGGCCAGGTCTTGGTAGATTTGCAGTGGTCTGATACTCCTTCCAATTCAATATTATCGCTTGCACAGTGCTCCTTGGGATGTTTAAAGCTTGGAAATCATTTGTATCCAAATCCGGCTTTAAACTTCTTTAAAGCCTGAAATGTGGCAAAAGGTCGCAAAGTTCAAGGGGGCCGAATACTTTCGCAAGGCACTGTAAAAACTGGTGATTAATAAAGTTGACTTGAACGCTGGGTGACCTCTTCAATGACAATGCACTTGTTTGTCAGTGTAATTTGACCTCTAGTTATAATACTACTATTATTTTATTAACTGGAGCAAATCATTGAGTTCTGCACATTATACTTGAAGATTATTAAAGAGTTTAACATCTGAGAGAGTCAGAAAAAACAATAAAACACATTTTCTAAACAGGAAGTGAATCTTCAGAGTTCTAACAGCGTATTCAGTGAAACTAAGTCATAATTAAATATAATAAAGGATGTAAACAATGAAAAAAACACTGTATTACGTACTGTATAAATTGTGAAAGTATGGGCTGACCTAGGAGGCAAATACCAGGAGTAAATGAAATGAGTCGAGCAGAGTCAAGTTCATAGCCTGAAGGGAACTCATAAATTTACACGAATGTTCTCCTTTTGATGAAACTGATTTAGCTGGTCTATATTTTCTATTCAGAACCTGTTCAAATTAAACTAAAACCTGTTTAAATCCAATTAAAAGGGTGTAAAAATAATACATCCATATACATACAATACATTTAAAGCGGCACTTTGCAGGTCTGGCAGTTTCTTTGCTGTTTGTATTTTTCCTACAGAGCTCCCCCAACAGCTTCGAAGTAATGTTAAAACAACAATGGTTTTCTCTGCTTTTGCTTCTTTTATGCCCCTTCTGCCATGATGAATGTCTGAGACTGACTGGGGTGACTGTTTATGTGTAGTGTTGTTAAACAATTTGTTTTACGTGAAAACACCTCACCTGACTCACAGACGACCGACCCCGGCTTTAGCTCCAGCATCATTGTGATCATAGCGATGTCTGTGGTGTAGAGGATTTGTGTGCGATGCGGCAGAGAGACTGTCCACAGCTCGGCCGTGGGGTGAAGAACGTAGACCCAGCCTTTACTGCAGGTGACCTTTGAGCCGTACCGCTGTCCAATCAGGTCCTGAGAGTGACGAATGACTCCGTATCTCGTCTGTGTTTGGGCTCCTTTCTGCACTTTTACGGGCATCGTGGAGTCGTGGCTCAAGTAAATGATGGCGACATCTCCGTCCGTAATGCTGTCCGAGTACTCCGCAAAACTCATGGTGAATAAATGCTCTGAAACAGGAAGGGAAGAGAGCAAAACCACACAGTCTTATTTTATCGGCGAGTATTCAGTTAGAGGTACTAATTCAGGACGTGGTACTGCTAGGCACCATTTCCCCCCTTTCACTTTCTGTATTATTCTGCAACTTTCCAATAAAACTGTGTTTTAGGGAACTATGAGACATTTTAATTAGGGGTGCACCGATCCGATATTAGGATCGGATATCGTCCGCGATACTGACAAAATAGCTGGATCGGGGATCGGAAAAATTAACAGATCCACGGGCCGATCCAGGTTTTTTTCTTCGCTGCAGGACCTACGTCATTCGTCAGCTTCACGTGTGTCGCATGCTAGAAGCAACATGGAGCATCCCAGAGAGTCGGCGGTGTGGAGATATTTCCGTCTCAGTGGGAGTGTCAGAACGGCTCAATAGAAGCCTCATTCTCTACACGCGAGCTGATAAACATGAAAATGACAAATAAAAAATACACCTGTGATGAAGTTTTGGTATTAGTAATGGCTGACTCTGATTCTGAGGGAGAACATTTTTTGTTTTTCCCACATTTTGCCAAACATCAGTGAAAGAAACGGTAGGAACCTAGTCGCTCTGGCCGCGGTAGTGAAGGGGAGGTTGGGAAGGGAAGCCGTGAGCGCGTAGCACCTGCAGCTTTACCTTTAGCACCTGCAACTTTACCTTTAGCACAGGTGATAGAAGCCGGGGCAGGTGTACTGCAGTGGCCGCGGTAGTGACGGTTTGTCGGGAATAATGCGGCTTCTATTGACAGCTGTTTGGGACAAATACGTGTTGGTCATCCTGACACTTTACCCAGTAGAGGAGGGAGAGGCAGGGGTAAACATAGTCAGCGCAAATGTGCTAATCAAAGCAGCGATCGTAATAAAAGTGATGGCTGTGTGCTGTGCTTTATGAGAGGTCCCACACTCTAAAAAACTACTAAACTGTTCTGGATGTTTATGTTCATTTAATTCTGTTTGACTCTTGTATTTGCACTTTTTATAAACTGCTATTTGTTGCTAATAAAAGTTGTTTATATTGTTGTGCATGTTATTTTGTTATCGTTTCAGTATTAGTGTTTGCAGGACTTTGCACTTTATATTTTTGTTTACAATGTTTGGTTACTGTTTGATTACTATTGTATGTTCAACCAATGCACTGTTTTGTCTCTTAAGGCTACATTTTATTTATTTTAATTTAAGAGTTTGATTACATTATATTTTAGATTTGAATGCACAATTGTTATATAACAAATTTATAAGAATTCAAATATTTTTTGACATGTTAACAATGTTTTGTGACTGTCAGATTACTATTGTATGCTTGACCAATACACGAAAAAAGAAGTTTGATTACATTCTATTTTAGATTTGAATGCACAATTGTTTTTTAAATAAATAAGAATTCAGCACTTTACATACAACTGTTATTTTGTCTTAGTTATGTTAAGTTAGTAAAATCTGATGCCTTTAGTCTCTTCAAGAAAGGTATAAGGTGGAAGGTATACTGTTTATTATTAATTCAACAATAGTATCGGATCGGTATCTGGTATCGACAGATACACAAAGCCCAGGCATCGGTATCGGGACTGAAAAAGTCGGATCGGTGCACCCCTAATTTTAATACTTCAATGGATTGATTTATCCATTAACCCCAAATTTACTCCAACTCAACAGCGTCACATCACCGGTGTAAACTGCTTTCTGTTTTACATTAATGACGACTCAAGGCCTAACCCGTCCCGGATTTCAGACAATCTCATCTGGTCACCCTATACCGTCCAGTTTACTCTGGATTAAAACGGCATCAAAAAGAAGGTGGCATTAAACAGAGACCAAAACAGAATCATGTTTTTCACTTCTTTATTTCTCATCTAAAACGTGAATAGCACATTACTTAAAACCGTAAAAATTACTATATTAACATGAATGAAAAATAAATAGTCCTTAATTGCATACTAATTCCAGTGTACTAACTATGCCATTACTTGGGTTTCCAAAAATCACTCTGTGCTCGATTTACTAGTCTGGCTATGTGGCTAGGCTAACAGTAACATGCCAAACACATCGTTTGTATAAATGAGCACATAATCAAATGTGTACACAGACGTCTGGCACCTTGCAAAACTATTTTATTTATGCATGTACATTTTAAAGAACAAGCCTACTTTTCTCTGACCTGTTGAGTAGTGTTGTCAAAAATATCGATATTTCGATAAATATCGATACTGAAATATCTCAAACGATACGATACTCATTTCCCGAAGTTTCGATACCGAGTATCGATATCGAGTTTTTTTTTTTTTTTTTTTGCACTATTGGTTTCTGAAAGTATGACAATCTGAGAGGCCTTTGAACAAGTGCACTACCTCAGGGGTCTTCAAAAGGCGGACCGCGATCTGGACCGCAAGACAGTATTCATAATTACAAGCGCTTTGTGTAAAACATATTTTTGTCCCTGCATTTCTAGGACGGCTACGTCAACACGCACGGGTCCTCAGGTTACTATGGTTACGGACAGAGCAGCGGGAAATTTCAACATGTTTAGCGTAGCCTGATAATGAGTTAGAAACAACTAAAATTTAAAAGCCTTGGCAAAACATAATAAAGATTCCCTCCCGTCCATAACGTTTATTTTAGTCAGAAAATAATTTGGCTTGAATTGATGTTTTTGTATTTAAAATGTTCTCACACATGAAGGAGTACTAGGCATAATATGCAGGATTCCAGGCTGTTGTCAATAAACCACCAGGTCCTGAGCTTTAGCTTTAGCTTCTTTTGATTTTGAAGTATTTTCCTTTGTCTGTGAGCTGTGTTTGGTGAAAGCTAAACACTCAAACATCCTCCTCATGTAAACAAAGAAAAAAAAAACAGAAAACAGTGGATTATCAACATTCATCTCCATATTGTTTAAGAGGCTGTAGGTGTGGAATAAATGAGACTTTACTTTAATGAATTATATTCAAACACATATCCTTTTATTAAAAATTTCCAGACCCCTCACGGTGAGGAAAGTTAACTAAGGTCTAAGCGGACCTTGGCTGATTTTATATTTATCTTTAAATAAATTTTTTTAAAATAATAATATTGTGAAAGTTGTTTTCCCTTTGGTATCGAAAATGGTATCGAATATCGATATTTTTGAAGGTATCGTATTGAAGTTAGAAATTCCAGTATCGTGACAACACTACTGTTGAGTAAAGTCGCAAATACATTAGGATACGTGGCCAAAGTCCGAGCAGACAGTTTCAGACGCACCCTAGTGGTGACCTGCCACCGGACGAACTTTTTTACGAAAGTGGCCGGTCTGTTTATGTAGTGGCTAAAACCGGCAACTTTTAAAGCTGGCTGTTAGTTATGCGCCCTCTGGTGGTTGTGGCTGTACATGCCAATCGCCAGTTTGGAATTTTGGTGCTGCTGAGAAACAAGCTGGACCTCGAGCAAATTTAGTTGATGACCCCTGGTAAGTACCCTAATTACCAACAACAAACATAATCCGGAATAAATCAGTTTATAATTTTGTAGCTGACACATTTTAAGAAGTGAAAATATTCACAAAATGTGACACTTTAAATACAGATTACAACAACAGTTCTCAATAAATTGGAGTAAATCCTCATGTGCCATCTTGCTGCTAAACTAGCTACATATATATTTAAATTTGATTATAATGTACACCTGAAGTATAGCTCTTAAGTGGTTCTTTAAAAACAAGTTAAAAATAATTAAATTATATCCATTGTTATTTACAAGCCAATAAAATTAAAAATAGCATTTACTTTTAACAACTAAGCTAGTGAGGGTTAGAAAATGACCCACTCTTAAATGTTAGCATAACGTTAGTTATCAACAATTAACTGGTGTTACTGAGTTCAAGTTGCCTAATGTTCAGACAGAAACAAGTGAAAATTAAATGGCTACAGCATAACACTGATTAATGTAGCGTTATTTAGTAAAATGTAAGGTTTTAAAAGCCGTTTTCTTTAACAACGCAGGTGTAAGCATAAATTTTGAACGTTAGGATTCATTAAATGACTCGGAACATAACGTTTGATTAAACCACACAGTAACTTAACACATATCTACGGATGTTTACGTTTTCATAACTCAAATTAATGCAATGTTTTAAAGGTAAATTTATAACTACTTTGGAAAAATTGTGCATTTCACGAGCTGCTTGGTTTATCGGTAAAAAGTAATTGCAGTATATGCTGCCTCACTATTTTAACGGCTGATTATCATTCTTTTATTTTTTTGTATATGTTAGGTAATTTCAAACCGACACTTCGTGTGTTTAACTATACCCGGGAAATTGACAGGTCACGGTACAACTTGTCTACAGCTTCAAATTCAACATTTTAAAAGCATTAGAAACTTGAAATTTATGTTTGAATGAGCTAACTGCTATGTGCTAACGCTGGCTAACGTCATCACGTCCGCTCACGCTGTGCACGTGAAACAAACAACCGTTAGCACTGACATTCTTCCACTCACCTTTCTACCTTCCACTGTTCAAAAGCGACACGAACATTAAATTAAATGGGGTGTTTCTGCTCCTGTCGCGGGTGTAAATCGCCGCAGACCGCACACGGACAGCCACCGGCTCACTCCCCGCACACGTGGTATTGTTTTGAGGGGAAGTAGAGCAGACTGGACCGGATACAGCCCGCCTCGCCGAGCTATGCACTTCCCCTGCCGCGGAAATCTGTACAGCACTAACAGCAGATGATGTGATCATCTCCGGAATTACTGCGAACTCTGAAGGCACGCAGGCTGCTCAGTGACAACAAACCAGGAATAATATCTTATACTGTGCAGCTTAAAGGCATTACTGGCCGTGTATATGGACCTTTTTATTATAGGCTATACATCATAATCAACCCATATTTTAATGCAATGTTCTCATTTGTTCTCTCACAAATTATCTGTTTGTATTTATAAAAGCTCCCGGCACTATTTCGTGTCTGCAGACAAACATGTATTAAAACTGCAAGCATTCTGCTTTTGAAGGAATAATGGCTAATTAACCTTTTCTCTCAGCGCTCATCACTGAGTAAAAGTCAAATCTATTGCTCCCTTTATGCTTCTGAATAAACTCATATTTTTGGTTTGCAATATTTCCTTTTGTCTGTGAGCTACTGCCACTGCCCCCCCTCCAAAAACTGCACCCTCCCACGTAAACAAAGGAGGAGAATCATAAAATACAGGAAGAGGGCAATTGTTAAACTTACACCTCTACTTTGTCCTCGCTCTACCCTTGCACAAGGGTCATAGGTGTGGGATACAATGGGGTTTCCTGCATATCCTGCATATTAAGTGTAAGATACTGTGGTCAGAGTTCTAGAATAAGCTACAGAAAAATGGAGAAAACTGCTCTTCAAGAAACTAAGGAAACACGCGAGGACGGAAGGACGTCCAGTTCATTTTAAAATGTCATTAACCGCAAGCTGCGCACTCATTTAAATGCATTAAAATGGTTAATACATTTCCAGGCAACAGTTCTTACTAAAGACAGATATAACGAAACGACATTTCCTAGACGTTCTTCCAGACACCCCCTCTTTTTTTTGAGAGTCCCCTTTTTGTGCGATACATGTTTTTATCTGAAGTCATTATGGCGGCAGACAGCGGGCTCCACGCAGCGGAACCAGGGAGCGTCCAATTGAATGAATGGCTGTGGGCCGCGGCCAATGGGAGGAGACACGCGCCTATAAAAGAGGCGCTCGCGTCTCGGACTGTGACCGCAGAGCCGCCGCTGAGTGGAGCACACTGGACCCCAAGCTCCTCGATCAGAAAAATAGGGATCTTTGTCTCGACCCCTTCTAGCAATAGTCAGACCCGAACACAGCAGGTACGGTTCCCAGCAGGGTTTTGTTTTGGGTAGCAAGGTTTTGCGGAAGCAACGTTCTTAGCGGGGGCTGAGGCAGACGGCTCGGCCCCATTGTTATCCGTCTGTCATTGTTAGACACGGGTGGCTTTGACAGTAATGCTAAATGGGAAGATGCATAGCCACACATTTCTGCACCTGCTTTAGCGCCTGAAGGGCTCAGGTGTTAAAGCTCACTTAAAATGCGCATGAACACTGTGGGGATGGGCTATAGCTGTGTTGATGCAGGTTGATTGCAGACTGTCCTCTGTCCTCTTTCCTCTGCCCAGGGAGCAGCCATGCCTTTCGGTAACACACACAACCAGTGGAAGCTCAAGTACTCCTCAGACATGGAGTACCCAGACCTGAGCAAGCACAACAACCACATGGCCAAGGTGCTCACTCCGGAACTGTACGAGCGGCTGCGGGACAAGCAGACACCCAGTGGATTTACTTTGGATGATGTCATCCAGACCGGCGTGGACAACCCAGGTAAGACCAGACTCACCCAAGCGTCTTTATCCCGGGGTAGCATCTGCTCACACTTCCACGCAGGGCGTCTAATGGCCGCTGCATGATCTCAGGAGCCAGTGAGGGCTTCCGTGCTGTGACCTTGCCAGGGGATAAAGCTCAGCAGCCTTTATACAATATGGAAGCAGAAGCACTTAAGAGTCTAAAAGAGGCCTCCGTTATCAGAGCGTGTCATAGTGGACGGCAAAGATTACTGCATTACATAACTATAATCCAGAGCTGCTCCCAGTTTTATAATGTCAGCTCAAGTGTAACTGCAGGCTGCTGTCCTGTGACTGCCTTATGCTCAGCTCTCACCGCAATCTGCCGCAGTTATCTGCTGCAGTTCTCCTTTTCCTGGAGCCTGTGAGAGGAACACACCCTCCTTTTATTAGGACCAGCTGGGATTCCTTCACTAACTAATGACAATGACATAACTCGCACTAATGCTTTAGTCTCAGGAAATTCATTAAATACATGTGCTCGTGAACGTAATAACGATCTTTGGCGCACAATATCGAATAAGATTTATACAATACAGGTGGCATGGCCAAAATACTAGAGCTAAAGAAAAGTTAACGCAGCGCCACAAATACACCAGGGCGTTTCAGGAAACAAATGGAGTTACTTCCATTTTCTGTTTGAACTGTAGCTTCCAGTAAAGGCTTTGCATATTAATCTGGATGCACGCTTTGCATTATAATCAGGATGACTCTTTTGTGCTAATTTAAAGTGAAGGCATGCAGCTAATGTGCGAGATGTGTCAGGTCCGTTAATCCCGCTGTAGGACAAATGAGTCGGTAACGTGACGTACCTTCATCTGAAAAACGCTGGCAGTGCAGTGGGGCGCCCTCTGCTGGCCACTGATTCAAACGGCTGCTGTCTTTGACTGGATCCTGAGGCAGCTCTTCAAAATGTCTGAGAATGTTTAATCCCAAGCGTCTGTAGCGGTCAGAGCTGAGCTGTGGCCTGTTCCAGCTGACTCTGGTGCTGACACAGGACATGTCCAGAGGCTTCACCACAGACCAAGTCAGACAGGGGTTGACACTCCTGGTACAGTTAGAGCTGAACAAAACAGAGAGGTGGAGGGTCTTGGGACACAACCCTACAAATGACTCCACAAACCCCAACATTACTATAAAATACAACACCAGTTCATGTTCCTGTGGCAGTTACAGTGTGCCATAGTCTTGTGGGTCAAAGGGAAAGTGAGTCCGGTGCTGACGGTGGCTCTCTGTGCAGGCCACCCCTTCATCATGACTGTGGGCTGCGTCGCTGGAGACGAAGAAACCTATGAAGTCTTCAAGGACCTGCTGGACCCAATCATCAAGGACCGTCATGGAGGATACAAGCCGTCCGACAAACACAAGACTGACCTCAACCCCAGCAACCTCCAGGTGACTCTCACTGTTCATTTACATTCACACATTTGGCTGTTTAGTCCTGTCCTCATGAGAACAGTCAGATGAAAACAAATGCAAACCCATAAGTGCAGTTTATGGTGTAATTTATTTATTTTTGGGCGCTGCTGTGGACTTGGTGCTCCAGACCTGTGAGCTTTTAGTCGCTTTCAGCAACTCCTAATGTGTAAACCTGGCCTAAATCAGTCAAACGCAAAAGGGAGAGGGGCAATGAAGGTGAATAGAGGAATGCTTTCAAGGGCTGAAGACTTTGTTTGCTGTAAACAGTAATTTCCTTTTGAAAACTGGTTTTGAACCAGGTTTTAGTTGGATTTGAGCAGGTCATATTCACCTTTGTAGCAATAACTGGCTTAATCAATAAGATGTAATGAAAAAATTAATTTTGATTCAGATCCATTTAAAACCTTGTGCCAGATGTCACCCACAAAATGTATTGGAGCCAAATAAAACACTGCAAAAGGCCACATTTGGCCCCAGGGCCTTGAGTTTGATATGTTTGGGGAAAATGGTCCAAATTGTACTGAACATGTGGTCCACAGCTGTTAACTGCACAAAACAATGAAAGTGTGTGAACTTAGCCAGTTTTTAAAATCTTGAATTTAGAAGGTATTTACAAAACTCTGCAACTGAAAACAAGTTAATTGGACAAGAGGCTCAAATACAGAGTGAAACCTTATTAAATGTGCAGCAGAAATGTGAAAGCAAGGCCCATGACTCAAACTCTGGACATTTTCAAAACCCATAATGCATTTTGATTGTGTGCTGTTTAGTTGTGAGAGAACACCAAGCAATCAGATTATGCTAAGAAAACAAAATTGCAGTTTTATAAAATAATAAGAAAAAAATCAGCTTTGACAGCACCGACTTGGGTTTGTGAAACATTTAGTCTAATGTCTGTTCTGTTCCAGGGCGGAGATGACCTCGACCCCAACTATGTCCTGAGCTCCAGAGTCCGAACGGGACGCAGTGTCCGTGGCTTCACTCTGCCGCCCCACTGCAGCCGCGGAGAGAGGCGCGCCATTGAGAAGCTGTCCATTGAAGGTAAACCAGCCCAGAGCTATTCAGGAGGGGAGCTGGTAGAGTAAGGCTCCCTCTAGTGGCAGCAGGCTGAATAACCACACACAATACAAAGACCATTTTATCTCAAGGCAAGAGCCATTTAAATAATTCTGGTTTTGGTCTGACCTTTAGCCCTCGACTCTTTAACCGGAGACCTCAACGGGAAGTACTACGCTCTAAAGAACATGACGGACGCCGAGCAGCAGCAGCTCATCGACGACCACTTCCTTTTTGACAAACCAGTGTCTCCTCTGCTGCTGGCCTCAGGCATGGCCCGTGACTGGCCCGACGCCAGGGGCATCTGGTGAGGCCCCGCACAGAACACGAACGTGTTCAGAAAGACCTTCATAGCTCAGAAATGTGTTTAAATGATTGCAAGAATGTGTTGTGTTGCACAGCAAGATCTTCCATTTATTTAGGTCTTGTTCATTTTGAAGAAGAAGAAATAACCAAGTCTGTGGCTCAAAGATCCTTTGTCTTGGAAGTATGTTGCATAAAAGAACAAACCATAGTATTTGTGCGTTTTTGTCACAATGATAACACAGCAGTTTTATCGAGGTACAGTTGTGCTCATAAGTTAGGTTATGGTTGGCAGATTTTATTTTTTTTTTCTCTCCAGAGAATACAAATTACAATTTATTTTATTCATAGTTGATGTTTGGGTGAAGCCATTTATTTTCCAAAACAATTGTTCACCCTTTTAAATGAAAGGTTACATACCCTGGTGATTTTGGCCTGAGAACATGCACAAGTTTACACAAACAGGTTTGAATGGCTACTAGATGTAAGCATCCTCACCTGTGATCTGTTTGTCTAAAAGGTCAGTGAGTTTCTGGACTCCTGACAGACTCTTGCATCTTTCATCCAGTGCTGCACTGACGGTTCTGTCTGAGTCATGGGGAAAGCAAAATAATTGTCAAAGGATCTGAGGGAAAAGGTAATTGAACTGTATAAAAGAGGAAAGGGATATAAAAAGATGTCCAAGGAATTGAGAATGCCAATCAGCACTATTCAAACTCTAAATCAATCAAAAAATTATGAATTCTCTCAGGGTATGTAAACCTATGAGCACAACTGTATGTGGTCTGTACACTGTCCAGGTCTAAACTGAATTCTAAATGCTCTTTGACCAAAGGCACAACGACAATAAGACATTCCTGGTCTGGGTGAACGAGGAGGACCATCTGCGAGTCATCTCGATGCAGAAAGGAGGCAACATGAAGGAGGTGTTCAACCGCTTCTGCACCGGCCTCACAAAGGTCAGACACAGCCCTCACACTGGTATTTTAGGATTCAACAAGAAAACTCCTCCCGGATCAGCAAGTGTACAATAATGAGTTATCTGGTCAAACTTTACTAAATGGTATATGTTCATATTTGCATTAAATCTGGCTCCAGGTTTGGCTGAAGATTAAGGAAATATTATTTATACAGCACAACTCGAAGTGCTTTACAGAAATAAAAGGCAAATTTAAGATGCAGAGTTTATAATAAGAATAAGTAACAGAGTAAATAAAAAGCACAGATGAAACACTTTCAGTTGACTTTACAGAATGTAGGCGGAGCTAAAAAGGAAGGTTTTTAATTTTCTCTTGAACATTGTTGAAGTTGATGGTGTTCCAGATTTTTGCTGAAACTTAAACGTTGCTTCAACTTGTTTAGGTCTAACTCTGGGCTAACTCTAGAAGGTTCATAAGGAACTAGCATGTCGTTAATGCATTACCCGTTCAAAAAATAAAGACCACCTGCAACCTCCCATTGAATAATTACTGCTTGGATGATTATGCTGAATCCAGATGATACAGTGAGTAGTTCCTTTTAAACAACCATGTCAAAAGACACTTCCTGTGGTCATTGAAGAGATGTTCATCTGTTTCATCGGGCTCAAATCACACAAGGATTCTTCCATTTTCAATACAAGCTCTTGGTGAAAAGTTCATGGTTATAACATTGCATCTCACATTTTATTCCCATCCAGAGTTGCATGAATTATCCAAGCAGTAATTATTCAATGTGAGGCTCTTACAAGACTTGTAAACCAGCAGTGCTGTTTAAAAGTTCTCTGAGCAACAGGAAGCCAGTGTAGACATTTTAAAACTGGACTGATGTGGTTGTACTTCCTGATTTTGGTTAGACCCGAGCAGCAGCGTTCTGAATAAACTGCAGCTGTCCAGCCGTTTGCTGCTCATTGTTTGAGTGTTAGTGTCTGTAATAAAAGCTTGGAAATAGAAAACTAACCGTGCATCAGACGTATAATTTTCCTGACTGTGGGTGTTCCGTTTTCAGATCGAGAGCCTGTTCAAGGACCGCGGCCACGACTTCATGTGGAACGAGCACCTGGGCTACGTCCTGACCTGCCCCTCCAACCTGGGCACCGGGCTACGCGCCGGAGTCCACGTCAAGTTGCCCCACATGAGCAAGCAGGCCAAGTTTGAGGAGGTGCTGAAGAGGCTGCGGCTGCAGAAACGTGGAACCGGTGCGTAGTACCGCTTTAAATAAGTCTTCACACAGCCTGGAAAAAACCTGGAATATAGCAGTTCAGGTTTTCAGTTTGAATGACAGTAACCTCACATTTTTGGTTTAGTTCAGGTTTAAAATGATTGCCAATAGTTGGGTTTCAATAAAATTCAATATTTTGAAATGTCACAAAACTGGTGCATTTCTAGTTATTGTAAGTATTTGAATCAGAATCGAAAGGTTTTAAACTGGATTGTTGAAGCTCAAAGCTTAACTCACAGCATAACTCTTGAGCATCCACTGTTTAATATATGCATAGGTTTTGATTTATGAAATGTGGGCCAAATGTCTGAAGAAAAGTGACTATTGCAAAGATGGCCAAAAAGTCTGGAGGCTTGATGTCTGGAACAGGCGTGGGCTTTATCTAAACTGTATCTGTATTTTCCTGCAGGTGGAGTGGACACAGCAGCCGTGGGCGGAGTCTTTGACATCTCTAACGCCGACCGTCTGGGCTTCTCTGAAGTGGAGCTGGTGCAGATGGTGGTGGACGGCGTCAAGCTGCTGATCGAGATGGAGAAGCGTCTGGAGCAGGGCCAGAGCATCGACGACCTGATGCCAGCCCAGAAGTAAACACCGTCCTGATGCCTCCACCTCCAGAGCCCTTTAACACCCTTCTCCCTGTAAACCCCCACCCTCCACCCACTGAATCTTGACTCTGCACTGTAATGCCGTTTGTTCTATTTAAGTTTAAACAGTAAATAAAAAAGTGTCAGAAAATGTATTGTATTGTGTCTCCATCTGAGTCTAAAGCAGCAAAACCATAAACAGTGGAACTATCGTGCAAAGGCTTCATTCACTGAAGAGTTCCCCCTTTCAGTCTACTCCTAAGCTGAGGCGCAGCCTGCTGAAAAATTGTCCTTAAAAGACTTTAACGTAATGTTAAACAAGTCTAGTGACACTAAACCCTTAACCAGGTCACTGTCTTGTCTAGAACTTTGTAAGAGGGTTCAGTATTTTAAAAGTCTAAGATGCCTATGACAAATCTGAACCAACTGTCAGTGGTCAGCACACTACAGCTGTGGCTAATGACACCAGAAGCAAAGCTTAGGAAAGCTTTTGCTCTAAAAGGTGCAAGTAATTTTTAAATTACTGAAATCTGTACCAGTGTGTCATGGGTCATCCATTTCTCCAAGCGTGGGAATACATCTGTTTCTAAAGCACCTAATTCAACCATTAAACCTTTGACCAGAACTAAACCCAGATCAAGTCCTTGTCATTTTAAAACAATAGTTCATTAAAATACCCATAAATTAAATATGCTCTAAAAATATAGAGCAATCATGAGATTTAGATCATTTTCCACAAAAAAGCTAGTCCTGTTTTTCACAGACATTCTCAGAAATATATATAACTGCTGCAAAAGGTGCACACACCAAAGATTTAAGACTCACTTTCTCTGATATTGTGCTCAGAGCAGGCTTCACTTTAGTAAATTAAATATTTTCAGATCAGATGTAATCATTTTGGCCACCACTTTATAACAAAGATACCAACCAATAGTTATCTTTACTTCTAACATTTAAAATAGACAACCAAAGCACCTGACCCTAAAGCAAACAACTGTTTAAGTGAATCCAGGACGGATCACACGACCACTCTTTAAACAGTCTAATACTCTTCAACAAATAAAAATGACCAGAGCAAAAACGTTTTCATTTTGACAGACACTTTTTAATCGAGACATGAGTGACCTTTTTAAACCATGAGGTGGTCATTTACACAGACTCCCCATCATCTCTTCTCCTCCTTCTCGACAAAATACAAAAAAAAAAAAAAAGTATTGCAGTGAAGCTGTCTTAAACTTAAAGATACATTATTTACAGTGAAAACAAAAAGCTATGTCATGTTTTTTTCTTTTTGGAGGAAAAAAAAAGATAAAATAAATAAGACTAGAAATGCTTTTGTCCACATTCACAGCATGACAAATTATATTCAACTGTGACACTCGGGGATCTTTTAAGGATTGTATGATACTTTCTTAGTTAGGCTACAGCTGAGGATTAAAGCAACATTTTAAACTAAAACAAGTCTTACTGAACAAATGAATACCTCTGTATAGTCTGACTCACTACATATGGCTTTTTAAAAAGGTGTGTTGTGTAAAATATTGGACTAAACAGTTGAACAA
This sequence comes from Perccottus glenii, assembly GCA_024416835.2. Taxonomy (NCBI): domain Eukaryota; kingdom Metazoa; phylum Chordata; class Actinopteri; order Gobiiformes; family Odontobutidae; genus Perccottus; species Perccottus glenii. The sequence continues at coordinate 24,495,164 of CM044565.2, read as the reverse complement.
TATTAAGCAGATTTGTTAAATTATTTCACATGAACATTCTTCTAAAGCAAAAAAAAAAAACAGTGGAAGGAGATACTTTCAGTTTCTACGGATGCCCAGAGAGGACAAAAGGCCTGTCCCAATACTCTCACATGACGCCCTAAGCCACATAAACTCAAAGCCTTTGCGATGTTTTATTTGGCCCCTCAACTCATTTGGTGATATCTTTGGCACTAGGTCTAAGATAGATTTTTGAAGTTTTAGTTGGATTTGAAATGGTTTTAGTTGGATTTGAAATGGTTTTAGTTTACTGCAGAACTCAAAAATATGGCCATCTCAAAGTAAAACTTTCAAGTTGATATATGGCATATTTTTAAGCAGACATCCATTTTTTGTGCTTTATCCTGACACTAAACACAGCGTGAACCCAAAATAATGGCTTCTCACAACAAAGTAAAAGCCAAATGTAGCATATTTCCTAACAGACTTTCATTCACTCAGAAATATCTTTTGTCTAAGTGTCTAAATACCTCTCATTTACAGCTGTACTTTTCTCAGTCTTTATTCTCACCTTACGGCACAAACAATCTAAAGCAGGGCATTTATTAACTGTCAACAAGTAACAGATACAAACCTTGCTCAAAGATCCCCAAATCTCACTTCGATGTTGACCGAACGGCCAGAAAAGACTGAGATATTAGTAGGTAATTCAGTGATTATTGCCAAAAGCATTAGTCTATACATTATAATATTCAATACATACTGTTTTTTAAAAAAGGAGACATTTGGAAACTGCTACTCGGGTGATTGTACAGCTTAAATACTTCTAGTTATATACGGATACTTTTGTTTTGTGTGGTTTTTTAAATTCTTTTTATTTTGTTCATAGCTTTAACTCGTTGGCAACTTTGGAAGCAATGTTTTTAAACGCGATGGATGAGCCGGATATCCTTTTGAAGCGGACGCCGTTGAGCGACAGTCGGGGCAGTTTGCAAACCTCCATCTCCCACTGGACCAGGTTTTCGGCGCGTCCGTCCCCGTGCACGCACAGCAGGAGGAAGCTCTCCTGCTGCTCGTAGTCGCAGTTGTTGGCTTCAAGCACTTTGCGGATCTCGCGCATGATGTCACACGGCTCCATGGAGCTGGTGGTCCTCATACTCCAGGTGAAGCGGAGGGAGCGCGGCTTGTTTTCCCCTTTTTGATCCCCAGGTACGTGGCGACTGTCGAGAGAAGAAGGGGAGGAGTTAGAAAGGAAGAAAAACAAAAGGGATAGGAATGAAAGAAAATGATTTAGGGAAGAGAAATCTGGTGAATTTTACATTAAAGACAGGGTTTGACCTTGAAACAGAAGCCTTTTTCAGAATCCACATAAGATTTGGACTTTTACAGCTACATCTGATACTCTCTTTGATCTCTACAAGTTTTTAGGTTTGAGTTGGATTTGAACAAGTTTGAGTTGGATTTGAACAGGTTTGAGTTGGATTTGAACAGGTTTGAGTTGGATTTGAACAGGTTTGAGTTGGATTTGAACAGGTTTGAGTTGGATTTGAACAGGTTTTACATTTTTTTGCTAAACCTAAATCTACAACAATATTCAAATGTGTGAGTTTAGTTCATTTGCTTTCTTTGTCAGACATTAAACTGAAAAGGGCTTATTCTTTGGTCTGAACCCGTCTTTAACCCACATTTATTTTGACTCGGACACAAACATTTGATAAAAACATGCTTCGTTAAACAAAAGGCAAAGTTGAGGCAGAGTTAAGGCACATCCATTGTTTTTCCGAGTCATCCAGAAATGAATTAAAAATCATAAAATACATTCAAATCCATGCAGCGCAAACAGAGCCATGCAACAAACTCCAGCCAGAAACACAAACCAAACAGGCCTCATTTAAACATCGCAGCAAAGACCAAGCAGAACAGGTTTTTACCAAAGACAGGTTTTTACAGACGACAAACTAAAGCCTTACGACTAACACTGGAGACCGAGCTGTGGGATTCAACAAGACCAGACTGACCACGAGGAGCTGAAGTCCGACTGAAATCTCAACGGTCGGGACAACAGCAACAACAACAACCCCTTCTACCATTTAATGAGTTAGTTCCTCCTCAACATAATAATAAACAGTGGGTCTTTTGTAGAAAACCCTGCTCTTCACTGAGATTTATATATTTTGTCTACAAATAGTTAGAATGCGATGCATTAAACCCCGTCTAAAGTGAAGATTTTTTTTGACAGCTTTAATTGTGGTGAGTGCGTCTCTGCAGAGGGTTATTTTACAGTTCAATGGGAGAATTCCAATTTAATTAGAGTGGCGTAGGGCCTATAGAGACATATTAGTATAGAATTAAAACAAACAGACATGATTTATATTGTAAAGGAAAGGACGGCTTCTTACAAAACTGTCTCATGTATACGTTTAATCCGAACAGTTATTTTCAATAGACATTGCTCAATGGCGCAGGATTTTAACAGAAGTTGTCTATGACATGAAAACAGGTAAAAAAAAAAAAAAAAATCGGAACTATTTGCTGTCTGTGTGTGTCGTGTGAGCCATAAACCAGTTTGTTTTTGTAGTCGGAGGAAAATCCTTTTGGGGGATGTTTTTGCTGCAGTACCTCGAGTGGCCACTAATCTACCTGACGGCAGGAGAGACTTATCCAGAGCGGTTTATCATCCAGGAGCTAAACACGAACCTTCTGTCGCTCTACTTCATGTGTTTTATTGCCTCTCACTTCCTGCATTTTGACTTAAGTCTGAACCTTTCACAGCTGCACCGTTTGGTCTGAACCATATGAACAGCTGCTCTTTGGTCCTGGACCAAACTGAACTAAGGTCCGGTTTATTTGTGAAAGAGTGGTTTGAAATAGTTCAGACTTTAGACCAAATGCAGGAAGTTTGGCTACGACAGACGTTTCCTAAAGAGCGTTAGAGTGATTTAAAATATGTCTCAAACGAAGTTTAATCTGTCTGTATTAACTCTATATTATTAATAACATGTCTCTATGGGCCCTACTCCAGTCTGATTATTGCATTTCTCCAGTTCAACTGTAAAATGGGCCTCTGCAGAGACACATTCACAGTAAACACCGTCTACCCCGTTGTCATGACGACAGTGAACACAGCGTCAGGGAAAGTCCGACAGCCTGCTTTTAAAAACTGTCGAGAAACCTAAAGTTACCGACCCTGATGAATACTGAGTAACAACTTGTGAGTTCTTAGGTCGGAAAACGCCTCAAAGTCTGGACCAAACAGATGTAAAGGGGTCCTAAAAATTTTATTGTTTATCTAGTTTTATTTGCCTGATTTTAGTATTTTACTCTTTTATGGATATACCTACAGTACATATTTATTTAGCATAATGTTTTAAATGTTTTAAGACATGCAAGTTGTGTTTTTGTGACCGCCCGAGTCCCGTTGTTGAAGTCCCACAGCTCTGAGTCTGTTCTGAGCCTCACCTTGAGCCCTCAAGTCTCCCGTTTCTCTCAAACTCTGTGGAGACTCTGGGCCGAGACGAGCAGCGAAGACGAAGACGAAAAAAAAAAAAAGAGAACAAAGATGTGGGTTGTGCATAAAATATTTCATAATCAATAATTAGTGAATAAAACAAAGAGGGGTAATAAAATATATCAAGAGTTTAAAAAGGGGAAAAAAAGGGGGAGAAAGAAAAAAGCCAAAATATCCTCCAAAAACAAGTGATGAAAAAGAACAACAATCCTCTTAAAAATACAAAAATAAAAATAATAAAAAGTTGCAAAAGCAGCTTTAGCAGTGAGTTAGACGCCACGGAAACATTTACAGAAAAAAAATGACATAATAAACTGAGGTCAAAGCTTATGTTGTAAAAAAGTCTCTTCTATAAAAAGATGTGTGAAAAGATAAAAAAAAAAGGAATAAAAACTTCAGATAAGGCTTAGAAACACTCAAATATATAAACGTAATAGCCTTTGTTTAAAAGCAAACCAACAAAATGAGAACAAAAATAAATAAACTTCTGCTACTGTGAGAAAAATCTATACATTGATTTCCAGAACAATATGAAGCTGAATGAATCAAACCTTTGCCTGTATTTGACCATTTCTTTGTTTAATTCAGTACTTTTTATTTTGTGTAGAATTTAAAACCGAACGCTCTGATATGTGTTTGTTCTCAGCAGCCGTTTGTGGTTTTAAAGTGTGGCTTCATAAATTTAAACTTTATTGTCTCCACTGCATTAAACCCAACCTGTGAGTCTCTAAATGAACCTGCTGCAGCTGTGACTGTAATGTTCAGAAAAATGCCAATAAACAGAAAGAATTGAACAACATTTATTTTTTCTCATTTAGACTCAATAATGATTAAAGTTTAGAAAAGTCAGTTAAAGGTGAATCCCTGATGGTCATGTGGCATTTTTTCCAGAAATTTGTTTGTGTTGATTTCCCCTGGAATACTGTATTTCTTTTTCTACAAAATCCTTTTATAATTATATTGCAGTTTATTGGAATGACATTTTTATTTTTATTTATAGCCGTATCAAACATACTTGATTTTTAGATTTCACAAAAGATTCTACATTTTAATCTGGTGATCCTGGCCTGGGAGGGTTAAACGAACAGCTGGGACTGACACTGGCAGCGTGGGATCGACAGGGTCTCGGCTGAAAAACATCTCTAGCTTCTCAACGGAATGTGTCGAGTTGTCTTTGGTCGGAACAGAAACTGTGAAAAGGACAGTGAGGAGACGACAGTGTTGCGTTTGGGACGAGAGTTTAATCACAGATAAAATAAATATCACAGAGGAAAGGACAGAGACTGAGGACGAGGAGGCTCTTACTCTAAATCTTCATCTTCCTACTACTGTCTATCTGAAGGACCTGAAAACAAAGAAGACGGGAGCCTCCAGAATGAGCCAACAGGCTGAGAATAATGACTAAAACATGTATAAACACATTTTTAAGCAATATATAGAGACAATGTTTTTCTTATTTTTTTTTTATTAACAAAAATGATGATATGTTATTATTTCCTGGTGTGGTTCTGAAATATCTGGTGAGGATCCAGAAGTTAGTTGACAGGACTTAAAAATAAATAAATCATTCAGCTTTTAGAAATTGTTTTGGGACAATTTAAAAAGGAACGTTTAATGTAAATATAGCTGCTTTTGTTGTTAAGAAAAGACACCAGAATGTTTTTTTTTAAATGATGTCTAAAATATTATTTAAAAAGCTCACCAAAAATGAGATAATGTTGTCTTGATTAAGTAGTTATTTCTTCTATAGGACGCTGTGAAGGAAATGACTAAATCTTCTTGTGAATCTAAAGAGAAGTGAATGACAAAATAAAGTAGGAAGGAAAAGATGCCGGAGGAAGGAAAAGCCAAATAAGGAGAAGTGATTCTGATTGGTGGATGAGCAGGAAGTGATGAGCAGGAGGAAGAGGACTTACTAAGGGTCTTTGCTCCCTGCGGCGCCGTGAGGGCAGGCCCTGATTTGGACGTCTGCCGTTTGGCCGGGTCAATAGTGACCCTGCGCAGAGAGGGAGCAACAAGAGGTCAAAGTTAAAAGGTCAGAGGTCAGAGGGACAGAGAGAGAGAGAGCGAGAGAGAGAGGAGGAGGAAAAGGAGATGTGACAGAAACTTAGACAGTGAAAAAAGAAGTGAAAATGAGTGTTTAGTGGAAAAGTACAGAAGCCCAGAAGTGACAAAAGATGATAACAAAAAGTCAAAGGGAAATATACGGTAAGGTTGAATGAAGAAAGAGTATCTTCAGTGTAAAAAAAAGAAAAGGAAAGGTTGTTGAAGCCATAATTTTACATTCCTTTTTAGGGTTGGTCTGTTCCATTTGAAACTTTAGTTATATTTTTGTTTTAAGACTAGGTTTTACCTAAAAACTTAAAAGGTACCAACATAAGACAACCATTTATTTAAGAGTTGCATTCAGACCTGCCATTTATAGGTCACCACGACTTACATTTATTTATCCACAGCCTGTTGTTGATTAAAGCAGCTCGAGTCCCGGTGAACGGTAACGAGACGCTCCGCCGACTCAAGACCGTTTGACTGATGTGACATTATTATTTCTACTATTATTTCTACTACTCTTGACAAATACAGCAGGCTATTCTGTGTGTTTAACATTATAGTGCATTTTATCCATCTACGTATATAATGTCATGCTACACAAAGGTCTAAGATGACGTTAGCGAGAGTTATTACAGCTGGGTCTAATGCACACAAGACTCCACAGACCTGTCGTCACGAACCGTCACTAAACACGCTGTGGATAAATATAAGTGACAATTATCAAACGCAGCAAAGGTGTGAGGTTAAATCTGTTGCAGCGCTAGATACTTGTGTTGTTCCCTTACATTTTCTGCACCTAAAACACAAAGTCATCCAGAAAGAGACACATTCTATGAGCTGCAGTCTGTTTGTAAAAGTCAGGTGCTGGACGACAGGAAACTTAATTATCTGAAGCAAAAACGCAAAAAGCCCAAACTTCATCTTTATCTTTCTAAGGGGCTGTGAAAGAGCGAGGAGAGGGGGTGCACTCTTATTATGGTTTCTGTTTGGAGGATATTTAATAGTACAGAGTTTGTTATATATTCGATGAGTGAGTGGGTACTCAGCTAAATCTACATATTGAGTCTTTTTTTAATTATTTCTATTCAATCACTTCAAGCATCAATCAGTAACAGCCATTTTAAGTGCAACTACTAAGTATTTTCAAAAAGACTCAAAGCCTTAGCTGAGAATACTCACTGAATCTACGACAACCGACACTGCTTCTGTTTCCTCAGCAGTTTTTATCCACAAACTCTAAAAAAAACTGCAATTCATGTAGACTCTCGTGTCAAAAACAAACTTTGCGGGTCTTTGTGAAATGGCAGCTGTCACTTAGCATTACAGGGCAATATCGCCACCTGCTGTAGGGGAGTGTGAACATAAAAAACCCTTCGAAATCAAAAGCACAGGATTTTGTTTTTGCCTAGGCAGCTGAGAACAAATGATTGAGAGGTTTTAGAAGTTGTAGAAGAGCAGCTCGGGGATGGAACAGTAATCTAAAGGACAGCTGCGGTGACAGAGAACTGTTATGTCCTCAATATATGTGGAGGACTATGGTTTTGTTCAAGGGACCGTCACTCCACCGGTTTGGTCTGGTTCTGTCTGAGATTACATAAAGATTTGTGGGTAGTTCTCTCAATGTCTGGAGCTGCCATATTTGGAAAAACAGTGTTGCTCTGATGCAGAAAACTCCAAAAAGTACCAGTCTGTCTAAATCTAGCTCACAAACACAGTGTGATAATTACATTGATAAACGCTAATCTTATCTTTTAAACACAAAAACATTAAACTCCACTAATATACTTACTATTTGCCACTTCTGGGTTTCCGTAAAAAAATAAAAAACAAGGACAAACAGATAAAGCAAAGAGAGAGAAGTGAAATGGAAATGAAGAGAAGTAGTGTTTCCTGCTTCATTCGTCCACCAGAGGGCGCTACATAACTCATTTACCACCCCTTATTGAAATAAAGGGGTGTTAAACACTATTTTTACAGCTTAGTTTCACTTACTATCAACCGTTTCCTGCACGTGATCAGCTTTTTGCTCAAAATTGTGCATCCATTTTGATTCCTGAAGCAGTTTTACATTTGTTTCTTAAATCAAAAATAAAATAAAATAAAAATACTAAATGAATGGTAAATACATTTGTTTATTTTATGTTGGGAATTTTGCTGTTCATTCATTTTTCCACATTTCCTCCGAGTTATTTTTTTCCAAGTTATTTTATATTTTAATGAGAAATTGATGAGTTTACAAAAATAGTACATATTAGAAATTTGGAAATCTGATGCTTTCATTTTGTCTAAAAAAATGTTTTTGTAAGAAACTAAAGCCTTAGATTAATTTGCATTTAAAAATCTAAAGCACAACTAATACAGTAAATGATTCTTATTCACAACATAAAGTACGAAAACTTCTCAACAACGCTTTAACTACGACAGGGAAACTAAAAACTGAAACAGAGACTATAACATAATTATATTAAAACAACCATTTTCCTCGATTTCTTTCTCAAATACAAAACAAAGTGTAAAGTGGAAAAACCTGAGAGCCTACAGAAAAAACAAAAAACAAAAGGCATATTGTTGCTTATATACTTTTAAAAAAGAAACTTAAGTGACCTTAGCTAAAAATGTCCCATAAAAATAAATGATAACAGGAAAGATGTATTTCTCCCGAGTCTGAAAAGTCAGGAAACAAAGAAAGAGCTTTAAATCTGCTCTAAAGTGATGGTTTAAAAAATAATAAATAAATAGAGCAGCAGTTTAAGAGGTTAAGAACAATGAGGGGAAAAAAACGAACACGATCCACGATCACTGCGTTTGTTTAGATCATGCACCGGCTTCATCAGAGCCACAAGCTGCTGCTGCGATGTTCAGGTTCAGGATTAAAACTAAAACTTTGGGGAGGATTTAACCTTCATGAAATACTTTTATTGGAAATTTCAAAAAGACAAAAAAACTATTGTTAATGAGAAACTTGACTTAAAATTAGAGCCAAAGCTTTAATTTATTAGAAAGAAGAGGAAAAAGAATAGTTTCTAAAAGAGCAGAACACGGGACTTTTAGGAAGCCATTGTGTAATTTTACTTTTTCATTCATCAACCCTGATCCTTTAAATGGAAAAATCAGCCATAGATTGTAATTCATTTTCCAACTTTATGTCTCTAAAAAGTCTCTGACACTTCCACCTGTGTTTGTAAATGTACCCAGTGAGTTTTCATTTTGCTAAAGCGTTGTGTTAGTTCAGTGCCAGCAGCCCTCATCTCTCAGTGAAATCACTTCAGTCTCATGTTATTCTCAGAAATAAAATAAATAAAATGGCACAGAGCGAGAGGGCGTTTTCACAGGAGTCCTACCTTTTGGCAAACCTGAATGACATGTTTCTACAACAGAATCAGACAGAAACACAGTGAAAATGGAGGAGAGGAAGGTGAGGAAGAGGAGCAGAGAGGAGGAAGAGGAGGACTCAATGAGTGACACGAGGCAGAATCAAAAAGGAAAAGTCCATTTGGTCACATTTGAATGATTGCTGGTTCTGCGTCAGTCATTGGAGAAACGTCGCTGCTCGGCTGCTTCAGGACTTTCATGCAGTAAACAGAGTTTTTATCAAAAAAACTCAGATCTGAACAAAAATACCATTACTGCTACTCATTGCACCTAATTTAAAAAGTTAAATAATTTCTCTTAAATCTGGATAAAAAGTGTATTAATGAGCACTTGTTAAAATGCTCAACCTGCAGCTGAGACAAAGACTCAGTGGAGGTTTGGTTCATTTGGAAGAGGATGGCTTTTTTGTGAACTAGGCTTGATGTAATAACCCCTACTGAGTGCACACTCACACTGCTCTAGACCAGGGCCTGAGCACTTCAGCCTCTGGTGTGTGAAATGTGCTTGGGCTCAGTGTGGGTGCATTTGTTGTTGTATAAAGATAATTGGAACCCTTTTACAAACATGTAGGCAAAACCCAGACAAGTAAGGGTTGAGATTATACATACACCTGAATAAAAGCTATGCTATTGTAGAAAATATGGTTTGATTACTGCATGAAAAGCCACAGGCTAAGCACATGACAAGCCTTTAACACTATTTGCGCTGATTTTCAAAGACACATATGGCAGCGACAAAATGGACAATTTAGGTTTGAGCCTAAATCCCATTTGTGTGAACAGTGAATGTGATTCATTAAACTACAAGGCCTTTTTGAGCTTCTAAATCACACAAACATGGGATTAATGTGGTCAGGGTCCAGTCGCTCTCTGTTTCGGTTTCACATTTAACCACTTGCTTAAACAAATGCTAGTTGTACACTTTGCATTAAAGTCCTGTTAAAAAACGAAAAATACACTGTTAAATAGAAGCACATACTAAACGATTCTAAAAAGCGATATATTTTAGATATTAAACTTTTTTTGAAAATGTTGGATTTTTTAACGGCTGTATTAGATCTTAAGCTGACTGCCCAGAGAGTGACTGGACTCGGTTATATTATACATATCATGATTCTGTGTGAGTGGTTTACCTGCGCGTGAGTTTGGAGGTGAGTTTGGAGAACAGATTGCTGGTGCCCCGGCTGCGCGTCTGCGAGAGTGACGAGGCGTCGTGGGACAGCGTTGGCGAGGCGGGCGGCCCGTTGTAGGTGGCTGTGCGGCGGTCGCGGAGCTGCCCCCCGTGGAAGGTGCTGCGACTTGCCGTGCCCCGAGGGAAACGCAGCCGGTCCGGGGTTGTGGCGTTACTGACGCTGTGAGTGGACGCCCCGGGGTTCCTCTGCCCTCCTCCGGGAGACACCGCGACGCTGCAGAGAAAGAGGAGACACAGGGGTTAATATCCGAGGTTAGACACGGTTAAACTGCAGGAACATTAGTGAACCTCAAAAACATGTTCCCAAAATAAAAAGGGTTTCCATTATAGTATGTCTTTTGTATAAGGTCCTTTCCACTCTTTTACTAGAGTCCATTATGTTGCTGTGGACACTTTCATGCATTTAAACATTTATACGCACACTTGACACTGACATGTTAGAAATAGGACCTGATCAATAAATAACATCTTCCAATAATGTTATCTTAGTATGGACTTAACACAGGGTAAGGGACAGTAACATGATGCCGAACAGCAAACTCTGATCTGTAGCCTGATCAAGATCTTCCTCCAAAGATACTCTTAGCTGTTGAGAATGCTGTAGAATGCCTTCTCTGCCAGTAGGGGCGCTGTAAACCCCATTGGTGCTATCTAGACGTGTAGATGTTAAGAAGCAATGAGAGTGGTCCTCCCGACAAAACTTTTCTGAGTTTTCTGGAGCAGTGTTCAAACATTGAGCCTGAAAATACATTTAATTTGCCGTTGTTGTTCCGGTTTTGTGTTACCAGCAGCCTGTACCTGTCTGGCTGGATCCATAATGTTTTCCCTTAAAGTTTACACAACAATGCAACGTTACCAAACAACAAACACCTCCTGTTCCATTTTCAGAAGTATTTCATTTTTGTCGAGTGAGAACACCTTGTGTAGTCAAACAGCATCAAAGCAGAAATACAAAGAAAACAGCCGTCACAACCTACTGTACCTTTCACCCTTTTTATATGAAATAAAAAACACCACAGCATATTGTTGTTACCTGTAACTGTGGCATGCTTCATTCACTCTATTGACATTAATTACTACATGCCATAGGCGCTCAACAATAGCAAATTATTTCCAGAATAGTTTTTGGACCCATTTGATAAAAGTGGATTATTTCCCATGGCACACACTACAGTATTATACAACCCCACAGTTAAGGTTCACCAACATCCAGCAGAAGAAAATCCCTACAGCATCGTGTTCCCTTTATATCCATTATCTCTGAAAGACCGTTTATTATTCCTACATGGATAATCAGTGAATGAGTTCTGCTGTTAAGATGTTGACAGGGCGGGAAATTAAACTGAACTTACAATAAATCTGTGAATAAGACTTTCTTTTGTTTCACAACATGCTTCTGTCTCGAATAAAGTGCAGTAACAACACTTTATTTCCAAATACAAACAGGATATGACCCTGTAACAAAACTTTATGTAATAATAAATGTGAAATAAATTAACCTAAAACAACAGAGTCACATAAAACTCTTCATGTAAAGTTCATGGATACGACTAAAGAGAAAACAGGCTTAAAGTGAGGTTTATTTTTGGTTTTGGAAGAACAATTAACAAGAATAAAGAACCTAAAATATTTACTGTGCTTTAGTTTCACAGAGCAACATTACCTTCATTATCTTTATTTATTGTAAGAATATTGCTGTTAATTTCCCGCCCTTGACACAAAGCTTCTACTAGTTTGTTGAAAGAGAGACATTAATGAGTTAGAGCCTGAAAAAGTAAAACAGATCCAGGTCAATGTTGAGGAAAACAAGGAGCAGCAGCAGAGCAGAGGTCGTCCGGAGAAGGGTTTGGGCAAAAGGACGAAGAAGTGGAAGAATATGATCTGTAAGAGGTTTGAACAAACGAGTCATATTTTTCCCCCAATGTAGCTCCCGTTTAACAGTGTCTGAAATTACAGCTCATCATCAGCTTAATTGTTTGTGGTAAAAACCTAACCTCTTAACTAATCCGGGAAGCAGCCTGGGCCGAGTTGGAGACACTAAGAATCCTACAATGTGAGAAACAAATGCCTTAAAGCTTTTCTGATACCCACAGAGTTACAGGAACAGGTCCAGGTTTAACTACGACGGACAGTGCTTTGTCTGAACCAGTATGTCCATTGCACCATTACACTTTTTAATACTGACCTTGTGCAGAGTTTTATATGATAAGTCAACATCTATTTGTTTATGACATATTTATTCAATGGTAAAGTGGTTAGAGTCCCTGCCTTTGGTGCTGGAGATTAAGGAGTCTACAAAGAGTCATATCTTAATGCCGATGTAAAACCTTTGCCAAAACCTAAACATGTAAAGTTTTGCTGTGGCCATCCTGAATAAAGAAATATAAAAAAACTCTGCATTTTTATTAATGCTTTACAACTCTTTAAATGTGTGTAGTTTTTAAAAAGTGTGACCCACATCAGACCTGGTAAATTAACAGTTAACGCTAGCTTTGTGTGCACTGGGATTTAAAAGAGAATACAAAATTGCCCACTAATGTCAATATTTGGAAAAACTCACAACCAATCAATCTAGCTTTTACAGCCTACATGTGTACATGCCTAAAATGTATTTGTGTTTCTGTTATACATTAAACCCCAGAGCCCAGTTGCTCAAAGTTTGGGTTCTTCCTCAGGTAATTTCAGGTTTACGTTGGGAAAGAGTTTTCTGTCTCATGAAGGTGGTTTGAGCAGGTGTCAATGGTAACCAACTCCAGACAACTTCTGCTCCGGAACAGGTTTTATTCAGGTAGAAAAGAGAAAAACAGACCAATCAGCGGTGAGCAAGGTCACATTTATCTAATGTATCTGGGCTGAGAGACAAAGTTTATAACCAGTGTTGTGCAAGAAATGAACCCAGGTTACTCAGCAACGAGTTTGACCTTTTTCCATTTGCAATAGAGCGTGGAACAGCTTTAACCTGCTCTGGGCCGATGAGCAGATTTCAGACACAGACTTTAAAACAGGTGGAGCACATGTCTGCTCTGGAAATGGATGGTTATTTTAGTGGGGGGTCACAGAGGTGTGCGGGGGGAGGGGGTTAGCGGTGGCCGACAGGGAGCACCAGAGCCCTGCCGTCTTACTTGGGCGTGCAGTAGTCCAGAGCGTAGTAGGAGTGGGGCAGCGTGGTTTGATACCTCAGTCGAATCGAACTGGACGAGGCGCCTAACGCAGCGGCCTCAAACACAGACGACGGGCTACGGGCACACGCCACTGCGGTCATGCTGCTCACGAGCAAAATAAACCACAAAAACCAGCAGAAAAACACAGGCAGAAGTGAGACCAGACAAGAAGAAAAGGGGTTTGAGAGAAAGACAGAAGGGAAGGAGAGAAAATAAATCAGAGTGAACTTAAGTGTCAAAAGAAGAGATTTTCTGTGAAATCAGGAAAACACAGTCCAAAAGGTAAAAACTTTTAAACTATGGTTGTAGTAAGTGTTTTAGCTTCAACTGTAAACTCTGTTTCCGACAGCAGCAGTAGAACGTTTTAAAAGAAAACACAAATCTAAAATCTTGATGAACAAAAATCCATTTACCAAAGTAGGACTAAGCTTTTGGATTTAGAACCTTTAAAATGTAATGTAATGACAGCTGTGTTCACTGTGTTGTGGCTAACACTGCTCAAATTATGTCAGTTGAGTTTTATGCTAAATGTGCACTTATGTTTATAGATCCGTCTTTAAAAAGTTAAAAATACCTCAGCAACAGAATCTAGTTTGAAAATATGATCTTCTAAAGCATCTGAATGTAATCTGTGTTGTTGCACTGCAGACAGTAAAAAAAATAAAAATAAAAAAAGATAACGTTGCACTGATTTAACTGTAGCTTCCTTTGGGCTGCGTTCAGAGATAAAAGTGTCCCAGATCTGTTTTCTACTTTGTGCTGACGCGGACTTATTTTAAACCAGGTCAAAGGCAGCGGAACCTCCTCTCACCTGTTCTCTTTTCCGTTGGGAATCACAGAGAGACGATCGCCGTTGTTTCTGTCGCTGCAAACGTACGTGTTCCTCCGAGTCATCCCCGCCGACGCCGAGTTATTCTGAAGGAAAAAGTACAGCAGGTCATACACCTGATAACCCTCAGTCACATTCCAGCACTTTGAAGGTCCCGTTTGAACCGTAAAGCTTTGTGAATACAACATGTTTCATTTTTATATCACTGTTTGAAAAGTAAAACATAAACAATGTGAGCCATTTTGTACCAAGCTGTAAATACAACATTTTACAGCTTTTAGCAGCAAGACTCTCAAATGTTTGTAGACACATTATTAAATAAAATATTCAAAATATATTAGTCATTACCAACCCAATTCATTTTAAAGTGGGCGATTTGGCTTAAAGAAACGCTCAATGTCTTTGTTTAAAACCAGGAGGAGGAAGTGATTTTGTCTTCATTATATTTATTTTCTCAGAGTCCCCAACCGCAGCAGAGGGACCTCTCCTGTTTCTCTTTTATTATAAAAGTCGAACCTCTGCAGAATACATCACACCAAAGTGACGTTAGCTTAGCTCCAACTTCAGCGTCAGAAAGACAATGGGTTGAAGTTAGATGCTAAAATGGCATGTTACCTTCTCCGTTTTTTATATTTGCCCTCTGCTCATTTTATTTAATTGACAATAATGTTTCGGTCTGTGTTACAAATTTAATTTAACACAGAAATGTATCTCCAAATTAGGCAAGAAAAGTAGACGCTAATAATATTTGATTAATATTAGTTATAATTTGTGGAAGGCCTGTGTAAAAGTGAGGTCATAAACAGAAAAGATTTAAACATTGGGGCATTTTTTCTTTAACACATCTGTAGTCAGTGGCAAATACCTCTTCGTCTTAGTCATTACATATTTGGGGAGTTTTTTGTAAACCCTTTTGTGTGAGACTTACGCTGGGCCCAGTGGTGGCTCCTTTCCTGCGGTCCGGGATGTCGGCCTTGTTGGGGTTGTTGGCGTTTCCGAGCAGAGGGCTAGTGGGCTGCCCTCGGCTGCTGGGCGTGCTCGGTTTTCGTAGCGGGACGCTTCCCTCGTCTTTGGAGCCGTTGTCCGCTGTCGTGGTCTGACTGCGCTTCGGGTGAGCCATCCCCGGAGTCGCATTCTGACCCACTGTGGAGCAAACGGGGAATAAACAGGGGCACGTTACACAAAATACCTCAGTGAACAATAGAAATAAACACTTACTGACTTGAATTATGCAATTTTTTAAGCTCCTTTGTGTCATTTCTTTGTCCAAACTGGCCAACAAAGAGCAAATGAACAACAGTGCCAACATTTAATCAGTAGACTCCACACTTCTGTCTCGCTGTTGTGCGTCAGAGCTAAAAGCATGATGTGACGCAGAGGAAGCAGCACAAACCCAGGTTATTGACAAAATCTTACATCACAGAGGACAGCGTTGAGCTCTACAAATAAAACCAAAGTGCCTTCAACGTGAGGCCGCCTCGATTGAGCCGCTTCCATCGACAGCTGACGACACCGACCTTTAACGGGAGACATTAGTGTTGCACTTAAAGTGGTACACGCACCGTTGAGTACAAAAGAAAATCTTTGTCATTTTCTCCAGTTTGTAATATAATAGCAGACTATGTCCACACTTACACGCATTGTTTTGTCAGTCTGCTGCTTCGACCTGAGCCTGTGACCTTTGTTTTTTAAACTGCTCTGTGAAGAACTGCTCAATGCAAAGTCTGTAGCAGCTATTCATTTAAGGCAATGGCTCCTTTTGACGCCAACAGAGAGCTACTTTAGCTGTTATTCTCCAGAGAAAGTCTAGATACGTTTACAGAGTTTAAAGTAAATATTACAACTCCAAACAAAAAACAGCGCGTTCTTGTTTTTTTTGCTTTTCGGCAGGACGAGTTGTGGATATGAGACAGGAAAATGATGCTCAACAGAAGGTTCAGCTAGATGACTAGACTAAGGTTTTGTATAAAAACAAGGACCTCCTCACCCCCAACACCCCATAATGCAAGTCTCTGGGAAACACTGTAAAAAGGTTTTAAAGTCTTAATAAGCTTTTGTATATTTTTGCTCATTTCACAAAAAAATTATGAGAATGCAATGCAAACCTTTTGATCCAACACTGAAACCCTGAAAATGTTCTCAAAAATCTAAATTTTCCAAGCTATCATCACAAATGAACAGACAAGGGGCCAAATAAAAAGGAGAAACGTTTCAATGAAAAATGATGAAGTGAAAATCCCAACTTAAATGTCAATCTAAGACAATGCCGAAACTGACTCATTATAGAGGCTTAGTAATTCTTTCATCTACTATTTGGATCAGTGCTACAAGGCAACTAATCTTTTGGCCCATACTTGAACCTACTGTTGATTAAAAAGCACTACATTTGGACATTTTAATCACATAATAAATTATATTGAGCTTTAACGGAGACATTACCCTTCCCCAGAGACATATCTGAGCCCGCGGCTGTTACCTTGTTCGCTGAAGCGCCTCTGTTTGTGGTTGGACGAGGCGCTCCGCTGCACTTTGTTGTGAGACGGTGACTGTCCGTTCAGTTCGCTGTTCGGTCGAGGTTTGGCCAGAGACAAGTTACTGCTGGAGGCCGACTCACCGGTCTCCAACTGAAGAGAGAAAAACGACAGAGAAACAGGGTTGAAAACATCGAGGAGGTTACATTTTTTTCTCTTAGCCGGTGTTGAATAATGTGTGGACGCTCTGACCTCAGAGGCCTTTCTCCCGAGCAGCAGGTAAGTGGCTGTGATCTCATCGTACTTCATTTTGGCCAGAGACTCCTGGATCTCCTCCAAGTTGTAGCCAATTCCCACCATCACATCTGGAACAAAAATAAAAGGGCATTTCAGAGCAGGACTGGATTTAAACTCCTCTGTCAGAGAGATGTATCCTTTATACACGATGGGGAATAAACAAAAGCCCTTTAACTGAACATACATCAACATAAAAGAACAAAAACACTGTGTATTTCACTTTTACTCTTCTGTTAAAAAGCTCATGTTAGATAAAAAGATACATGTTGTTCTTGTAGAATATATTTATATGATTTAAAAACACCAAACACAGATTTTCTCCATCTACTCTTTCAACTACTTTAAACTTGAGAGACTGTGTTTAAACTGCTTTGGCAAATATCCATCAAAGTTACTTTTCTTGTACTTCTTTTCTTCCTCAGAGCTCCATTGTGTTACCTCACATTTGTCTACTTCACTTTGTAACAGAATGTCAGGCTGAAGCAACAATAGAAACAGAAATGGCTAAAATACAATAATATTTTTAAAGAATTTCTGGGTAATACACATAATCAGCAGTTTTCTCTTTTAGATCAACAAATAAAACATGACTCAACAGCAAATGGGTTGTTGTCTCTTTTAATGTAGATAGCAAACCTGCTTTTAATGTTTTTTTCTGTTCTTTTTCATATTATTTTAACTGTTTTTATGGTTTGCTTCCACAGAACTCCAAGTCTCTAAAGGAGAAAAGGGACGATGGAAAAAACAATGCATTAACACAGGCAGAGTTTTATAAAAAAGGCCCAAAAACTCAGCTCCTCGTCTGAGCTGATGCCTCTTCAAATTTAAGTTTTCAGTCAATCCCCGGGAAATTAAACTGCTAAATAATCTTTATTGGAGTTTAACTATATGTGCATAATTCATTCATACTATTGGTCATTTTTTTATTTGTACTACCTTTAGGTGTACTTTTAATTTCTTATTTTTGAAGCTGACTCAAGACAATATTGAGGCCACACTAAAGAAAACTGGACAATGTAATAGGTCACTATAGTTCTGTTCCTTTAAGAGAAATACTGATTGATTTACTTCAGCTATTAAGAAATCTCCAGGTAACCGTCCTCTTCATTGATCGCAGCAGAGCGAGGAGGAGGGGGGGCGATTGTTGGAGACACAGAAACAGAGCCTCGTTGTCAGGTCACGTTGTTGAGAGCATGCCACGAGAAACGCTGCTGTAGCTCCATAAGAAATCTCTCTGTCTCGCTCGGTTACTGCAACATGTCCCACCCCCGTCGCTCCTCGTACAGGGGTTTTTATCCTCTCAACGCCACGCAAGCATCCATATTTCAAAAGATTTTTCAGGTCTACAGACGTAAGCAGCAGCCTCATGATTACGCACAGGCCCTTTTAGATTCTACGTGTATGAAGGAAATGTTTAAGTGATCATATTAACCTTACACAGAATCAAAATATACAAAATAAAGTATCGAGTGATGTTTTTGTGCAAACCCTCTTTAATTAATAAGTTCATTTAAAGCTAGATTAAACCAGAATTTGATCTGTACTTATTGTTGGATGGTAAACTAGAAAACCCTGCATATTTTGTCTTTAATAATGTCTTTAAAGTTTCAACAGAATTGACTTTATCCATTAAATGCATGTCCTTTATTAAACAAGCCTTTTGTCTAAGCCTCTCCACCAAAAACAAGCCCTTTTTCGCTTCTTCTTTTCCCCATTTCTCTCATCTCGTCTCAGTCAGCCTCCTGTCCCATTTATGCTCAATGCACAAAAGGGTGGAAAAAGACGATCCACAATTTAATTTTATTGACTTTTGATGCGTGGTGCATTATGAACACATCACACAAGCTCTTTAAATTACAGGTCAAAAAGAATAAAAACTAAAAGTGCATTGCTAATTTGCATAAATAAACACAGTTTGTGGATTATTAACCACACAATCTTCTTGCTTTTGTGTTTTTACTCAGCTCTGGGACGCCTCTGTTAATACCTCTTGTTTTATCATCGACACATTATATGGTATGTATTGTTAACATTTTTGATTGATACTCTTTTGTTTCAGTCAATTTTAACAAAATGAAACTACAATGCCAAGAATGTATGCACTTTTTGGTCAAAAACTGGGAATCTCTTCACACTGCATTTTCACAGATCTTTATTTATTGTAAATCACTGCTGTTAACGTTGAGAGTATTGTAATGCCCCTGTGACTTTAGGACTTTGCCAACCTTTAATAACAACACAAACAACTAAAAGATTTGGTATTTAAACTCAACACCTTCCTAGGTGTGTATTTTTTCAGGTGTGGAAGGGTTTTATGTAAGATGCAGTGCATTATTTAAGAGGGTTTCCTCGGGCAGATAAAGCCGGTGTTCTCGCTGCTCGGATCTGACTGAGTTCGACCCCGTTACGCAACAAACCATCCTCCTTTGGCTTTTATCCGGGACTCGATGGAGGCTTCTCTGCACTCTTCTCTTTACTTATTTATCCTCACGTTTCATCTTTGCTGTTCTGTTCTGGGATAATTAGCTTCAGAGGCATAACCCTGCTGATGTTTAAAGATCACAAATACAGCAGTTTTTTTTTTTTTTTCACACTGATGAGGAAGAGGGGAGCTTTAGAGGTCAGGTTACACAACAGGGAAACACTGTATACACATAAAATGGGGCTGGTGTTATTAAACAGAGGTTTATCTGGCGCTTTATCAGCTAAAGGGAACTTTTGCAAGACAGCTAATGTTTTGATAAGGCTTCATCAAACCCTCTTTTTCTCTCTATCCACCGCTCGTGTCACTGCGGAGTGCAGAGAAACGATGAGACAGTCCTGGTTTTCTGGAGAGTTACTACTCTCAACAAATCTCCACCTTCTCTGGAGACCAACTAATAAAGTTTAACTCGGCTGGTGTCAAAACAAGCCGTCTCCTCTCGCTCTTGTGCTTGTGAAATTCTCACTCTGAAAATTTGTCACTCAATACTAAATCTATGCAACAATGCCAATTCTGTTTTTGTGCCTTTATTTCTGTTACTAAAATTATAAATAGAAATTTGGGCTCTTTTCTTTTTCATAAAGCAATATCTGTAGGTTTGGGGAGACTAGTAGGTGTCCTAGTTTGGAGATTTGTAAATGTGGTTATTGTACCTAAAGAGCTGATGTCCTATTCATTTTTATCTACAGACCATTATCACAAAAGTAATGACCAATCAAAGACAGGCTGAGTTAAACCCATGCTACTAAGGGTCACCGGTGGACAATGGAGAAAAGAACACTATGTATTATTACATTTATTGTATTAAAATTTGATCATAGAAGTGTGTAACTGAGCAGAAGGAGTTACCTATTCTCTTCTGATCCGTGATGTCCAGCTCAGGTTCAACGTAAGGTTTGAGCTCGTCTTCATCAAACCCTGAGTTGATCCATCGGTCCTTCATGATTTGCTGCAGAAGCAAAGTAAAGATGATTATAAACAGGCCGATACTATATTTATAATGGGTCAAACAAACCGCAGAAGACACAATTCAAAAACATACAGACATATTTCTTCCTTGTCATTACTAAACTGCAAGAAGTGAAAGTTTTCAGCTGGTTTAGGAGCTACGTGGATTATAAATTATAATTATAAATTAATGATGCAGTAATGCTTTTTAAATAAGTAGTTATCAATACTTCAATAATACAGTTTTAACAGTGGTTCTTTATTATATAGTGTTACCAAGGTTCTTACCAATAATTTTTGACTAGTTTTAAAAGCAGAAGGATAAAAGACTGCTTTGTCTTTTAAAAAGTCACTTCATTTTAAATTTGAGGTATATTTATCCAAAGTTAAAGGTTTCTTCTATGATCCAATCAACAGAACAACTCTCAGATTAAAAGTCAAAGAGAATCAGCTGTGGGAGCCATTTTGATGCAGAGCTTATTCTTTAGGAATAGCTTATTCTTAAAATAAAATCAGCCAAACTAATTAACACTGACCATCCTCTGATGTAACGGAGCTCACAGCGAGATCAGAGCGAACCCAGACGCAGCCCCGGCCAAAGCATGTGACCCTCAACGAGAGAGCGGCCAGCCTTTTATTCAGTTACAGTTAACTCCAAACTCAATTAGAGTGTAATAGCAGTGCTTCTGGGTAATGGGCTGATGACAGAAAAAATCGTCACTGTCACTGAAGTACTTTTAAAAAGCTACTATCACCTGTTAATCTTGAACTAAAAGCCCTCATGAAGAAAACTCGGCACATTCTCAGTGAAACTCTCTCCTGAAGAACAAAACTACTGTCCTCTGCTGTATCTTAATCTTAAATAGTTAAAGTTTTTATTCAATAGAAAAATAAAAGGAGAGGCTAAAAAAAAAAAGAAATCCATCTTCTTCTTCAACAGCTTCCATGAAAAATTTAAGCCAAGTTTAATAAAAAAAAAATTGGGAAAAAAAGAAAAAGACTAAAAAAAAGCTTGTCTTAAAAAAATAAAAATAAAAAATAAAACACACTCTTCAAATTAAAACGGGCACTGTTTACCCAGAATATCTGCTGCTTATAAATTAGGGTTGCTATAAAAGCACAACACTCATAGTCATTTGTTTTTTCCCTAGACAAGCATTTTAAATTTAGACCTGGCTTTATTTTTAGGGAATCTGTTTTAGTTTTGAGAGATGGCTTCCTTTGTTGAGGCAACATTTATAAAAATTTCCCTCTCCTTTTATTTTTCTAGTGGACAAAAGCCATTTTGATGCACCTCAGGGCCATCGTACACTTTCCTTAATGCGTTTTTCTGTTTTCATATGTTACACAGTGTTTCTGTTCTGGCTCTGGAGCTGCTCAGAGCTGTGTCTTAAATTATACGTGCAGCAATCGTCTGAAATGTGAATAACTGCTCCTAAATCAAAATACGGTGCTACCTGCATGTAAAGGTACTGACTAAAGCATTTCATTTACCAACATTTGCATTTACATATAAATAAATGAAATACCCAACGGAGAAACTGAAAATAAACAAAAAATGTAGAGAAACAGTGGGACAGACTGTGGCCACATGATTCAGGGAGGTGCTGGGACAGTTGTGGGGACAGACAGCATTCTCCGGACGGTGCAAGGTTTAAGAAGAAGAAGACAACAGTAGAGAAGAGTTCATATTTACGTTTTCAGCGTCCTCCCTCACCTCGAGAGTGCCGCGCTTCGACGGGTTCAGGACCAGGAAGCGCTTCAGGAGGTTCTCGCAGTCCGTCGACATGTAGAAAGGGATCCGGTATTTCCCCCGCAGAACGCGCTCTCGCAGCTCCTACAAGCAGAAAAACGGGGATAAAAGGTTTAGGACTGGTTTTGCTCACATGTACTCTTGGGTTCTGTCTGGCTATAGTCCTGATTTAATCCTACTTGAGTATTTTAATCTCATTTTAGACGTAATATAGTCTCGGTATAGTCCTAATATCGATTCACCATAGTTTAGTCCTGGTTTTAGTCTTAGTCTAATCCTAGTGCAGTCCTGGTTTAATCCAAATATACTGGCCTTAAAAGGGCAGAGTGTAATAAAAGAAAAAATGGCTTTAAAATTTAGTCAGGATACATTTGAATAAATCAAAATCATCCCCACTAGTTTTGAGTTTAGAGAAAATTGTCAGAACATTCCAAACTGTAGTTACTGCACTATGGAGCATAACACCAAATAAAACAAATAATATGAAAATCATTTTCAGGCTTAACTCATTTTTGTCCCTAATGTGGTCCTGTGTGTAGTCCTAAATCTAGTCCTATATTATTCCAGCTTAATACTGTTATAACTCTGGTACCTCTGCTTTAGTGTTTGGACCTGACCTTGAGGTTCTGTCCGTCGAAGGGCAGGGAGCCGCTGACCAGTGTATAGAGAATGACCCCCAGGCTCCAGACATCGACCTCGGGGCCGTCGTACTTCTTTCCCTGGAACAGCTCTGGAGCGGCGTACGGCGGAGAACCACAGAACGTGTCCAGCTTGTTTCCCATCGTGAACTCGTTACTAAAGCCGAAGTCTGCGATCTTTATGTTCATGTCGGCGTCCAGCAGCAGGTTCTCTGCCTAAAGACACAAAAGGGTGAAGGGTACTGTCAGGTTTAGCAACAGACAACATGACCGTCTATAAAATATGACATTTTTTACATTTAGTCATTTAGCTTTTATCCAAAGCGACTTACATTAAGGCTCTATTCACCAATGTTACAGATGGAACAGGGCAAGGTGGGTTAAGGGTCTTGCCCAACGACACAGGACAGTTTATACATACACATGTAAAGACACATGAGAAGCCTAAGGTACATTAAAGTCTTTTTAAAAGTTTCTTTTTGACTTCTTACGTGTACATTTGGAGAAAAAACTATTCTTAAATCGTCTTGAACTGAATTTTTAATTTTTTGTGATACATTAAGGTCACTATCCTCCCTTTGTCTTCCACTGGAGTGGCACCGGGCGGGTCGGTTCTGACCCTTTCCCACCAAGAAGGCTCTGTCCCACTGGGGACACATCGGCTTGGAGTCCCAAGTGGGTCGAGCTTTGTGGTACATTTTGGAAAAAGAACTAACCACCGCAGTAAGCTGATTGGTTAATAAATAATCCTCATTTGAGCGAAACAAGAAACAAAAGAAAAAACATTAAACTAATCTGAATTCCTCCTTGTTTTTTTGATAAAAGTCATATTGAAACAGATAACTAAACTAAATTTGTACTTTTTCTTTAACGACAAAACTGATACATATATATCAGGGGCCCTTCTCTATTTGACCAGAGAGTATTTTCTTTAATCTGCATTACTGTTTCAACCCACCAGAGCATAAAATTTGCAAAAGATGCCGATTTGGGAATCGTTTTTTTAGACCGTTCAGGATGCCTCAAGAACTCACCTTGAGGTCTCTGTGAACGATGTGCTTCTGGTGGCAGTACTGCACCGCTGATACAATCTGCAGCAGAAGAGAAAGAGGAAAAGAGCAGTTCAGATTAAAATGATCGGTTTCCAGACAAGTGTCAAAGGATGTGGTGAAGAAAAGAGGCTGAACTGAAGAAAACTGGTTTCTGTATCGCTTCGATACAAATCGGCACTAATACAGTAGTTTCACTCCAAAGCCTCAAATCTTATGCATGTTTTTTTATTTTATATATAATCAAGCTAATCAACATTTGCAAAAAAAATAAAAAGCAAAAATAAGCGCTCTTTACTCTAATGTAATCAAGTACAAATTACACCAACATTTGTCTAAATGAGGAACAGAGAAATCATTATTTGCTTAATGTTGTCAGTAACCAATTAAAAAAGACCAAGAATTAATTCTTAAGAGTCAATCCATGTTAAATAAACACATTTGAGAAAATAAATCCCACTTAACCTTGGATTTGCTTTAAACTTGGCGTTACCCATCTCTATATAACCCATGCAAAATGTGGAGATGGTATCTCAGCATCAGTCTGATACGGAGCTAGAAGTTTAAGGTCAGCTCTAAACTTCAGTTTGATGTAATCAATTAGAATATTATAAAACAGAAGTCAAAAGGGTCTCTATGCTGCTGTTGAGGGGGAGACTAGGAACGCAAAAATTATTAATTGGGTAGTGGCACTGATTTAAAAACAGACTGTACTTAATTTTCTTGTCTTCTAGTTGGAGAAAACGGTTTAAACCCCAAAAAGTTTATTGTAAAAGCACTTATTTGTGAATAAACAAGCTTTTTGATACTGCCGATAAAGTATATTTTCAGCTGAATATGTCTTTTGACACTATTGTTCAATGTTGGCTATACACAGTAAAATATTTAGTATATTAAAATCAGTTTATGTGATGAACTAACCTTAATGTGCTTTTGTGTTGGAAAGTTTATGTAGGTTAAGCTTTAAAAGGCGTGTAGGAGTTTTAAATGAAGAGCATAAATCTGTAGGAACACAATAATGAGTCCTAATGAGTTGGCTTCCACTTAAAACTTGATTTTAGGACCCAGCATTAAAGCAGTGCCAGATGAAACACCCTAAAATCTAAATGAGTTGTGTTGATTATCTGAAATTTACTTATATTCTTTGCTTTTTATCCCGTTCATCTTGACGCACTGAAGTCTTTGGGCCGTGTGACATTTAAAAGTGAGATCTGTGATGTAGGTGTGAGTTTGGAAATGTTTGGTCATTAATCCAGAGACAAACAGAGACGGGACAGAGGTGTGAAACCAGAACACTGCAGGAGAAAGAGCTGGTACCTGTCTAAATTTAGCCCTGGCCTCCTTTTCCTTCATTCTTCCGTGTGCAACCAGGTAGTCGAACACTTCACCTGCGAAATCAGAACAAGGGGAGAACACAGAGGGGACGAGGAGAAGAGGGACAAAAAGTTAGTCATGATTTAGATCAAATTTAGTTCTTTTTTATGCAGCTTTCATTTTAGTGTAAGGGCTCAAATAAGAAAGGTGTCATTATTGGGACTAAAACATCCAAAATAAAGACATGTCTAAATCCGAGACTCTTGATATTTTTGGTCTGGCTTGCTAAAGTGTGCTTGATTTAAAATCATTTGAGAACGTCACTCACACAAACAATGGCACAACACTCATGTTGTGATAAAATATCATTAGTAAAACATGTAGCTTCAGAGTTTGTCGGTGCAGATCCAGAAAACCCCTTGGAGGTACTTCTCATAGGGCTCATTTTATTCCTCAACTCTTCGCTTGAACCAAAAGTTATTCTCCGTGCGCCATCTTTGTCCCAAAGTTCTTAACGGTGAGTAAGGAAACACCAGAGCTTCCTACAAGAGTCAAACAAGCATCTCTCGTGTTTCATTTATGAACAACTTCAGGGAATGGAGAAGCTGCCATTTGATGCAATGGTTCACCGCTTTTAAAATTATAACAAATCATAATGTTTGTCAACTTTTGAGTTCGATTAAATAAATGTTATAAATTAACCTTTTTTATCTTATATTGAGGTTCATATGCGTTGAAGCCTTTGGGGCAAATATATGAAGTGTATAAATGACATAAATCTGTAGAAGAATTTGCAGTTCCAACAAGAAGCTACCACTCTAACTGACAAATGTCCAGTGGGAAACACTGCAGTTGTATATAAAAGGTCCTCATAAAAAGACGTCGCTACAAGTGACACTCCTGAGAAAAGGACGTCTCCTTGCTCTAAACTCCTCTCTCCTCATTCTTCTCCCCTCCTCTGTGGACTGGACGAAGACACGAGGAGTGGACGCAAGTGAGGGAAACGTGGACTTGAAAAGAGGGCTTTGAACAGGACCCCGTGTTTAAAAATGTGTTACTGTTAATGTGTTGTGAGTTGACAGGGCTCCTACTTGTCTGAAAGAAATATTAAAGTGTTCCCAACAGCCGAGTGAACGCTCCACAAGTGTACGGGTCATGAAGACATCAAGTGCTAACTCTAACTGGGATTGTCTTGGATATCAATCTGAACCAAAACAGCTGACCTAGGCTCCAACTCTGACCAATAATAAAATAAAATAAACAGTATAAAATGTAAGAATGTATTATATAATCATCCCATTACAAAAAAAACAACAGCTTTATTCAGCAGATTATCCACATAAGCAACTGTCCAATACTTCTGAAGCTCTACATATCTGTCTGAGCCAAAAAGAGTTTCATTTACATAACTCTAACAACAAAATCTGACAAAAATAACTCTTCTTGCAGCTGGCCATCACCCATCTGTGTGGTTCGAGGCTGTGTCTTGACCGGATTCAGACTCCGTTTCTCCTCAAGACTCAAGCTGCTGCCCTTTCTCTCTCTCACAAACCCGTAGGTGAAACGTGACATGAGCACTCGCTCATGTGCTACACTGAACCAGAGCAGCAGCCGTGTTTCTGTTTGAGTCCACGCACAAGCAGACTTAAAAAAAAAATAATAATAATAATAATAAAGAGGAAAAAACACTTCTCTCTGTTCTGACCTGAAGAGGCGTTCGAGAGCACTCACAGCTCCGGAAAAGAAACAATTCAAATCAACTTGTTCTGACTCAACTGCTAAAGAATGAACAAACAACAAATATAAAAGCCAGAAAATTGAGCAGGTCTGGTGATGCAATGTTAAAAAAGCAGAAAAAACTAAACAGCAACAGCAAGAGATGTACAGTATACTTCACAAAGACCCACTATAACGACGCAGAAGGGAGAACAGTGACTTAAAAAACATTTGTAGCAGCTTGAAATTGTTTTGCTCGAGGCAGCTTGCTCCAAAGTTGGCTCTCGTTTCATTTAGGTCAGAAAACCCCCAAATGTGGCCAAAAGGCTGTTGTCGACGGATGAACTGCAGGAAACTAAATCCCCTTTAAATTAATTTAATAGTTGGTGACAGTTTGTGTAGCATCTGTGAAATAATGCCTCCTTTTGATTTATTTTATATTGATTGTCCCAAATACTGTGGATAGAAAAAGTAACCTCTAAAGTATTTTTACTTTTTTTAGTTTACAAAATGCAATTCTAAATCAAACCAGACCATGTTCACTCAGTGTAAAAAAAGAAAAGTTTAACCTAAAGTCCTTCTGAGATCTGATGGTCTGGTTTAGTCTGGGATTGTCTAAATGTTTGAACAGAACCGGATCCAGACAAAATATTGATTTGATTTAGAATTGTCTTCTGTTCTTTCACTTAGCATTTTGTAAACAATTACAAATAAACAGACTTTTTCTACAATAAGATAAGATAAGATACAAGGAAATTGCATTTAGCATCAGCTTGGAGAGAAAAAAAAACTATCACGCAACATAAATTGAATTAAAAACTATTCTAAGACAATCACACCTGCGTAAAACCTGTGTCTAGTACCGTATATTAATAATAACTTTAGTTCAAACAAGTTACTTTTTGGTTTTATGTTGAGTCCCTTTCCCTATAGCACAATATGACAATTCCATGGTTATTATATACTGTGTTGAATAAATTAAGCTAAAACTTTGTCATACAGCACTAGTTGCGATACTTTTTTACTAGAATTATGTTACTTTTGTGTAAACTGAATTAAAAGATCCAAGCCTAAATGTCTGTAATCTTTTTTTCACCTTTTATGCCAAACATTTTGAGTTTGACAGTGGCTCTGTGAAGTGCAGAGGTTGGACCCGAATCTGGAGAAAATCAATGTCAAACTGAGGCTTAATTAGATTTTGTTTGTTCAGATTGAAGACAATTGGGCAGTGATCACAGCTCTCGTTTGGTTTAATGTGATTTGTGGCTCTTTGTCTGAGTCTGAACACGGCTTTTCCAGGAAATCGATGTCCTTCCGAACCTCAGTAAGTGACGCTGCATTCAGCTTTTGTCAGGTCCGACACATGAACGCAACTCCAGAGAAGACGCAATTACAAAAATGGCCTTATGTAATGGTTTTAGGCAGAAATTAAGCTACTTTTTAGGCTTTCTATAATAAAAAACTGATCTATTTCTTTACCTTTTCTGTACAACTGAGAACAATAAATAAAGGTTAAATAAAATAAACTGCGATCAGTGTGGGGTACCTCCGCTGGCGTACTCCATCACCAGGTACAGCGTCCGCTCCGTCTCAATCACTTCAAAGAGTTTCACTGAAAAAAGACACGAGACAAAGAGGAGGAAGAAAACCAATTATGAATCCAATTACAACTTCAAACAAAAAAGACTCAAACAGAAAAGTAATCATTCATCAACAAAACAAAACGAGGGGCAATCCTGGCTCAGAAACAGCCAGGATTGAGTTTAACACAGATTCTAATTTTATTTTAGCCTCAGTGACAGCTCCTGATACAAATGTATTTTATCCAATTAAAAGTCACCCATTTATTCTCAGTCCTCACCATAAATAACAAATATCTATGAGTTTTAACCCCTTAAATGCCAGTTTCATTGATTCAAGTCATTGTTTCAAGATGAATGACATTTGTTTTCAGGGCTGCTGATAGAACTGATAGGGGTCACAGGTGACTGGAGCCTAATGGGACTAAGTGGTAGAAAATGAATGAAAAAAATGAATGAGGAAAAATAACAAGGACAGAACTGAGGCCCCATATATAATTTTGTCGATGTTACTAAAGCATAGGAGGGCTTAGTTTTGCCCCCCCCCAGACAACTGTACAAGAACAAGTAATTAAAGTCAATGGGGATTAATGTCACATCTGGAAAATGATGAAAGAACACACTTGAAAGTAATATGCTGTGTAATATTTGTCTTTATATCATTTTTAAAACAAACTAAAAGAGGTCAAAGTAAAGTTTTTCTTAAAATAAATAAATCCACAAAGAGCAGGTTTATCCTTTTGTTTGAGTGATTTCTCGTTGGTAAATGCATGTTATCAGTGAGTTTGTGTGAGGGGCGTGTGTCGTGACTGCACAGAGTCGGATATAAAGACAGGACGAGCCGCTCGGAGGATAAATATAGCAGCAGTGGGATGGATACAGAGACAGTTCGGGCCGCTGAACGTTTACTATCACTCTCCACACATCTCTCCAACAATGGGAAACATCTACATTACAGCTCAAAGGCTATGTGTTCAAATCAGTTCCACATTATATTACCTTGTGTTAAAAGCACATTCAGAAAATGGATTTTAGTTGAAATAAGCTGCCTCTGTTAAAATTAGGTAAAACTAAACAGAAGCACGTTTGTTGTGATATAAAGACCTTACCTATATTGGGATGATTTAGGATCTTCATTATTCTAACTTCTCTGAAGAGCTGAAAGAAAAAAAATAAATAGAGATGTTTAACACAAATGTTAATGAAAATGTAACACTTCAACAGCACAAAGCTATAAAACATGATTTAGAAAATAATAAACAGGGTAGTATACCTTTCTGAAAGCACAAAGTAAAAGAAGAACTCCATATGGTCTTGAATAAATCTTATATTTAAAATAATCTCTGAATCACTACAAGACAATTTTAGCAAGAAAATGTTCAAGAAAGCACTGAACTGCCAGAAAACAGTATGTTACGTATTTATATTAAAATCACACAAAAAAGTGGGTAACGGTGCAGAAACAATTTCACGCTAGAAAGGTCTGAGAATTCTGAAAATCCTTAAATTTTTGTCCTGGTTTACGCCTGGTTGGACCTCTGACACAATACTTATGTAATATGAAAATCTGACCAACACAACCAATTTACTGTTACGTGTGTAACCCACCAGAGTCCTGTCCTTCAGATGAAAACTCAGATCTGAATAAGGTTTAAGATGCAGTGTCAGATCCAACACTGTTCACTAATGAGCACAGACACTCTCTGCACACGCTCTGACCGCTCTCCACAAAAACAGGCACAAATTACTGTCAGGGGCATCGTCAGTGTCGAGAGAGGACTGACACTGAGTTAAGCAGAAAGCAACGTTAGAGCCGGTGGGAAAGTGCTGGTGTTGTTGAAGAGAAGGAAAACTGTTTTTGAGAAGGAGGAGATTGGCAAGATATATTTAGTCATTGAAGTTTTTTTTTTCTTTTCAATTTAACACCTAAAAGATTTGAGAGTCTTGGAAATAAAAAGGTTACTCAAAAGATATAGTTTCACAAAAACATGGCATAATCTCCTTGGATCACTGAAAACTTATTTATTCTCACTTAACACCTTTCAAGCCTAGCCTTTTAAAAATGACATATTCCAGAGATTAGGAGAGCTTTCAAACCCGAGTTGTTTGTTCTGGACTTCCCCGTTTGGTTTGAACAAAGTCTTCAGATGAAAGCTCCAGGACGAGGATCAGACCAAACTGAACCACGACGGTTCATTTGTGAAAGTTGTGAGATAGTTCAGACTTTAGATCAAATGCAGGAAGTCACGGCCAATTAATCCCATGAAGAAGAGATACAAGTTAGTTTTATGTTTTATATAGCTCTATTTTTCTTGCTACTCTACGACAGATGCTGACCGTTTCCTAAAGAGCGTTGAGTGATTTAAATTACGTCTTAACCAGTTCATTTGATTATAAATACTGCTGACAATTTGTGAGCTCTCAGCGGACTTTCACTAAAACAATCTAAGTTTCTGCCATTCTGCCCAAATATAAATATGACACTATCTCCCTAAAGCATTGACAGTGACAAACAGAAAGAAAGATAGCTTTTATTGTGAACTGTACAAAACCAGGATAGACGTTTGAAAATATAGTCTTGATCACACAATCCTCGTATTTTCAACCCAGACAGTGCATCAATAATATTATATAGTGTCATTTTCCATTTCACTTTGTCGGATAAAACTGTCCCAACATTACTCTAAACCAGGTCCGCACCTTTTTTTTCTGTTTAAGCAGGGTCTTCCCAGTTTTCTGCCCCACTCCACGTTTAACTCAGAGCCATTTATTATTGATTCGCTGCAAACTACACCTCTCTTTCTTCCGCTCCAGCAAAATATATAACGCATCAATCTTTTATGAAGCAGCCTCGGTGAGCTACGAGGAAACGGTTCAGGAAACCGGGCAAGCTTCTTACTAGTATTTCATGGTCAACAATGATTTTTTTCTTAGAACTGCATTGTTATAAAATACTTGCATTGTGCAAGATTTTCACTTTACCTGGCAATTAAGTTTGTTCAAAAGGAAAAAAAAACTTTAAATATGGCTAATTAATGACTAAATGTATGATTGAAAGCACAAGATTCAAGCCCTTAAAAGCAGACAATTTTAAGCTTTGGTTTTACAGTTTTGGTAAAATGCATAATACACAAATTAAAATTCAACCTCTAGACTCCTCAGTTATAAATGAAAAAAAATCAACCTAAAGACGTTCAACAGAAACAAAGATGGCCGTTGGGTTTAAATACGTTAAGCAGTAATTATTAAACAATTATTTATTTCACTCTTTAATAGCTTTGTGTGAAATGTAGTTTATATTTGAACATAATCAATGCTCTTTCTCAGACACAACCCTAAAGAGCTGCTGTTTGAGGTCAAAGCTACTATAGTATAAATATTTAATCCCATCGTAGCCCCTTTACTCCTGGGTTATTGAAGGCTAATGGCACAGAGGCAGTGTGGTCCATATTTTAGCCTCGTTTCCAGTGGAACAGGTACAGTTTGAGTTTCTCCTGAAGAAGTTTGTGTTTTCTCTGAGCTGTGTTCGGAACAAGACGTCTGCTGCAGAAACAGACGTCACAAGAGACACAAAAGTCTCTATGAGAGATATAAATCAGGTTTGAAGTGGACTTTTAAATGAGTAATCTAAAAGGCGAGTAAAACCTTGTGTGTGGTGATGAGAGGCTGGAAGTACAGCTGTAAACTTCTGCAGGAAACATTAAAAAACTTCATATAATTTGTGGAACTTACTATTTAGTGTAAGGTTCTGCTTATGTTTAACGCAACGTAGACAATAAATGTGAGGTTTTAACTCATGAAGCGAGAGCCGTACGACGACACCTCTGTTTAAAATAGAAAAAAAGAAAAAGCTTTTATTTTAATAGTATGCTTGCTTTGTTTTTTGGGGCGAGTAAAGGTGCACAATTTATTATTTTATCACAAGAACAAGACAAGCTTCATTTGACATTTCTTTTTAACATTTTGTTAAACACGTCTTATTTTCTCGGGTTAGGATTATTTTAGGGCTGCAACAATGAATCGATTAAATCAATTAAAATGGGGCGGCAGTAGCTCAGTGGGTAGAGCAGTCGTCTTTCAACCGGAAGGTAGGCGGTTTGATTCCCGCTCTCCCCACAGTTCATACTGTCGTTGTGTCCTTGGGCAAGACACTTAACCCACCTTGCCTCCAGTGACTGTAACACTGGTAATGTAATGTAAGTCGCTTTGGATAAAAGCGTCTGCTAAATGAATAAATGTAAATGTAAAATCGATTACTAAAAGAGTTGGCAACGAATTTCATAATCGATTTGTTGTGTCGCGCGACGCAGAGACTTTTGATTATTATGTAAAAAATAAAAACTTTAGTTGATCGCGAGCGGAATGAACACACTAGGACGCACTGATGCTAGTGCTAGCAGAGTTCGGCGCCTCATAGACCAGCCGGAGCAAAAAAAAAAAAAAAAGAGCGGAGGTAGAGGAAAGACACATGGCAGAGGCAGAGAAATCCGTGCGCCCCATGTCATCCAAGGTGTGGGAGCATTTCACACTAAATAAACAGAAAAGTTGTGTTAACTGCAAAATATGCAAAAGCGACATGGCATGGCACAGGAGCACCACGGCAATGATCCAGCACCTGAAACGCAACTTGTTGGAGTCTTTGATGAGGAGGAAGGGAGTTCAACAGCAGGATAAGTCTCTACAGAATCCTACTTTTGTTCCGTATTGAAGTGAGGAACGTAATGTCCCTGTTGCCGGTGTTTACTCATTATCCAGCTTGACAAGCATGACAAGTTAGCGTTAGCTCGTTAATAACAGTGTAAAGCAGGAGTGCAAAGTGTCTGAACAAAGGGAGTGAGAGAGAGTAAGTGTGTGTGTGTGTGTGTGTGTGTGTGTGTGTGTGTGTCAGTGTGAGCGTCTGCAGTGTAGTGTAGAGAACAAGTTCTGACATTCAAACAAATTCTGTTAAATTTTCTGATTTGTATTGTTCTTTATTTTTTATAAATTGTTCTGGCAGCTCAGGTGGCACTTTATTAAAAAAAAAGTCTATATATTTGGCAGATGTAAAGCATACATGTGTATGTTTTTTGTGTTAGTCCATTCTTATTTTATTTTATTATAACAGCTCAGGGATGTTCAAGGAGCAACATGTTTGTGCACTTTCTAAAGATTTTATTTATTTATTTTGAATAAAGGGTTGGAAATGAATGCTTTTCTTGTTTTATGTTTTTTATCCGATTCATTGATTAATCAAAAAAATAATAGACAGATTAATCGATTATTAAAATAATCGTTAGTTGCAGCCCTAGATTTTTTATCCATTTAACAGACAGCAGTGTTTAGTTCTACCTTTTGGAAAGTGAACCACACACTTGGGACCAGGGGCCAAAGCCTCCCCTAACTGACTGGACCTGTACCGCTGCAGTGGAAATGAGGCCACTTAACAGACCATGTCATCCCGTTAAACTCTAATTTGCCCGGCAACAGTTCCAAAATGACAAAAAATTAAAAAATAAATAAATAAAAAGGCAAATTACTTTTACGTTACAGTCTGTTGCATTGGCTTCTGATTACATTTCATTTAACTCAAGCAGAACATAACGTAAAAAAAAAAAGAGCCTCACTCAGTGTTAAGTTAGGAAAGCTAAAAATAAACCTAATCTTCCCCTCCTTTAGCTGTATATTTAGGATTTTTCACAATTTATCACTGCAGACAAAGAAATGAGCTAAGAACAGCTCCAGAACAGCTCCATGTTGCCTTTTCGGCCAGTCGACTGCTGACCCTTTTAAAAGCACCTGCGAGGACCCCAAGCAAAACCTACTTTGAATCTATGAATGCGCCGAGATACGACAGGAAGGGGAGAATATGGGAGCAGTTTGTGAGGTATTTGCTGCAGTAAACATGAGAACAAATGGAAAAAAACAAGAGAAACAGCAGTGATTCACCACAAACAGAGCATTAGCTGCTGATCCGGTCATGCCACCACAATGAGCCACAGCTGTCTGCCTTACGTAACCGAAGTCTTGTGATACCAGCCACCTTCGGACCAAACGACACCTACCTTCTCGTAAAAACCGCGATCAGAAAACCAAAAAAAAAAGGCAGCTGATCCCAGGACTCAAAGTGGACAGGTTCAGAGGATGGTTTTGGTTAAACTGCCGCCAGGATCAAGACTAACATGAGTCAGAGAATTGAATGATAGTCGTTACACATGAGCAAACAGCTGTGGACACATGCTGCGGGTTTTTATACTTTTTAAAATCCTTAATTGCATCACAGCTGAGGGTAAACATTAACATATTTTGAATAACTTTTTGTAATATTTCAAGAAAAAGAAAACTTTACCAAATGAGTAGAAGTGAGTTTGAGTTTTATGTTTACGCATTTCCCTTCAAAAGCACACCGTCACAAAATGTTAGGGTTTTAATAAAGCCAAAACACCAACTGTGACCTTATCATAAGAGTTACTTTAGTCAACTTTAATATTTTCAAAAAGGTGTGCATTTTGGGGCGGTTCCAGACTTTCAGGACTCTTCGGCTTTGTAGGGAGCGTAGTTCAACCCTGCAGTCAGCTGATTAGACGAGAGGCCTCCTCACTCGAGCAAAACAGTCCAGAAACAGTGTACTTTTCCCCAACAACAAAGCTAGCTAGCCTTAGCAACAGCCGTTTCTGAAGCCATGTGCGGCTTTATAAATTTAAACATTGTATTAATCATCTACACTGCATTAAACACAAGCAGAAACTTTAGACCCAAATATTGATTCCCTAAATTTTAGTAAACGGGCACCGCTGTTCAGAAAGCCATGAATAAACCGTATATTCTTCTATTTCAATTTCTAAAAATCTGTTTCAAAATACGTTTTATATTCAAAATATAGACTCAACTTTTGCGGCACTTTGATTACATCAATGCTTACCATCATAAAAAGATTATCATACCATAGCTGACTGCACAGATGTTTTTAATAAACAGAGAAAGGAGACAAGAAGTGATGAGAAAAGGGGATGATGACATAAAATCATTTAAATGGACTATAACAAGAGCTAATCCTAAAGATCTACATTTAGCACAAAACACAGAAAGTAGAGCAGCCTCAGATTTATAAAGCCTTCAAACCTCTGCTCAGTGACGTCTTAATAAAAATCCACCAGTCAGCTCCGACTGTTTACATTTAATCAAACTCAAAAAGCCTCACAACACTCCCTGGTCTGACCTCTGACCTCAGGCGCAGGTCGCTTCAGGACACACAGAGACAGATGTGAGACTCCTGAGCTCCATCATTAACCGTTAAAGACAGGGGCCGAAAATAAACATCCAGGCCCCGCTGTCGGCGCTCGGGACAGCGTCAGAGTTACATAAAGCAGCAGGTCGACTGTTACTGAAGGAGAGACAAGGGATTAACGACAGAGACGAACAAAACACACTCCACAGTGATAAAAACATTAGGGAAAAAAGTGTTGAGTAGTGTTTGTGAAATAAAAAGTGCCATTACAAGACCACACATTTTGTAAATCTTTGATATTTTTTATTGTATTTAAAGTGAATTTCTGCAACAAATAAAAAAAAAATCAACAGCAAAACAGATAAAGAGGCTGGAGATAAAGATAAATACTCAACAACTTCATTTTTTCATCAGCAAAAGAGGCACTTGTGTCATAATCCGCTGTACGTGTGATCAGTGCTTTCGCACCAAGAATTAACAAAAAGCAAAGGCGTGAAAACACCTAGAGTTTTATAATTACAGCGGAAGTCTTCCAAAACAAAAATGTGTAAAAAAACACTTTGTACAATGCTTTATTTCTGACGATTGTATATAACGGTTAAATGACACAAAAGACTTTCACTGGGTTCCCTCAAAAACAGACTGGACTGAAGGTTTTATGAAGCAGCAAAGGAAGACAGTGCTTTTAGCAACATTTGTCAAAAAGGAAATCCCTCCAAAAACATGCAACTCCACAAACTCAAACATTTATTGTCACATCTGTGAATATAAGGAGGTAGCTTAAAGCCGACTAGCACTAATGCTGTGTTCATACCAAATGAATACGAATAACTAGTCATTCAGGTGTAGTTGGATGTTTGAGCATTTAGAATTTACTTTGTCCATTCGTGCTTGTTGTAGACGCATAATTCACATCAAAAGGAGGGGCTTCTTTCAAAACAGTTTTTCTGCCAGTTTTGCTCGTAACATTAATAGATCTATAATCTCTATAATCTATAATATCTCTTTAAACTTTCTTTAACAAAAAAGATCCTTTTTTATTCCTGTCCATATAAGAGTACCAAAAAAAATGTATCATACAGCTGGACTTCTGCGTTCGCTCGTTTCGCCGCAACCATGTCAAGAGCAAAGATCGTGACTGGTTATTGCAGCGCAAATGTCTGCATAAGTTCAGGTTTTTCCAACTCAAATCACTGCAGGGTTTCTACTCATGTCTAATCGGGTCTTTACATAAGACTGAGCAGAGCGGCTCAGTGTCACAGGCCCTGGATAGAAAGAACAAAAATAAATGCACAAGTGTCAAAAGCAGCAGGGAATGTTATAGAAAAGGAAAAGAACAAACTGTCTCCCAAAAACATTAACTTGGCATTTATGGTTATTTTTTTGTTCATGTTGGTGAAGTAGTTAGTACCCGCTAGTCGCCCCGGAGACTGGGGGTTTGCAAGTGCAGCCACAAAGAGTCACACTTTTGTTCTCTAAAAGGTTTTCTGTCTATCCAGTTTATTCTACATCTGTTGGTACTGACCCCAATAAATCCAACTCAAATCCACAAAAAACTGAGTATTTCTTTGAATAGAATAGAATAAGAAAGATAGCAGGCCAGATTTGAAAAAGTACTACATTAGAGGCACAGCTTCAAGTTTTTTCAAGACAAAAAAATCCAAAGATAGACCAAGAAAAGCTCTAAAAATAGAAAAATTTGCATTTATCTGTCAGTCAAAAGCACTTCTCAAATCTATTCTTTGTTCTTGTGTGTGCTAGTTTCTTGAAATAAGCGTCTCCGGGGGAACAGTGGGAGAAATAACCTGACAAACACTCTTTAAAGAGTTTTAACCTAAAAACAACGCGACAAAAGCTTCTGTTGGCGCTTTGTGTCAGTGACTGTCATGACTCAGTGTTTTTAGTGAAGCCACAGCCAAAGGCCTCTGAGGTACAAAGGCCACAATCAATGGTGCTTTGGAAAAACTGATGGAAGCCCACAGGCGAGAGTTGGGTTTGAGAGGAGCTGCTGTTGTCACCAGCAGCAGTCACCCTCCACTCAGGTCGATGTCCAATCCAATTCTACGAAAATCACTAACAAGAGCCAAAAGTCCCGTTTCCGAAAAGCAATAATGGTGCAGCTCAGTTTTTCACAGTTCAAGTTGGGTTTTCAAAAGGTCCCAAAAAAGTACAGTGCCATCCCACTTTGGGCACTTCTCCAATAAGCATACCAGCAAACTCAGGCTGAAAAGGGTGAATCTTGTGGATTTCTTTCTTTCTAAGAGCCGTTCAAAAGACTGTCTCATTTTACTCAAATTACATTGTTATAAAATCAAACGGCTTATGTACCATGTTATGATTCATCTGCATTTCTAGTCTATAAATGTAGCCTACTGCGACAAAATGAATGTGATTTTAATAACAGGAACACATTCATCACCTTTGAGGCATATTTTTATTTGAACTGATTAGTACCTGAGCTACAGGTTAATCTTCGCAGCTGAAAGGACTCTAGTGACTCCTGTGCTGGGGTCACGTCTCCGTCTCCCTCCTCCTCCGTCTTTTTTGGGGCTCATCGTTTTCTTTGGTGCAATTTTCTATGAGTTTGTGCAAGTTTATCATGTTACAGGAGCAGTGTATTTGTTAACTGCATTAAAAGAAGTCCACACTGCGCTCGCTCGTCTTGTCGCTGCTCTTGTGCCGCTGAGTCACGTGACGACGACACACACAGAACAAAAGAAGGAGGCGGAGGGACAACTGCACAGACACTTGTCTACTGTTTAAAAAACCCGCCCCGCCCTACTGTTGTCCGTCTCACTCAGTGCAGGAGCAAAGGAGGAGCTTGTGTATGCAAATGAGAGAAAAAAAAGTTTTAAAAGTTCCCATCGTTCATCTTCATCCGCGGAAAACACGCCGCTGCCACCCTTTCTTGTATAGCTGGTGCAGTCGTCCCAAATGCTAAAAAGACATTTTACCTCCTCGGTGCTTTATTGATTTTATTTTGTTAGACAATGTTTCGGTTTATTTTTTCACTCCTGGGAAAACTAAACATTGCGTAATATTTTGGTCGCCAATTTCTGATGCTCTTCCTGTTTGGGCTCATCCGCGGTCTGCTTGAGATTCACAATTAAATCGAACCGTTCTAGAGTTCAGCAGAAAACACTCCGTGACCTCTGTTTTGAAGGAGTCTCGGGCGAGGAGTATGTTTGGTGCAGACTGAGGTTCAAATGGAGCATCACACTTATCAACGTGAACCTAACCAGAAACTAAACTGAAACTAGACCAGGATTTTGGACCTTGACTGTGGAAAAGGTTTTTGGTTGATAGAGAATTTCTCTATAAAAAAAATGGAAATCAAAAGAAAACAGCCATAAAACAAAGCATGTATGGTTCTTGTGATAAAACCACAAAAAAAAAAAAAAAAAAAAGAACATGAAATGGTCAATTTTATTTTTCATATCAACTCCAATGTGGAAACTATCTTCTGTTCAAGCTTTTAGAGTCTGCATCTTATGGCCCATCTTAGATGACCTCTTACATTTACACCTACCTAAAAGTCATTTACAATGGACATAACTCAAGAACACAGCTCGTTACCTAACCCCTAACCCTTTTACACTGTTCTGTACAGTTGGTTGAAAACAGGACTAAAACGCCCCAGGTTTCAGATCAAACCGAGCCTCACACACATCTGTTTTACTAATGAGCTCGGACAAAGCAGTGGAGGGTTGTGCCGATTGCTCGCAGCTCAGACTGTAAACTGTTGTGCAAAATTGCTCACAGCTCAGACATAGCTGCTTCCTGGTCTGGCTGATTTAACAGAGAAAACACAACCGTCACTCCCTAGTCATGCTTACAGACGAGAAAGTGTTGTAGAAAATCCCTCTATTTCTATAAAGAACAAAAGAAACATAATGGGAAGGGCACTGCCTCAGTTTGAAGTCATTTTTAGCGCTTTACTGCTAATGCCTGTATGTTTTAGATAGCTGGTTAATTTCAAATTGCTTTGAGAACAAGATTTGGGGTCCATTAAAAAATTCAGTGTTACCCTGTAGTTTGGATGAACACTAGGGAACCACAGAAGACACAACTACTTTCCTACAGCTTTCTCTGGACTCTCTCAGGGTCTGGTTTTTTCTTCATCTTTGGACTCTACTGTGTAAAATTCTCCTGTTGTTTACATGACAATGTGTTTTATAAATATATCTTAGAATTTTGTTCCAACTTTTTCACTCAAATTGACAAACTTGTTCATATTACCAAGAAGGCGTTTATGTTTCATTGAACAACCCAGTGCTTGGTCTTGTAAACTACAAATATGTCTCTGATGAAAAACCGAGTGAGGCTCAAAGTATATCAGCTTTAGGAGAAGAAAATAAATAAATTATGTTGGAACGAAGTGTGGGTGCACGTGGCAGAGTGGTTAGCACTCCTGCCTCACAGCAAGAAGGTCGTGAGTTCAAAACCCGGCCGACTCAAAAATTCTCGGCCGACTCCGGTCTTTCTGTGAGGAGTCTGCATGTCCTCCACGTGTTACCGTGGGTTCTCTCCGGGTACTCCGGCTTCCTCCCACCGTCCAAAGACATGCATGTATAGGTTAATTGGCAAATCTAAAGTGTCCCTAGTGAATGAATGTGAGAGTGAATGGTTGTCTGTCACTGTCCGTCTCTAAATGTTAGCCCTGCGACTAACTGGCCACTGTCCAGGGTGTACCCCGCCTAAGGCCCAAAGCTGCTGGGATAGGCTCCAGTCACCCGTGGGGACTAAGCGGTAGAAAATGAATGAATGAATGAATGGAACGAAGCATGGGACAGTATGACATTCTTAAAGCATGATAACCTTGAGAGAACAGTTTAACGCTTTTACACATGACTTATGAGATCAAAACACAACAAGATTTCTCATCAAGGTGAAAAGTTGTTTGT
Organism: Perccottus glenii; assembly: GCA_024416835.2. Taxonomy (NCBI): domain Eukaryota; kingdom Metazoa; phylum Chordata; class Actinopteri; order Gobiiformes; family Odontobutidae; genus Perccottus; species Perccottus glenii. Next base: position 24,454,716 of record CM044565.2, on the reverse strand, counting down.
TATATCAGCTGAGAGAGAGTGACCGTAAAAAAATCTTCCCCGACAATTTTAATTAATGTTTCTGTGTGGCTACTGACCTAAAAAAAAACGTTTTAGTTGCCAAAACAAAATATCAACAGAAAATAAAGCAGTTTTAGGACGTTTTAGTCCAGCTCTAAGATCATTTCCACTGCTCACAAGCACAAGTCTTGTTAAAAAAGGAACTCTGTACATTAAACACTAAAGATCACAGTGAACATCACACAACAGCACAGAGTGTGTGCATGTAGCCTATTCAATACAGACTCACCGACCGTAACATTTACAGCAGCTGTAATACACCCATAGTCCTGGTCTGGTCCTAGTCTGGTCAAATAATCCACCAAAGCCATGTCCTTTCCATTTATGAATTAGCCTTAATGACACAGTGAATGCTGATTTATGCAAATGAGCCACGCGGCTTACGTTTTTTTCTCACAAATGGTAAACAAGTGGTGTTTTACTGCAGCAAACATCAACATTGAACAATAAAAGTCAGGTATAAGACACTGTGGCTTTATCTTTTAGAACGTCTTTTATAAACTGTGGCTTATGCAGACATTTATAGAAGAGCGTAACTCATCTCAAACTCATCGCATGGAGATTGGGGATGTGAGAAGCCATTAAGATCCGAGGCTGTGTCCAAATCAACACACTATTCACAATAACATTTTGTGTTGTGTCTTTCTTTTTTATTTTGAAAAAGACATGGGCAGTATAAGCAGGTACGTAAATGAAAATAAATCTGCCAAATGCAGTACAATAACGCCAGGGGGAGTACAAAGAAGAAAATGACATGTAATGACAAAAAAAATATATACCTCGAGTCCTGCGACACAAGATAAGGTCAACGAGAATGAGAGGATTTCTCCTGTATTTTCAGTTGTTAGCATAAATATTGCTTCGGCGGAACTTGTTTAGGTTTGTTGCGGTCGTTCACAGCAGCGTGCTTCAGCGAGTGATTGCTTTGTTCTACAGTTCTCTCCATCTGAAATCTGAAATCTGAAAACTAAATATGAATTTACTTGTAACTCGTCCTGTTCTTCACCGGAGAACAGAGATACTGTATCTTACGCTCCACCAGTCCCTGAGTGGATGCACCTAACTTTTAAAAGTTAGTCTAGAGCCCTGTGTCGCCTCATGGGATTTGTCTCCGTTTGTAACTTTAATCTCTTAATTTCCAGATACAGTGCCTTGCGAAAGTATTCGGCCCCCTTGAACTTTGCGACCTTTTGCCACATTTCAGGCTTCAAACATAAAGATATGAAACTGTAATTTTTTGTGAAGAATTAACAACAAGTGGGACACAATCATAAAGTAGAACAAAATTTATTGGATATTTCAAACTTTTTTAACAAATAAAAAACTGAAAAATTGGGCGTGCAAAATTATTAAGACTATTATTCTTAAGATCATTATGGACATAAGGAAATTTTTCAGTCGTTATAAAAGTTAAAAATACAATCAGATATTCTGATATTTCAAATAAATGGACGCAATTCTTTAAGACAGCGCTTTAAACTCTACTTCTGTTGTCCTTGAGTAACTCATTGAGTCATATGGACACATCAACATGAGGTTTTACTGAAAGGCTTCACTAACGTTGCACCTCAGGATTTCAACAGAGCAAACAGTTGGAGCGTTATGATAAATAGAGAAGTGTTGTAAAAGTGTGCTTTCTGGTATACCTTAAAAACTGGTAATCGTCCCAAAAGTGCCTTAAAGTTAAATAATTCAAAGGCAAACATTTAAGTCTTGGGCAGGTGAGCTCTAAGACGCGACCATCAGGTAAAAGCCCAATTCAGGTTTCTCTGGATTTTAAACAAACACTTATGTAAACGGAAGAAAAACAGTGAGTAGTGTTTCCAAGGATAGGCTCGAGTGAGGAAATGAACTCCAGGTACTTATCTACCTCCCTTCCTCACAACAGGAAGTCAGGCTGCAAGATAAAACAATAAAAAAAACTACTTCATCTGAATGTGGCTTTTGTACTTTGTGTGCTTTAACCGGAACAAGACTCACAAAAACCCACTTTCCATCTACTAAAATAACAGACCCTACAAACTAATTTTCACCACCTCACACCATTTTTAACAGTTTCACAATGTTCTTCTAACTCAGAAAGTCCAATATGGAGCCATTATATCATGCTCCCAGCCTCTGTCTCAATAAAATAGTCAGAGTTTATAATTCTTCTGCTGATAACACATGCCCACATCTTCCATTTGCACTATTTATACTCTATCTGTGGTGTTTATGAATAAGAGAGAGAGTCCTGCAGCATTTACAGAGCTGTAACAAAGAGAAAGGAAGAGGATAAATACCTTCTGAAGGCTGTTTGGGTTCAGCTGTGTCTTATCTATGATCTTAATGGCCACCTGTGGGGACAGAAAAAAGTGAGTCAATGGTAAAGAAGAGGAAATGTGATGAGAAGTTAAAACAGCTGAGTGCGTGTGTGTAAAAGGGAAAAAAGGGCAAAAACATCTTTTTCCGTGCCTGAACCAAAAATACACAATACTAAATGCACACTATACTATATTGCAACATTGCTCGGTATTGTAAAGTAAAATGTTTGTTTGTTTAGATGGAAAATGCCTTTGAAAAAGTTTGGCGGCAGTAGCTCAGTGGTAGAGCGGCCGTCCTTCAACCGGAAGGTAGTAGGATCGATTCCCGCTCGCCCCACATTCATACTGTCGTTGTGTCCTTGGGCAAGACACTTAACCCACCTTGCCTCCAGTGACTGTAACACTGGTAATGTAATGTAATGTAAGTCGCTTTGGATAAAAGCGTCTGCTAAATGAATAAATGTAAATGTAAATGTAAAATGTATGTTTGCCCTTTAAAGAGTCTGATAACAATGTAATGTAATGTTGTAATTTAAAGACACAATGACAAAATATACTGAAAGCAACTGCAAACGATTAGTATCACATTTCACAGCTTCCTTTCTTCTGTAGCTGCAGGTCAGGTTACTCAAGTTGCTCTGTTGTTGACCACAGTCTCAACAGTTACTATAAGATATTTTTTTTAGAAAATGGTAAATGGCATTTTTACACAGGATTTGAAATATTTTTGAAGTAGTATTTAGAACAAGAGGTATACCCTTAGACAAAAGGTGACTTTCATATTTTGATTCATTCATTTCTGTGCCTGAAAAAAAACATCTACATTCTCTGCGTCATGTTAGACCCATTTAGTCCTGGTTTAGTCCTGGTTTAGTCCTGGTTTAGTCTTTAATATTGATTTAGCCCCTGCTTTGACGAGTGGAAGTGACTCCAGAGCCTCATATCATTATTTCTATATTCATTAGAGTAATCACATACGGCATGTTTTTCCTAATGGTCTAAATGCATCATCAAGGAAGTAAAACACAAGATTCCAAGGCAATATACATTGCATCCAGCACATTTCAATAACTGGAAGACCATTATTTAAGATGCATAGAAACTTAAATCTCAAAATGTCACTAAATGTTGTGATTTTTTGTCTTTGGTCGTGTCTCTCACCTCTCGGCCGGTGAGGGTGTGCCGGGCAAGTTTGACCTTGGCGAAGTTGCCTTTGCCGATGGTTTTAAGAAGCCGGTAATGCCCAACGTGCGGCGGCTGTGGATCCTCGGAGCTGCGGGATCGGACGCCAGTGCGGGCCGAGCGCGTGCCGACTTCCTGTCGGCCATTACTGTGTGAGGTGTGCTGTGGACAGAGAGGGAAAGAGAGACATGTGTTAGAGGCTGTACCTGCTCCATGTGTCTGCGGTGAGTCATCTGTAAAGGCCGTGACAGACCTCTCTGCAGAAAAACAGTATATTTATAGACACCATTCAGACGAGAGGAGAGCGGTTTATGACTACTGTAAAATATGGCCTGACAAATGATTGAGAAGCCATGCTTTTAAATTGTGTTAATGAAGATGACCACACTCATCACCGTATAGTGCAGTAAATAGTGATAACACCATTTTATAGCGCTGACTGAATGTCAAGTTATTGAAATGTAGGGCATAATTCATCAGTAAAAATAGCGAACAGCAGAGGTCACTAGACGGTCTTTTCAGGACAGGTTTGAATGAAAACAATGAGACCAGTTTGACCTTCTGTGGAAACATAGTCACTTATTTACGATGTAAAATACTACCGTTAGCTCACCCGAGCTTGTACAGAAGGAGATATGACCACTTTACAAATAGTTATACTATGTTCATTACCAAGTAATCAACATTACATTAACAAACATTACCTCATAGCATTTATCTTTTAATCAATGTTATTAAAAAAAAAAAAACTTGCTAAAAAAGTATTTTACATTTTTTGTTGCTTGCTTTTTTTAACTGGACAATGACAATTAATCTGTATTCTATTGGTTTCCCTCCCTCCTTTTGTGTGACATCACTGACTGTTCACGGTACATCTCTGCTAAACCAACAAAAGAAGCATGAACAGCAGTGCTTCAGTCCAGAGTCTGGACATACTTCTGATAAGCCACACACAGTAAAAGCACCAACGCAAATGTCTTCACACAAACACATTCAGGGTTTCCTCATCTGCAGCAAAAGATCATTTCAGCTGCGAACAGCTCATCGCTCAGAAATTATGCTTTTTTTCCCAGGTTTTTTTAGACAGCTTAGACCTAAGAAAGACAATTAAACACATCTTGTTATTGCACCTTGAATTTCATTAAACATATAAGCATTTAATTTAAGGATTTTAGGTGGAAAATCACCCTTGCCGTTTGTGTTGGTCCAGAGTTTCCCTAAAGTTTGTAAAGAACACCAATATCTTTAAAATGTCGGCTAAACAAGAAGGTGTTGAGTTTTTATTTGTTTTTTGGCAGCAATGAAGCCCAGTATCGATTGATTTTTAGGAGCTTCATCTGCCCCACACACCACCCCGTGTCTCTCTTTGCCCTAAAACAATCCGACAGAAACTCGACGCAGCTTCAGTATCGACTGTGGCTTCATTAACAGCCTCAGTCCCAAACAAAGTGACCCAGATCGAACACAGAGCAAAAACACAAAGGACTGATGACTCAGAAAACAACCAGAGAAACACTTTTTTACTCTGTGGCTGCACATCAGGCAAAAATACAGGCAGCAAACTAAACATATACTGAAAAATATTTTGTCTTCAGCTGAGATTGCCAATTTTACTTAATATAAAAAGAACTATCAAGTCAAGAATTGCCCCAAAAGTCATTGGACGATAGATAATTCTCACTCAAAAACAAAGCGAAAAGAAAAACACTGAACGGGAAATATTTCTCGAATAAATCCCTCCATGTTCTTGTGATAAACGTGATATTCTAACAGAAAATGTTAAATGCTTTTTTACCCCCGACAACAAAACTAGTGTTTGTGGTTTTAACAGAGTCCGTGTCTGAACTGCAAGAGGAACCTGTGACGTTAAACAGTGAGTCCATACATTACAGAAAACTGGTGCTGCTCTATAGTTCTTGTTCATAAAGCTGTGACTTAATGTTTACTGCAGCAGCTGTACCTCCAGCCTCTACATCATTACACACCATTTACTCAACTGAAAGTGTTTGAAAGTCCACTTCTAATCTTCTTCATGTTTCATATAAAAACAGACTTTTGTGTTTCTCCAATGACGTCTCTCTCTGAACTTAAATAGTAACAGAGGAACAAGACGAGCAAGTTATACATAAACATAAAGTCACGTAAATCCCTTCTATGTCACACTGATAATTAGCCTTGTTAGCGTGTTCTAAAAGGCGTTCCCCCCCCCACTGGACTCATTAGTGACAGAACACAAAGTCCTTGCTCCCGTCTGCTTCTCCAAACTCGGGCTTACACCTCTTGTAATGAACGTGTTACTGTCACTAATGATCTCACAGACTCTCTTTCATAAAATACAAGGCTACGTTATCTCGCTAAACTCCATGACTAACAGTTTAGGCAGAAATACAAGTTCTCAAAAAGACAATCGCAGTGCATCGAACCATTTTGAAATTTAACTTAACATGATCTGTAGGAATGCATTCAAATTTCAAACAGAAGTAAAGAACTAACATCCTGAACACAAGTCAGGACCAACTTAAAAAAAGTTGTAAATATTTTGGAATAAATATTCAAATGACAAATAAAATTTAACACTCAGCTAAGACTGACAAATAGTTTAAAACAATGTCTACTTTTTAGCCAGTAACGCTGTAATTTAAACAGATAACAGCCACAATCAGCTCCTTTTTACAGAAAACCTCGAAGGATAAGGTCAAATTCAACATTTACAAAAACAGGCAGATGCTTTCTCTCTTCTGTTGGTGTGTAGAAAAAAAAACTGAATTAAAAGGTCAGATCAGAGGAACATTTTCAGTCGTAGATAAAAATACAACAACAGCCCGGATAAGGTCACACTCCGCACCAGGAACTCCGTCAGAGACCTGGGTTAGACCTGGGTTTACTCAGTAGTTTAGGCAAAGTTAGTTCACGTTTAGTCAGTTTAATGCAACTGCTGTCCCAGTTTAGACTTATTTTTGCCCTGGTTTGCTTACTTTAGTTCTGGTATAAACCTGGTTTAGTCCTGGGTTAGCTCAATTTAAGTCCAACCTGGTTCAAAACTTCTCCCGTTGGTCCTGGTTTAGTCTAGTGTCGTTTTCACATCTGGTATTATCCTGACGTCAGTCTCAAAAGCCAAGTCGCTGCAACAACGTTCTAAAATAGTTGGTCATAGTTTAAAGTCTGCAGCTGTGTTTTACTCACGAAGCTACGGTGTCTCCTGTTTGACTGAGCCCCCGTCATGTTTGAACCGAAGCCTCCACAGATTCCCTCAGACGCCCCTCGGGTCCCACAGACAGCAGCTGAGGCCAGCCCTGTCTCTGTCAACTCTAACACCGAGAGCACGCCCACAGGAAGCACCGGCCTTTCACAGTAAAAACACCACAGCCTTTTAAAGCTACAAGTCCAGCATCTCTATCCCACGGACGATTTGCAAGCCATTTTCCATTATTTTGGGGTTATGCAGACACTTTTACTGATCATCCAGGACTAAATCCTTGTCTAAACCAGAACTAAATCCAGGAAAAAATGCTGAATTGTTAGTTTTTAGTTGCCTCCAGCAGCTCATATTATCACAATATTCCAAATGGTTATTGCATGCTGGATGTTTTTCTAACATCCTGCAGCCATACTGGAAACACAAATCTCTCAAACTGACAACATAACATGAAAGGGACCAGAAAATAGTTTCTTGCTGCATTGGCTCCCATTCATATTTTGGCCTCTGCTTTCTGCAGGGACACACAGTACCCGACTGAAATCTGGACAAATCCCTGACAAAAGCATTTTTGTTTTTGACAAATTTTTAGCTTTTTACCTTAAACACGATTAGGAATGTGTGGAATAGAAAACAATGACATTTAAAAAAACTATTAAGGAAAACTGAGAAAAAGAAAGCTCATAAATGGTAGTGGTAGATAATATATAAACTATCCAAGAGCTGATGCTGTCTAAATGCCAAATATTACAATGTCACATTTTCTGATCTAAAATGTGACATTGTTCAAATGAGAAGAGCCACAGAGACTTGGTTTAGCTGCTGCTTCAGGACGAGTCTCACATGAACGACAAAAACAAGTAACAGCCTAAAGACAGGAAGTAATAATAATGCACAATGGCTTCTCCATTTAACTTCTGATATATGTGTAATACGAAAACTATTAGACATGGTTTAGGCCTCCCGGTTTAGTCCTCCCGGTTTAGGCCTCCCGGTTTAGGCCTCCCGGTTTAGGCCTCCCGGTTTAGGCCTCCAGGTTTAGGCCTCCCGGTTTAGGCCTCCCGGTTTAGGCCTCCCGGTTTAGTCCTCCCGGTTTAGACCTCCAGGTTTAGTCCTCCCGGTTTAGACCTCCCGGTTTAGACCTCCCGGTTTAGACCTCCCGGTTTAGGCCTCCCGGTTTAGTCCTCCCGGTTTAGACCTCCCGGTTTAGTCCTCCCGGTTTAGACTAAAATCTCAGGAAAATTATTGAACTTATGAGAATAAGGGGTTTTAAAGCCAATATAGTTTTCTTCAGGTAATAAACAGATTTAATGACCACTTCACATTTAAGCCAATAACAAAATAAAGCAGTGGATATTTAGAGCAACACATAATAAATCCCTCACTTTCAGGCCACATTTATTTGACAGCAGCATAGAATGCATTTATTGCTTGTAGCACATGAGATCCATCCTGTTTTGGGGAAAGACCCCTAACCACAGCTACATCAATAGAAACCACATTATCACTTTCATTGTATGAAACTACTTTCAAAATGCAGCTGTTGTCTCAGAATTTAATCGTCTTTAATCTAGAGAAAGTCAGTAGAGGCTGTATGTGTCGTTAGGGTCATGTAGAAGTATAAATTCCTTAAAAAAGACAGATGCCAAAAACTAGTCTTAGTTTTTTACATTTTCATATTTATTTTTTTTTACATTTTTTACATTTTCATATTGTAGTTTGTAAGCCATGTGCCTGTTTTGCATGCATTCAAGTTTACTGTACATATGCAAAAGATATTCTCTTTGTTATGGTTGTTGTTCAAATGGGTGCATGCTCAAAATAAAGACAGAACTTTTCTTGCATCAAGGAGAAAGACTAGAAAATATGAATTGTCAATAATTCCTTGTATATTAGATTTCACTCTGGTTTATAAACTCTGACCATCTGAAATAAAGCTGATATAGATATTAGTACTATATTACAGTAAATGTTAGAATTTTGAAATGATATATCTCAAATAGACATTACATTACAAATGAACTGATTCAATCCTCTAACTATACATTTGTGAAGCTAGTATAGATTAAACAATACTTACCAACTAATTAAACGACATAAAAGGAGATAAAGGCATAAGAAAATTAAAAACGTTCACGGCTGGGTAAAAGGAATAAGCATCTTTTTTGCTTAGATAGGAGAAAAAATGTGGACAACAAATCCTTTTTGTCCTTATTTGTCTTAATAGCGACCATTTTAACAGTATTTTCAATAAAATATGGCAGATATATTGGATTAATGGAGCTATAGACTTGATTTGGATTTGTGGTGGGAAAAAATATGGGTTTCCTACATAAAAACCGTTTAAACTGAAGTATTGTATTTTGCATTATAAATGTTTTCCTTTTAGATTCTGTCATTTAAATAAATCCTAAAATGAACGTAGTAGTGATAACTAAAAAAGAATTGCGACATAAACGGACCGTTTAATGTTGAAAAACCCGGACCGGAAGCTCCATTTGTTTGGCTGTCGCTGCTTTAACTGGATGCTTCAGTCACGAGGGGGCGGGAGTAACATGTCCATATTTGGAAACTGAACGGGTGAGTGTGTGGATTGAAAGGCGGCTGCAGCCATTCAGAAGACGGGACATAAACTACTGTTGCCTGCCAGAAAGAATCAGGCGAAGTGTTGTAGTTTTGTTCGTGTTTAGGACTAAATAACCCTAAATCAATAACAAAAATCTACAATTTGTACATAAAATTTAATAAAGAGGTTAAAATATATTGCTTAAATTTAAGTCAAACTCGGTATATAACTTTAAACGTTAAAACAGGGCGTGTTTGGCAAAGAGGATATGCTTGTTTACGGTTTAGAGACAGAAAGTGTTTAATAAATAAGCGATAAACGCCCAACAACGTACAAAAATCACTCCCAAAAGCTAATATAACTTGACACAATAAGTTTTTACACTTCAGCGACAAAGCCAATAAGTTAAAAGGCTAGATTAAAGCCATAAACACACGTAATACTTACACTTTCCGTCGTCTTTTCGTTCACAGTTGGCAAAGGGGTTTTGGTTGACATCTTCCCCTTTTGTTCAATAGTTTAAATCCCCAGAAGAAGAAAAAAAAAACACCACAACAAATCCACCGACTCCTTGTTTTAGTCCCACAGCCGAAAAATGGAAGGTTTCTCCGGGGAAACGGCCTCGGCATTGACCGTGACAATTTTCACAGCAGTGGCCCGGTGTTAAAACAAAATCTGCTGCCCTGGAGAAAATGGCATCCCTTCGCTTAACACTGCAAAACCTGCCAATATTAACAGACAAATTAGGGTTAATAAGACTTGAAAATTGTGTGTAACTACAAAACATACTAAGTTTACTTTCTTGATGTGTTCTACTATTTTAAACTTCCCTTCTTTTCACTTGTAACCAATAATCAGTGTTGAAATCTTAATATGACTGTCAAATTTCACATATATAGCATAAGTAACATTATTTGAGCTTTAAATTTGTCTAAAAGTGCTATAAATGCATTGGACACGGTGCCAGGGGAGGCATATCTCAAAGGGATGCCTAATTCCGCGTAACACCGGACGTGTTTTAGCCGAATAAACCAACTATTAGCCACAATAAACATGTTAATATAAAGTATTATCTTGTGTACGGCAATGAAAACGTCCATAAGACATTTACACAGAGTATTACCTCTTTTTTGAGCTGAAAAAAATCACTGTCCGTCTCTCTCCCTGGGCTTTACTTTACTGTGAACTACCGTTGAGGCGGACTAGTTAATGTCTGTCGGTCGCCACTTACAACAGTAAATCGTTCCAAACTAGGGCTAAAACATATCGTGGCGTCCGGAATCACCTGGCGAAGCTTCCTAACAGGGTCCAGAAGACGTAGGAGGCTCAAATACTGGTCCAAAGCTCGGTTTCGTCCATCTCCGGCGGGCCGAAGCAGGGCTGCTGTGTCTGCTCTAGGTGGGACCAAAATGGCCGCTCAGTGCTGGGTTGGATTAGAGCGTGTTCACGGAGTCACAGCAGCCTCGGACAAAACAGCTTCATCACGACCTGAGGAGATAAAAACAAAAAAACAAATAAGACATTCAGGTCTAAAATAAAACCATTAGCTATGACTTTTTAATTAATTTAAACCGTGTTTTGAAATATTATACTCCTAGTTTTTGGTCTAGTCTTGGTCTATTCTGCAACATTTGAATATCACGATTAACATTTTTCTTAAATGTAAACAAATTAACGCTTTTTCCTTTTGGTCTAAAATAAAATCTAAAATTGTGAAAGCTGTGATAACATGAAAAAAAAAAAACATGATAATCTAATTTAGATATGAATAGTTTAAAAGAATAAAAGTGCCTGGTTTTGCTATATTATAATTACTACATTAATTTTGTATGAAGTTGGATGTTAACAGGTTTTAAGTTGATTTAGTTGGGCTTTAACAGATTCTAAGTGGTTTTAGATGGACTTTAATGAGTTTTAGGTGCTTTTAGTTGGGCTTTAACAAGTTTAGGTGGTTTAAAGTTGGGCTTTAACTAGTTTTAAGAAGATTTACCAAGCTTTAAGACATTCCAAAGTGGTTTTAGTTAGACTTTAACAGATTTTTAGTTAGACTTTAATTGCCTCTAATTGTGGTTTTAGTTTAATTTTATTTGGATAAAAAAAATAGATTATGAACAAAATGGGCTCATTCTGGTAGACGATAAAGGGGCTTCATTTAAAAACAGTTCCTGGTTATATTTTTAGTTTCATAATAATGTTAAACACATTTCAATATAAAACACAGAGTTCAAAGCAGAGAGCACATTTAACAGAATTTACAGAGTGATCATCTCAATGTATGGACGGTGGCAGAGTAAAGCTTGTTTGTTTCCCACAGCCCCTGAAGTGACTCTGAGTCCAGCTGAGCCCTGAGTCTGTGTCTCAGAGAGAGAGAGAGAGGGTGAGGAAAGGGGGTGAGGGGGGGACAGTCTGACTCCGTCCCATTGGACACAAAGTACAGAGCGTCACCATCAGAGGAAATCTCTCTGGGAATATGTGTGTCTGCGTTTTAATGATTTAACACAAAGATAAAACCCTCTGAAAAGGTCTGAGGTCAGAGAAAAGACAGACACACTTCGAGAGAGAATGAGATTGATTAAACACTTATTTCTGACAGGTTCAAAGCCTTATCATTGTTTAGAGAAAGACACACAAAGCCTCAAACTAAAATAACACACTCTATTAAAGTTTTTCTCATTTGATTTAGCTCAATTCTTAAATTACCTTCTCTGAACAGTTGCTGGGGCCTTCACAAAGATCAGTATTTTAGACAAATGTCATAATTCTGTAAGAAACTGTTGTGGCATGTTTTCAAAAGTGAATACAGTTCTGTTCAATAATCACTGAAGTATGTTTCACTGCATAAAAAGGATTCATTTATTTTTAGTGTCATTAAAGTCTTCACAACCTGTAACCATTGTCTCATCGTTTGAGCTTAAACAGCAAAAGGGCTTCATTCAGTTTCAAAACATTTCAGATACAATGTGTTTTATATAAACTCACGCCCCCTGGAGGCGAAAATTATAGAAACATCCGGAATGGCATTAGATGCTTTTGTATGAATGAACACATTTTGAAGCAAAAACATTACAAACATCAGATTCACACAAACATCGAACATTTCTCTGAGACGTCTGTGAATGTGAACTCAGTTTTATGTGAGGCCTAATGTACAGATTTACACAGATTTTTGACGAGATTATTTTCACGTAACTGTTTAACCTCGATGTGATTTTATTATAACCATAAGCCTGTCATAAATTATTTAATAGCCTGTCACATGGCTTGTACTGTACATACACAAGGGGGCGCTACAGAGAGAAATTACACTAGTACAGCCAATGCGCACCTAGATTTATCTTTAACCTATTTTACCGGTATATGCAGTGGTGAAATGTAACAGACTAAAGTACTTTATTGCCCTTTTTAAATAAATATCTTTCCTTTCTCCTCTCCTGTTAATTCTTCTGTCTTCAAGAGAAATGTCGCTTCTGCTGTGAGTTGTTGAGGCACAACATTCTTGATTATAATCCCACTCATTTTATACAAGTTATTGAACGTAAGTCAAAAATTTTCTTTAAAAAGTAATATTAAAACAAGTTGAAATGTGACTTAAGTACATTTGTTTCTTTATCTCTACCTTTAAAAAAAACTTAGTACTTCCTCCACTTGGTACAATATGAAAGATTAAGTTAATACTTCAAGCTTTTGATTTGACAATTTTGGAGTTTTAAAAAGAGGATAAACAACTTTAGTTAATTCCATCCTGTAGTTTTTAAGTCTTGTATTTTGAGCAATTCTAAATAAGCTTAATTTCAGGTTTTATTTCAGTCACCATCTTTGATGTACACTTATCTTTACATTTATAGTTATATATACACACTTTTATTCAACATTGTATACCGTTTTTGTTCTTCTGCATCTACTTTATTTTATTCAACATGCTGCATTTGTACAATTTAAGCAAAAAGTTAAGCAAACAAGAGTTTTTGTGTCGTGAGAAGCTAGTCTTTAAATATGTTGTAATGCAGCGGTCAGAAACATTTCTGCTCGGGGATGATCAAAGACGTCGATACATGTTGTGGATAGCAAAACATTCATTCTTTATTAACTGGAAAAATACAGGGACCAAAGAAAAAAGTGCATTAACTGATCCCCGAAAGAAAACCAAAACACCCCATGATTAAAATCCCCAAAGCGACTTCATTTTATCTGAACAAAATACATCTCAAAAATTCCAAATGACAGCATTAATGTGCAGCGGGTAAAGCACTATGTTAGTTCATGCCACGAAGCAGAAGACAGTGGGAGGAGCTAAGGTTTGATAAGATCATACAGGGCTTTTTTTGTTTTGTTTTTCTAAATCACACTGAGAAGGTTTTGACATCTTCAGAGAGTCTTAGATGGCGTCAATGTCAATGTCGTCCTCGTCTTTCTCAGGTTTTTCCGGTTTCACGGTCTCCACTTTGAGCTCTCGGGCCGAGGGTGAGTACACCACCTGCAGACGAGAGGCAGTATTACAGCTCAGCATCCAATAACACAAAGTCAAACTGATTATTATAAATTTTATGTAAAAACAGGTGTTTAAAAAGGTGGACTTTAATACCATCTCACATTTTTCATAATAAAGAAGCAACGCCAATTCCATCGGTTTGTAAATTGTCATCAAATGAAGAAGGCAGAAGCTTCTAAAGATGGTGGCTTAAATTTGTAATCTCCCCAGGTCAGGGTAAAAAAAAAAAATAAGAAAAAGAAATCCACAAAATAAAAGAAAAATTAAATAAAAACATTTCTACATTTCTCTCTAAATGACATACTATGAGTGGAGTTAGAGGTTGGTAAAGGATCATTTAACAGATGATGAAAACAAAGCTAGCATTAGCATGAAGAAGGCTAAAAAGGCTAAAAGTGAGTTAACCACAGCTAAAGCCCTTCATGAATTAAAAGACAAGGGGAAGCTTTGAAAGAGTTTGAGATGTTACTGTCTGCTACCTACAAGCCAATGAGTGTATTCTGGGCAAGAGCCAACCACTTTGCCCGTCAGTTATTTCAGATTATTACTGATCTAATATATTGAACTATAATTATTGCAGGGTGTAATCCAATTGTAAACTTAAAAGGAAGAAGTGTTTTTCCTAATTGAGCCCTGGAGAAGTCAGTCTTCTGTAGTAATTATCAGAAGAACAAAGCAGTCCTCTGTCCTTCATCATAAAGTCAAAGCTGTTCCAGGCAAGGGTTGAAAAAATGCTTTCCAAAGGACTCAAGCATTGTCTTTAAAACGCCACAATAGGATAGAAATAAAAAAATTTGTGGTCTATTGTCTTTTTCAAAACTCAGGTGATTAATAATTCAGTTGAAACCGTCTTAAATAACTGTGCCCTCATATTCCTTCGATCTGCTAAGACTCTTAAATACATTTAAAAGAACACATCTCTGGTCCTTTACCTCCACATTCTCATCATCTTCCTCCTCTTCCTCCTCACTGCCCCCACTCTCCTCCTCGGCCTCCTTCAGCCACTTCACAAACGGAGCAGCTTTAGCGTGGATCTCTTTGGCAAGTTCCTTAGAGACGTACTTCTTGGAAACCTGCAGAAAAAAAAAAAAAAAAAAAAAAAAAAAAAAACACTTAGGTGTTATTTACAAGACCCATATGCTCTTACAGGACTCCATAAGTTCACTTCACTGACCTTCTCTGCCCAGGCGAAGATGACGTCCTCCTCGAGCAGGTCAGCGTCGTACAGGTCTTTGAGAATGATAGGGACGCGGGACAGGAGCTGGACCTGGTGCAGCTTCACCACACACTCAAACCCACCGAGCAGGTACTTCTGAGCCTTCTTGTTGTTGTGACAAAACTTAAAAAAATAAAATAAATAGAATAGGCAATGAACAAGTGCATATTTTGTTTAGACCTGCCATTTTCAGTCATAATGGTTGATGTACTGAGTACACCACTATTAACATTGTCTTTGTGTATCTCTAAACCTACTTTATTCATATATTCAATCATATTACATTTCATCTCTGTTTTTGGGATCAGTAAAAACGGACAGACACAAGTGTCAGGATGGAGATCAGGCCGGCTGTAGTTTTACTGTGGTTTTGTGGAAGCTGTGACTTAGACTCACTCTGAGGAAGTGACGTTTGTATTTCTTGATCTGGTCGCGGATGTTCTCATTAAACAGCAGCTCACTGAGAATTAGGGGTCCCATGGCTTTTACATCCAGACGCTCAGCCTCAGCAAGAATCTCTTTATCAGCCGCATCAATGGTTCTGCTTTCCTTCTTTTGCTAAAAAAAAAAAACAAAAGAAAAAAAGAACCACAAATCAAGGTTAATGTTTACTTCCGATAGATCTGTTGAAATGTAGAGCTAGTCAAATGTTTACAACTGTAGTAAACCACTGCAGTTTTTGCATTTGGTTTTGTGCTGGAGATTGAAGCAGTATCTTGTTCATGGACTGGATTTGCATGTTTCGAGGAATGGCCAAGCTTGTCACAGGCAGCTAAATGTCTGCAGGACCATAATGACAACTGTCAAGAGACTTGCCTCAACTTACACTAAAATATTGCAACATAATCAAATTGGAAAACAAAGTGTATTATCCAAGCCCTGTGTGTCCAGTTTGATGCGGTCCAGAGTAGGATTAAATGAGTGTCTATCACTTCTACAAACAAAACAAAAAGTGTAATAAAAGACCCGGTTTAAATCACTGATATTTCGGCTGGAGTTAATGACAATATTTCTGCTCTGACTCTCAGATTAAGTTAAATAGTAAATTAAATTGTTTGACAGGAGCCAAACTGTATGAGTTTAATGTAAAAACATTAATAAGTCAAATTATGAACTGCATTATTAATATCAGTGCTATTTAAACATGGCTCAGTAAATGGAAGCGTTCGTTTGGTAAAGCTTAAATTTTCCTTGAAGTACAACATAAAAATAATAATCGTTGACTAATTTGAAAAAATTATTGCAGGTTAGTTGACCTAGCCCAGAGCCCAAGAAGTGAACATTTATTTGAGTCTGTCTTACTTTGACAAAGTTGTAGAAGAGGTTGACCCTCTCCTCCAGAGGTTTCTCCAGGTCTTCGCTCAGAGTCAGGTTTTTGGCGTGGTCACTGATCTCCTCCATTCTCCGCCGCTGCGCCTCCTCAGTCGTCTCCTCCGCCCAGTCTTCATCGTCGTCATCTCCGTCCTAAAGAACAGAGACAGGTCGTATAAACTGAGACAAACCCAATACCAGAACGCCTGAAAACACACCTCTTCCGTCAAAACCTGACTGACAAACACTGAATTCTACTTCCTTTCTATCGATTCCTTCTTTTTAAAAAATAAATAAAAATAAAAAAAATCTCTCTTATCCATAGCTTTGTATATAGTGCTGGGTTCTAACTGACTAGTTTTTTGTGCACTTATGCTTTTTGTTCCTTGTGTTAAAATTGCTTCCATTGTTTTCCTCACTTGTAAGTTGCTTTGGATAAAAGCGTCTGATAAATGACTAAATGTAAGTTAAGTCTAAAGGACGTTACATACTCCGCGAGAAAAGAGAAACTTGTTCTTGTGGTGGCAAGAACAAAATGACGTCATTTTGTTCTTGCCACCGTCTTAAATACAGCACTAGATCTAGAGCATGAACCCACCACGGCGTCAGGAGCGTCAATGTTGTCGTTTCCTGCTTCTCCGCTGCTGGAGCCGTTCTCCTTGTCCTTCTTGCGGTTCTTCTTCTCCTTCTCTTTCTTCACAGAAGCGGATCCACTGTCAGTGGCCTCTGGAAATACAAACATCAGTCTCTCAGTTCCTTTTCAGACCACTTTGTGTTGTGGCCGACTTTAACCGATTTTAACCACTAGATGCATTTATTCCTGACCTGGTGGGTTTTTGAGGATGAATGTGCAGAGTTTATGTCTGGTGTCGAGCATGCCACGATGTCCACAGGCTTTACACCAAGCGCCGATTGTTTGTTTCTTGGGATTGACATGCTGAAAACAGAAGTAATAAAGAGTGTAATTCTAAGTGACCAAAGAAAGTCACATGTGAACAATAACTCACTTTGTAGTCACTGGGACAAAAAGGGTCCAGCCTTTTCTATCATATGAATTGGTCATTAAATTTGGGTATAGATCTTTATTCTATTGAAGCGTAAAGGCCATTTTTATTTAGTTTATTATTTACGCTCACAGCTCAGTCCAAAGTGAGCGGCTCTAAACCCAACTGGTGTTACAACTACATTTTTAAAAAGCCTGGTCATTATGTTCTTATGTGATTTTTTTCCAAGCTCTCTGTGAATTTGCTCAGTTGTTACATGCCTCACAAAACCCAAAGAGAAAACCAACTCTAAATAAACTGAATCTTACTGTTCCTGTCTGTATTTGGAAGAAGAGCCGTGTGACATTTACCAGATCAGTTTCAGGGTTGTCACACTCGGAACACAGCACAAATTTTCTGATGAACCCATCGAGCATGTCCTGCAGCTTGTTTGCCTCGTGGGAGCCGTTGACGATGTAACGGTCGTTTTTGGTATCAAACTGGGTCTGAGCGCCGAGTTCACAACCAAAAAACTTGGTCGGGTCTGAAACAAGACACAAATATATTTCAAATACAAAATACATTTAGTCTTTAGCTATCAATTCCTGTTTAGTCCCTTATATTTGACAGACTTTTGAGTTCATTAGTATTTGGTAATAAAATATATTTTTTTAATTCTAAGAATCCTTCTCATTAATTTAAACCCTGATGCGTTTATTTTTTTTACAGAGCCCTGCAAGACAATTATTTTCTGACAGCTACCAGATAAAATTAAAGTATTTTTTGCATTACATTTAAGTTTTGGGCTTTATAACCTCAACGATTTCTCTAAAAAATAAATAATAAATAAATAAAACAACCAGTAAAGCCTAAAGGGATGGCGTTCATTAATGTGACTCACATGTTGGAGGCCTGTTCAGCGCCTTTGCAACGTCAACCATGTTGACAATGACCGTCTTGATTCCATTTCCTTTGCCTTCCACCTGAAAAACATGAGACACCTTTGTATAAGAATCTCACCTACATCTATGTTTTTTTTTTTTTTATTGGATTTAAAGTTTTCCTAGCAGGAAAAAACTAAAAAAAAAAAAAAAGTTACTCAAACTTCTCCTTGTGGTCTGGGAGGGTTCTGTCAATACAGGTCAACAGCTTTACGCAATGAGTGACCTTTAGTACTAAGTGTGATTAAACATTGTGTAACTAAAAAATAAATAAATAAAAAGAAAAAGGCTAGTATGGGTCTTTTTACAGATGGACCAGTAACAAACAGCTAATCCTGAAAACTCAGAAAGTTGCAAAACAAAGGCCTACACTAAAAGTAGTCTAGTCTCAAAATTCAAATGCCAAACAGACACAGTTGGTTTACGGCAGTGTGCTGGGCATTTCATCGATTAATCAACCCAGGTGTGACTGAGGCTTTTTGAAACCCTATGCAACCACAAATGTCTGTGTTAATTAGTTTGGCATGAGGTCTTAATTGGATAAAGTAAATTAAACTATTTCTACCTCTGGAAAGACATGAGCAACACTTGAGTCTTAGCTCTATTTTTTAAAAAGGCCTCAAATTCTGTAGAAGTCATTCTGAGCAATGAACAGTAACACAAATATATTTATGATAGACTGAAAAGTGTTTTGTACCAAACTTCTAAACATTTGCTGCTTTGTATTAACAGACTTTTATGCAAAATAATCCCAATTTGAGTTTGTTTATGCATGATTTTTTTACTTAGTACTGAGTTGTTTCTATAATATTAAACAGTTTAACCAGTAAAAATTTTTTTAAATTTACCAAAAAAAATAAATAAATAAAGAATTAGATTTGACCAGACTCTTGTTTCAGACTCTAGTTTCCCCGTCTTTACCTTGGCAATCAGACGGGGCATTTTGTAACGATAGAACTGGTCCGACACGCTGCGATTGACGTTGACAGACATTTTGGCTGGCTGTGAGCACTATCAGTAAGATAAAAGGATCTTGGTTGGGGATTTTTCGGGATCTTCTGTCTGGAAAAGAGGGGATGACATAAACGACTGCAAGCGTGCTCGGTCTCTGACATGAAAAACGTTGTGCCGCTGTGGCCGCAAGCTGCTTGCTTGAAGGCTAGGTTTCCACCACACAGGTTCCAACGGCTGCGCAACAGCTCTGCAAAGAAAAAGACAAAAAAAAAGACAAGACGACAAATACAGTTACAACCGTTCTTAGTTTGTGAGTTAGGTTACAAATGTTGGTTAATGTCTAAACACTGGTGTACAGCCATATAAAAAAGGCCCAAGTGGTTTTTCTTTTAACTGGAGGCACAGTGAGAGCTTTACAACAGAAAAAAATTATTTAAAACTGAACAGGACAAATTTCAATCTTTTACATTGATTACATACCCATGCGCCACAGGTATTTATTGTAACACAAGACTGAAAAATTACAATTGTAGTAGTCATGGGCAACATCAGAGGTTCTGAATATTAATGTTTTTATTTACTGCACAGCAGTTATTTGTACAAAAATGCTGTATTCCCGCGTGATCTCTTTGGTATAGATTGTAAAACAATATTTATTTTTTTATTATCTTCAAAACTCCATTTCTACTTTGGCTAAATTAAAACTGTCAGAATTGAAAGGCCAAGACCTAAAAATATTAACTGGATCGATAGGATTCATAGCTTTCCTTTCACTCTTTACGGTAATTATGTATGTTCCAAATTTTTAATCAATTGCCCAGCTATCCTTCCATAACTTTTCAATAATAACCTTTTGGATATTTGTTTGGTCTCATCCTAAACTGTAAATTCACTTAGAAATGTTTTTTACTGCAGTCTTGTTATCCGTTAAGGTGGTAGCTGCATTATCAGTCGTCCCTAAAACGCCTCAGTAACTCAGCCTCTTATCTGGCTCAACACAAATACACTACAGTAAGATTAATACAAGCCAGATAATATTTTTTATTGTTTAAAGCTATACATTACCAAAATACTTCACTAAATCTGTCATTTAAGTTTGCACCAATTGAAAAGCACTGCATTGAGAGAAACCTGCTGACAAACCCAGAACCAGTGAATGTCTGTCTGATCCACCGGGTTCCCATGAGTCAGCAGAAGGCAGACAGGAGCCCACCACAAAACTGTGCGTTTTCCTGGCTCTCTCTTTCTAAACATCCATCGCCACACACACACACACAGTTTTGTTAAGGGGCTTTGTTTTTCCCCGGCTTTAGCCACATAAGGCCTTCTCTTGTTAACGGGTTACACAGGAGACCTATACCAGCGGCCATACATATCTCCCCTGCTGAGGTGAATTTACAGGTTTTTTTTTACACATACTTTAGGCCTGTTGGACACAAATGTCAAGGTGCCATTGGCGCTGGAGTTTAATGAAAGATGACCGTGTTCACCAAATATATAAAAAGGAAGCTAAATGGACAGTTTAAATTCATATAGAGTTGACTGAATAAAACCCAACCAGATACAAATAGCAGTGTTCTGTGGTAATAAAGCTTGTTGTACTCCTTTCAGCTCCTCTGATACTGCTATACAAGTAGACATTTTCTCTATGCAGCACTGTTTGAAAATAAATTCTCTCCAGAACCACAAAAACTGGTCTCATACAATTCTGCCATGCTATTTATTCATGTTATCAGTTTAGTGTGATTTTCAAACAGTCGTAGATTTGAACAGATTTTATTTATCTTTTTAGTAAAAACGGGCTTAACTTTTCATTTTTTTTCAACAATGAAATCTGATTTAAATCCATCTAAAACCTGTTCAGAGCCATCTAAAACCTATTGCCAAAGATATCTTAATGTTTTGGAGTCAAATAAGACATTACAAAGGGTTGCATTTAGCCCCCGGGCCTAAAATTAAATAAGAAAAAAAAAAAAAAACACTAGGAAAAAGGTGAAAACTGGCACCAAACACTGACACAAAACGGGACTGCATCTAATACCACTTTTTCCAGAATGACTTCACAAAAATGAGTACTCACGGATAAGAGCACAAAAGTATTTAGGAGACAGATTTCAGAGCCATGTTAATTTTTCAGACCTGTATTACAGATTGTAAGGATTTTTGTTTATTCTCTTAGTATTTGCAAATTTCACCATGAGTCCAGGTATAGTTTATTTGGACATCGATATTTGCCATCATTGTCCACTAGTCTTGCTTAAAACGTGTTAAACTGCTTCGAGTTAGATTGACATATCGTGTCATTTAATACTTAAGCAGTAATCCCCTGGCAGGCTTGTATTTATCCCTCAGCATCCACGGTGGTGCATATGTAAAGCTAGAACGCTAGGCCTTAAGCGAGCACCAACCCGGTCCAAATTTAAGAAAACCCGTCATATTTTTACAAACAGGTTGAGTTTATCTGACCTGAAACGAATCGTGAATCGTCTGTGGTGTCAAATGTGGAGGTTGTATAAAAGGGAAAAGGGGGCTCGGCGACTATTTAAAGGGAGGCTAACAAGCTCAGCTTTAGCTTTGCTTGGTGCAGAGTGCGTCATACAGTCACTGCACACACGAGTGACTGACTGGGAGACGCCATTTTGATACTGTGGCTCCGGGAAAAAAGATTGCATTGCACAACATTCTTCCCTGTTACTTTATTAGCTCTTATAAAACCATCAAATAACACAAGGCATTAAAATACATCAAATGTGGCTCGTAACTCACCGTTTTCGCAAAACAAAGACATAAACACAACGCTGATCGTCCAAGAGCCGCAGTGAACGGATGTCGATGGCTGGTGCTGGCGTTGTATTGATTGCAGCAGGGGTCTTAAAAGGGGTATTTTTTTTTTGCTCTAAAAGATGCACAGTTTAACACTTAAGAGCGTCCAAACGGTGCAGTAGTGGCTTGTTTTCAGAGACAGAAGAGATGTGTCCACGGGGTTGGAGGACCTTTTAGGGAGAAAAACAGCGTAATGTTATCGAGAGAAACTGCAGATATAAGAGTGACAGCTGGTTTAAAGTTAACGAGGCAAATATTGCAGGTGCTATTCGTATTAAAATGACAAAATAATGATTAAGGGAGGAATAACGTCAAAACAAAAGCGAAGGAAAGAAATTATAAAAATGTTAGTTTGAAACCTTCTAGTAAGAAAAAGAAGCATATTTACACAATTTTTAAAACTAAAATGTTAGACTTCCAGGGATTTTACAGTCATAATGGCGAATAGTTTAGCTGCCAATTACAATTTTATAACAATAATACAAGAATCAGTGAAAGCGTAATTTTAAAGCAGCACTTAAAGCGAAATAATGGAAAAACAGGAACAAAACGATTAAGATTTTATCTGCAGATTAGCGAAATTGGTTACGTAAAAGAAAACTGGTGTGTTTTAATATTTCCAAATTACAATGTTAGACTTAACCTACAGCTGTTTTAAAGCTAACGTGGAGGATGGTCAACTGCCAAATCACATGTTAATAACGCTATAAACGAGGAAAAGGATATAAAAAACAGGGAAAGTGAAAGGGAACAGTAAACTAGCAGATGGGAATATAATTATAGCTTACAGTTACAGTAAAAAGGTAATAAATGGCGTAACTGTCGCTAATGACGAAGCTAAGTTAAATCCAGCCTCGTAGTTGCCAAGTGCAGTAAACGCAAGGCCAGGAACTAGACCCGAGAAGGGCTCGCGACGATTAAATAACGTCTCTGAATCTGAACAGTTAGCTACACGTACACGTTAAAATTAACTTTGATAATCTTTAATGTACCTTAAAAAATTAGTCGAAAGATTGCGATGAAATATTTACACGCCTTACCTCTCGAATGTTCTGCGAAACGCGGAGAGACTCACGTCGTTTTGGGCGAACAGCGTCACGTGACTGACCGCGTTCGTGAGCTGTCCTTGCGTCTAACGGAAGTCAAGGATTTTATTTTTTATGTACATAACTTTATTGAACAACTGTAACAAAAAATAGACAGTGAGAATAAGGCAGGGGTTATAAAGAATATGATAGTTACATAGCCATACAAGTGAGTTTAAGTGTTTATACTTAAACAGAATCATAATAGGTACAAAGTACTACAGTGCTTTATAGTTTGTAATAGTCCTAGGTTCAAATATAATATAAATATTCAAAAATGTGAATTTGTGTATGTGAAATTTGACTGATGGTTGAAGTGTTTCTAGGGATGCATCAGAACATAATTTTGCAACATAACTCTTTTTGTCCATAATCCCAGAGACTTGCGCGGGTACTATTTATAAAAATATTAAATATATACTTCTCATATTTTGCTCAAAAAATATTAATGTTTTTGTACATTTACTAGACTATTTTATCCAAAGCGACTTACATTTCACCAGTTTAACAGTTTACATTTTTAGTTGACGCTTTCATTCAAAGCAACTTACAGGTTCCATTCACCAGTGTTACAGCTGGAACACCACTGGAGGCGAGGGGGGTTAAGTGTCAGAATCAGAATAAAGGTTTTTAGAAATTTTGAGCTATGTTTTTTAGTTTTAGTGTGAAAGGTGAAGCGGAGGTTTGTGTCCGTTAACGTTTTCGATTCTCATTGGCTTACGCACAGACGCAGAGTGACGCTTTACGTCTGTGCGTAAAGCGCTTCCTCAACTTGTCCAAAGCAGCTCCAGCAAAATAGAAGATGGTGAGTAAGAAACGACCTTAATAGTAAAATTTACAGTTTTTTTGAGAACGTGGTATTTTTAGACAAGTTAAGAAACCTTTTTGGACGGCTGTTTAAACCTAACGCGTGATCGCAGACCTGTTTTTTAGTGTGTTTTAGTGAGTCCTTACCCCGGGATGCATTAATGGTCACATGACAGCTGAGCAGTTTAGCCACAAAATTGAATGCAACATGCTCCAAATAAGCTTAAAGTCAATCTTATAGCTCACTTTTATGTTTGCCATTTTTCATTTGCCATTCTTGTTGGATGTTTTATTGTCAGTTTGATATTTCGACTTTTGGCTCAGTACCTAGCTCGCTGTGCTAACAGGCTAACAGACACTTTATTATCAGACGTTTCCTGCGCAGCAACAAACAAGTAGTTTTCCAGTAAAACAGACTATCAGTCTTATGGTAAAGAACCATAAGACTGATAGTGTGACAGACTTTCATTCATTCTATCTGCTACTTCTCAATGCTTCCTTACAAGCCAGTTATTAGAGCTAATACAGTTACTTTCTTTTGTAAAATGGGTTTCTTCCTCTTATGGCGTTATTCGTGTATTTATTGGACGTTTAATTTTAATTCTACAGACTAAAGACTACATTTAATGCAGGTGCAAAGTAAGAATTATTTATAGGCAACAACTGGATGATAATACCAGAGGTGGGACCAAGTCACAAGTAAGTCTCGAATCTTTGTCCTCAAGTCCTATCAAGGTTTCAAGTCCCTTTGACTCTTTTCAACAAGAGACTATTGTGTTAAAAACACAACAGCTGATGTGAGCATTTAAATCTGTATTTATTTATTTAACAAAAATGATAACGGGTACAATTGACAAGTGCTTGTATTCCTATTTGAATATTTAGTCAAAAAAGTATTATCATAAGGATTTTTTCTCTGTTTTAGTGGTCAGTGCTTTTTGACCATAATGTCTTAATAGTAGGTTGTAGCACTGAGCTTTATAGAGTGCATTTGAATGCAGCATCATGGAAGCATTGAGTCTTTTTAGGTCAGATTCTGTCGTTCAAGTCAAGTCTCGATTCATTGGTGTTAAAGTCCAAGTCAAGTCTTTTTACATTTTCTCAAGTCAGAAAAAGTCTTTCTCTCTGGATAATACACCTGTATAATACACTTAAGGGCAAGTCCCACTTTCACTTTTTCCTCTCCCACTTTATCTTATGTTGATGCTGGGCTTTTATAATATAATGTTTTGCTCAAGGTTATATTTGTTCTTTGTACTTCTTAATTTGCGTCTGCTCACTTAAACAACAACAATATATTTATTTTCTTTGTCATAATCACTAACCATCACCATTACCTGTTGATTCAAACACGTCATGTTTTCTGATTTGTTTTATTATTATTAACCCATGCACTTTTTAATTTCATTTTTTTTTTCTCTTTCTTTGTCCCCCACTTTTTTGTTCTTTTGATTATGCCTTTATTATGTCACGCACGTCCTGCCTTCTCCTCCTTTTCTCACGCACCCCCCCTCCTCCTCCTCTGTCTCCGGTCGACCAGGCAGGGCACCGGGTAAGTGTACTCACTCTGGGCTCGGGTTCTGCTTCAGCGTCTTTTTTAAAGCCACTAAAAACACAGTGTTAATGCTTCAGATTTCAACAGCTTTTGACCTAAACACACTTTTACTAACTCATGTGTCCCAAATAATCTAATGTATTTGTCCAATGGTGACTTTAGTATTATTAGAGACTGCTCTGTAATACAGACCCACTTAATGGGCAGCAGCTTGATGTATTTAGACTTTGGCCAAGATCAGAAAAAAGAAAAGTGAATTATCCTGGCCCCAAACACAAAATAGTGAATGAGTTCAAATATAAAGTATTTTTCATTTTAAACATTTTTTATTGATTTACAAAATGCAAGTATCAGTTGTTGTGAGCAGCCTTTGCCTCAAAACAGCGTCAGTTCTTCAAGTCCAATGTCATCGTTTTTGGAAGCGACAGGGCAGGTTTTGGCAGTAACCAGAGACAGAACCAAGCCAAACTAGACCAGATTATTTTTAACACAAGGTTAGGTTTGAATCTGGATAAATACTTTAACTGTATCTGTTTTATAAAACCAACCTGAAATGTTACCAGCACGTTATCTTTTTGTCTGGAATGTGACTATTTGTTTTCTAGTATCAACTCTTTGGTGTGAAAAGTTGTTTCTCAGTTTCGCAGTCTGTTATTGAGTGTCTGAAACCCAGCCATAATTCAGAAAATAAATCCAAATTTTCAGTTTTCACTAAGGCCTGGCTGAATTCTGACACTGAATACACTGAGCCAGAGCTTTTAAAGAGAGAGTTCTGAAAGAAAACTGTGTTATTTTTTTATAGAAACAAAATTTGACCCTGAATTGACTGTAAACTGTTTTATCTTTTTCCAGATAGACCTGAAATGTGTGTTAAATAAATTCTTAGTTACCCATTCACTGCATCTGAAGAGGAAGGTAGTGGTAGTTTTAATAGTTGGGTCCTGTGGCCTCATTATGCTTTGTTTAATCCAAGAGTTTCAAACAAGCTTAATGGTTTTTAGTGATGGTAACAACTATTTTCCAGAACATTAAAAAATACAGCTCAACCTAAGGAAAAGTGTCAGAACTCTTTATTTAAATGACTCAGGCGTTCAGCTTTACATTCACAAACTGCTTATGTTCCTCACTGTGAGACTTATTGGATGTTGTTAATGGAGCAACAAACCCTCCTAAAGCACAGAGACGCACTGTATTTATTGCCGAGTCATCATTAACGCATCTCTGATCACCGATCAGTTGGTCCTGGTGCTTGGAGACCTGCACATCCCTCATCGGTGCAACACGCTGCCGGCCAAATTTAAGAAGCTGCTGGTCCCGGGGAAGATCCAGCACATCCTCTGCACTGGGAACCTGTGCACGAAAGAGAGCTATGACTATCTGAAGACGCTCGCCGGAGACGTGCACATCGTCAGAGGAGACTTCGACGAGGTTTGTGTATGAGGGCTAACTGGTATTAAAATCAGAGCCTGAACGAATTTAACTTATTTTATTGTAAGTGCGACAACTTCTACAGCTACAGTCGGTGCAGTCCGTTGTGAATAAACTTTATTGTTCTCAAGAGGAAATTTGTCTTGGGCAGACAAAGACAAAACAGTAGCTAAACATTGTGCATTGACATAAGACTGCTTTCTTTGTGATCTTCATTTATACTTTGCACAATTTCTTTAATGTGGCCTGTTTCTGAACCAAAATAGAAAACAGCAAATATTGTGGAAATATTCTTTATGGACCAAATTTACTCTTATGTAGTTCAGTGTTTTAAATATAAAGGTTTTTTTTGGCCTTTATGCCTTTGTTTGATAGGACAGTAGATAGAAGTGAAAGTAAAAACATTAAACAAAAATATTTTTCAGATAAATTCCTCCTTGTTCTTGTGATAAACATGAAACAAATGTTGTACCTGACGACAAAGTGTTTGTTTGTGATTTTAAACAGAGTCAGTGTGTTATGGAATTTAAACCTTGTATTTATTGTCTCGACTTTATTAAACGCAACCTGTGCCTCAAATATTTAGTCACTAAATAATAGAAACTTATTCTATGGATGTAACGTTCAGAAAGATAGTAATAAACAGAAACAGGTGAATGTTTCCTGCAGCAGTCTCTCGCTTCACAGCAGGATTTACTCCACACTATTTGAATTATTAACAACACATACAAGTTTCTAAAAGTCTGCTGCAAATACGTTTTAATTCTCAGAGATGAACTATTGTGTCTTCTTGATGGCGTCAGACACCACTCTTCTAGACACAGCTCAGTGGAAAAATAAGCCTCTTGAAGGGGTTACCCGACCCGTATCAACAGTGGAAACAAGGCTATGTTGGTCCTCAGTATTTCAAAGTACTTATAGTGGGTACTCACATTCACCCTGGCAAAAGTTGTATGAGGACACCCCTTCTTTGTAATTCAGTGTCCATACAAAACAAAATGTCATACCTTTTATATCTTATTTAATTTAAGCCAGTAAAACAGAAAAAAGATGAATAAACAGCAGGTCTTTTTAGAAGGAGATGGGAATAAAGGCAGACGTCAAATTTAAGTCTCTGAATATTTCATGTGGAAGTGGAAGGAAATGGGTTTTTGACACAGCTCCAGATGATATATAATGTAATAAATGTAATAGCTTCCTCCCTGGAAATGGACTGGACCTGATTAGAGAACTATTTTAGAAAAAGGGGTTCCAGACAGGTCACTTTAATTAAAACCGTCTGACAGTGAGAGGTAAGGTTAAAATGAATGAGCATGTCCCAGTACAATGGCAGTTCTGTTTATATTGAACTGTTACTGTCCACAATCAATAATAACCTGATTGTTTTTTTGCCTCAGAACCTGAACTACCCAGAGCAGAAGGTGGTGACCGTGGGCCAGTTTAAGATCGGTCTGATCCACGGACATCAGGTGATCCCGTGGGGAGACATGGCCAGTCTGGCTCTGCTCCAGCGGCAGCTCGACGTCGACATCCTCATCTCGGGACACACGCACAAGTTTGAGGCGTTTGAAAATGAGAACAAGTTCTACATCAACCCGGGGTCGGCCACAGGAGCCTACAGCGCTCTGGAGAGGTAATCAATACAATAATAATTTTATATATGATATCTAAATAATGTTTTTAGGGACTCATTTAGTGTCAAAATGTGCATTACCTCAAGTACATTTAATTCAGTAACTTTCTGATGAATAGTGTATTTTATGAACAAATTTACCCCAAAAAATATTATACCATTTAAATACATATTTTATTCTGACACATAAAACATGAATAAAAAGATGAAACAACAAGCACCTGAAGAAGGGGCAGATCAGAATAGCTGTCTTCAGGATGGTTTTTGGTTTACTACTATTTTTAGAAGGAATAAAAAGTACTTTATTATAAAATATGTAAATGAGTAGCAGTTACTTTAAGTTATTGCAAGTAGGTTGTATCGCCCTCAGTCCTACGAGTATAATTTATTGGTGATTTAAAAAGTCAACTAACAATAGCAATGATTAGCTCTCAGGTGTTTGTCCTAAACAGAAGTGCTCCAACAGTGGATTCAAAAAGAAACATGTGTTCCCTCTGAACTGTAGGTGTGTCTCAAACAGGTTTAAACCGACTGTAAAGGCTGAGTTTCCTCCAAACCTTCTGCAGCAGAGACAGAGGCTTCAGCAGCAGATAAAGTCTGTGCCTCTCTGTCTGAGGGACACGTCAGTATTTCAAACGCCTCTGTTCAAACTAAAAGTCACAAACTAATCATGGCTCCAGAGGAAAAGTCAGAGAAGAAATGTGGACAAAAGTGTTCCCGTTTGATTCTGTCTCTGTATCAGACGATATAATGTAGTTGGTGCCGCCCCCTTGTGGCTGTGGACCTGCACTTTGAATAAACGTATTTACTTTTAGTCTGCTTTTATTATACTATGCTCTTATTAGTGTGATGTTAGCCCTTTATTGTTATTATCTCTTTGAACTTGATCTTGACCTTGTGAATGTGAAAAAAAAAAGGCCGTAGTTTTGTTTTTAATAAAAGCGCAAATAAATATTCCAGCTGGTGGATCCATAATGTTATTCATATAATTATTGCAAATTTCCATGATATATTGTATGCTTGCCTAGTGCTTATGCTTTGCCTAAATGTGAGGGAACCTTCATTAAAATTTAATATTGTCCTGACTTATTTCTTTGTTAAAGCCCTTTTTTGTTCTGATGAATAGCGCCGTGTGTTTCTTCTGCTGTAATTATCGAAGCTCCTGTTGCACTAAATGTCCTCCTTTTGTGTCTCTTTGCAGTAACATTATCCCGTCCTTCGTGCTGATGGACATCCAGGCGTCCACCGTCGTCACATACGTCTATCAGCTGATCGGAGACGACGTCAAAGTGGAGCGCATCGAGTACAAGAAATCGTAAAGGGTGGACGTGTCTTTTCATTCCTGTAACAGCAGGGGGCAGCAGCGGCAGGCTCTCGGTCACAGTACAGCTGCTTTTACATGGACACTAACGCTTCTGGAACAACACATTATAGTCATATATAAGTGTAAAAATGTAAATGTAAAGAAAAAAAAACGAAAAAGAGAAGTAGGTGATTCAAATTATTGCCACAGTCTGACTAACTGGAGTTTTAAACTAAATGATTACTTATACAGATTTGTGAGGCAGTAATTCATATTCTCTAACAGTAACACACCTGGATAATGTAAGTTATTGTCGAACTATTAATGTATTTGTAACAGAAAACCAAACATAAACACATTAGAACTGAATGAAATTATCAAAACTTTTTTTAACAAATATCAATATGTATAGGCTCTGGACTTACTCTCACTCGTCAAAGCAGAAGTTAATTCAGGTTTAAAGACTGAACCAGGTCTGAACAAGGTCTGAACCAGGTCTGAACAAGGTCTGAACCAGGTCTGAACCAGGTCTGAACCAGGTCTGAACCAGGACTGAACCAGGTCTGAACCAGGACTGAACCAGGACTGAACCAGGTCTGAACCAGGTCTAAACCAGGTCTAAACCAGTCTCTGTTAAGACGATAATTTGATGAGTAAATGTCCGTCACATTGAAGACTCAAAATGTTCTTGTGAGTCATTCTTTGTGATATGGATATTGCAATAATAACGAAAAAGATGTAACTAAAAAAAACCCAAAGACTAGTGTTTCGAGCAATACTTAAATCTTTATTTGAGACCGACACTGATTTATTTTGTCACAATTCAGGTGGCTCTGCTGCTGGCTCAACTTGTTGTTGTTGAAAAGAGAAGGCTCCATCTTTATCATGTATTTTCAGTATTTTCACTCTACACTCTCCACTGCTTTAAAACGTGAGTCGAGATGGATCAATAGACAGCAATTCAATCCACATTTGATCAAAATCACCTACTTCTCCTTTAATTGTCTTTAAAGGTCACCTATTCTGCTTTTCCTGCTTTCTCCTTGAATCACCCTGAAGTCCGATTCCTTTTTGTTTACATAAAAGTTCCACAAAGTCCTTAAGCTGATCCCCCGGTGGTGCATTTTTCTCCTCAAGATTGTAATTTCCTCAGCTTCTGAAACAACTCACTGAAGTGACTCCAGGATTTTACAGATTTTGTGATGTCACAGATGACTCTAGCTCAGATTTAAACATCATTGGTCCATATTTACTCGACTGAAAAGAAAAGAGCTTCTGGTTTAATTGGACTAATCACAACAATGACGCCCCACACACAAATCAGTTCACTAAGCTTTTGGGGGAGGGGCTTAAAGAGGCAGAGACAAAAGTGTACTTAAAAATGTATTTTGATATCTAACTAGTTTTAACTAGTTTTAGGATCTGGAAAAGAGCAGAAAATGTGACCTTTATCCGCTGATTTTTACTTTGATTCAGGTTAAAGGCAACTCACTTTTTTAACATTCACCTTAAACTGTCCATGTATCTGCAGCTAACGTTAGCGCTGTAGCACAGTTCCTCACAGACCGTGTATTATATTGTTTATACGTTGTCAGCGCTCGCTCGAGTCCAGGCTGTAACTGTAGAGACAGCTTTAATGCCACTTATATTTGTAACTAAGTAAGTTTAAGACAATTATTTGGTGCCATTTTCTTTGATGTTTCCCTTTTATTCTCATCTTTAATGTAACCCTCAGCTTCTTTTCACAATAAATAACTAATGTCACTCCACTTTGGTGTTGGTTTTTGAATTAGTCTTATACGTGCAGGGAGTAATTATTAAGCAGTATCAAGACCAGATAATTTTACTAAATATGAAACAAGTTTCCTACAGCAGTGCAAACATAAGTCATAATGTGTACAGTCTGGGGTTGTATACAGTATAATATAAACATTCAATGGTCTTTGGGTAAAAGGTTCTATATACAGTAAAAAAAATGGAATCAGTCAAACCGTTTCTAATATTTGTTTCTGTATATAATTGTATCAAAATGGTTTTCTTTGTGTTGGGTAATCATGGATTCATAGAGCAACAGTGGAAGTTGTGTTACTTCCTGTTTCTACAGCTGCCCAGAGAGGACAAACTGCTGAATGACAACAACGCTCTGTACAAGATAAGCACTGCACAAGATAAAATGTAAGCTAGATTGTAATATCCCATTACAAAAAGTGAACTAAAAGCTACACACTTCATCACCTCAACTTCAATAAGACCTGCCAATGTGTTAGTCCTTAAACTGACTGAGAACTAAACAGTTATGAGACACAGTTGTGCTCATAAGTGTACATACTCTGGTTATTTTTCAACCAAACACTAACTATGAGTGAAAAAAATAATTTTGTGTTATCATTTATATTCTCTGAAAAATGGCCCAAAAAAATCACAAATTCTTCCAGGGTATGAAAACGTATGAGCACAACTGTATATCCCCCAGAAGTAGTTTCCTTTTCCTGTCCAGAGACTTTTTCCTTCATGAATCTGAGAGTAGGTTGTTGTCCCAGTCACCCATCGACAGTGAACTCAGACAGTCTCTCAGAGAGTCGTCCAGACTAAAGTCATCATCGTCATCATCATCGTCCAGGCTGACCACTGTCACTGTTACAACAAAAAGACATTTAACCAACAAACTAGAATCCTAGGGTTTAAGGATTGTCCTCACCAAAGTCAGAATCATACCAACTCTGTTAAATGTTGCTGTAAGTTACAAAAAGCACCTGGACTTTTCCTCTTCAGTTTGGGGGAAGTTGTGAGTTTCTTTCTTTGTTTTGAAGCTGAAGTTTTAACAAGTCTATGAAACAAAGTGGTGCAAAGGTAAATACAATGTACATTGAATCCAGTATTTGTTGTCTGAGGGGACTTATTTTTGACAAGTGCTAGTCTCACCTGGGTTTTAGTTTTTTCTGGATTTTGGGGAGAAACGATTTTCCAGAATTCCTCACTGCAGCGCTCGTTTTGCCTTTGTGTCTTTGTGCCTTCTGTTTAGGGGCCACATTAGGCTTAGGTTTTGGAGGCTCTATGGTTTTTGGTAAAATCACAGGAGCCACGACAACATCAGTTTCAGCGCTGCGACCTGAAGGAGAGAGAAAAGGCAGAAAATGTAAGAAAAGAGCCAAAGAGAAGGAGAAAAACTGAAGTATGTTAAAGACAGTGTGGTGTGTGGGACCTGCTCGAACGCAGCAGTGCAGAATGTTCATGTAGTGCTGAGTGATGAGGTTTCTGACATGAGCTCCACTGTGAGAAGCTGCCACTGAGTAAAGGTACTCCCTCTGAGCCGGGGTCAGGACCGAGTGCTGATGGACAGATGGACAGACAGATTATCAAAGAGACAGACAGGTAATGTAAATATTTAACCAGGTTTCACTGCTGTTTTACCATTTATTAAACCATTTGAAAGTCTTGTATTTGGGCGTTTATAATTTCCTTTATAAAGTAGAAAAGGTCCTAAATTTTTTTATGTGTACTTTTAAAATTGTCATACCTGTATGTAACCCCTACCAACTGAGGATAGTCTGCACTATATCGGTCAAATGATGTTTCTGGATAAAAAACATGACCTTTCCCCACAGCGTCTAATGTTTACACCCCGAGCCATATTTTCAGGAGTAGTTTTTTACACAATGTAACAGGAGACAGCAGTCAGATGTAGGTATGTACTGAAAACTTTAAAGTGTAATAAAGTCTTCTTCACCGTTAGAAACGACGCCGTGGCGATGCCTTTGGGAATGTGTACAGTGTCTCTGTGGGCGCTCGGTGTGGAGTGTCGTCTGAAGGAGGCCTGTCTGTCGTTGATGTAGACATCATTGGTAGCTTTAAGGGAAATTTTTACTGAATTAAAAACATGCATCACATTGTCAGCTTTTTAATTGGTTGCTTTGTAATATCTATCTTTATTCTGTTTGTTCTGATTTGTAATGGACCCCTCAGCGGAGAATGGTCATACATTCTTTTGAAGATAAATGTTCTTTAGTTTTTGTCAGTAATTATGCAGTAAATCAATAAGAATTCATTGTGTTATTTATATTCCTCACTGTTTGTTTGTGGCTTTGGGACTGTGCAGACTTTACCCAGAACACCATTAACTGAATCCACTCTGAAATGAAGCTGAAATGTGTTAAAATGCCAGGTTCAACTATTTTATATTTTAGAATAAGCCACTTCAAAGGCTTATTGAAAGTGTTTTGTCCCTTCCTTTCTTCTTTGCTGTGTTAAACAGTAAGGCTTAGTCTTTGTAAAGAGGACACTTCGGTCTGATCCTGGTTTCTTTGTTTCTGTGATGCATTCAGGTGTCATGTTTCCTGTTGTTTCCACTGATGTCTTCACACCGCGGCGCTGCCCTCGATACAAACCCCCTCGGCCTCAGGTTTCACAGCGGTTCTGATCTCTTGCTCTGCGAACACGGCTCTGGTGCTGTTTATTTAAAGAGGAACGTTGTGCAGCGGCAGTGTCTGTTCCTGAAACCTGAGCCTGACCCAGAGCCGGAGAAACACAGATATGAACCAGAGTGAAGTCAATCAGTGTCACACAGAGGAGGCTGAGGTCGCTTTAGCTTTGATTTCTCGAAGGAACGGAACAGTTTTACCTGTGGGTCAGCCATGTTTCATATAAACTGCTTTGGGACACAATTAAAAAGACAAGAACCAATCTGACAGGCTTTGAAGGAGTTTGTAAATGGGACTGACTGGGCTGCTTGGTTGTATTTGTCTTGGTCTGTTTTTGAGAAGTGGTAGTCATTAGTTACATTTACTTATACAATATTTTATGTATTTTCTGGAAGAGAGAGATGTTCTGACAAAACTGACTCTAGTCACAGTTTTTCCCCAATCGCTTTGGCCCATTTTTTGAAACAGTTTATTATTTCTCTAAAACTAAAAGTGTATTTGTCACAACCATTCATAAGTTCATCCAAACTCTTCAGATGTTTGCAAAAGGCAGACATTGACCTAAACATTAAGTTAATGTTTCAAAAGATAGTTTGTGTCTTTGTCAGTGCCTCAGTAAAATTTAAAGACACATTTTTATTCTTGGAATCACAAATGATGGTTGTAATGATCACAGAAGTCACACCCAGATGAAAAAATTTAATTAAAGGGTAAATAATTTCATCAAAAGACCAAATGATTCGTGACCCAAACCTTTTCCTGACCCAAATGACTTTTTTAGTATCCTTAGTTTTACTCCTGACTATTACTAACTATATTTACATTAAAACATTAAACATACGCAAGAGGTTTTTGTACAAATCTTTAGAGTATTGTACTTCCTCCATAAAAAGGGTGCTCACTCATTTAAAAAATGGGCCAAAGCAAATAAGAAAAAATGTAAGTGTACAATTGTACGTTATGCCAAAGAATTTTTCTTCATTGTTGATTTATACTCACCAAATTTAGGCTCAATCGGCAAAGAAAACCTGCAACAGAAATGGCATTGGTACAAATTCAGTTTTCACAGTTAAAGTTCTAGTTAATGCAAAAATAAATAAATAAATAAAATATCACAAATGAATCTGACACATGCCTTCTAAAGATGGGACTGTTCGATTAGAGAGAAAGAGAGAAAGAAAACTATGACCAGTTTACATTTTAAAACGTCCATTGATATAAAGCACAAACTATCTCCAGATGTCTTTTTCTTAACCCTTTAACACGACCGACAGAACTACGTTTGAGGCTCTCTTGTGAAAACCTTAACAGAATCCAGATACAAACATTTGCAAACTTTTATCATGTGCAAAAATGTTATTGTTGCCCAGCATTTATAGGTCACAGGTAAAATATAGTATAAGGACAGATAAAACCAAATAAGTTACAACAAAAAAGATTAAACCAGTAAAAAACAGCATCATGTTGTCTTTTGTGTTGAGTTTGTACCTGTGCTGCTGGAGCTGGTGCACCGTCTGCCTCTGAGCAAACGTCACCTGTTTCTTCATCGCGAGCAGAGAGTATATCCCCCACTGTTCAGGCGTTGGCTCTTCTCTGGTAAAGTCTCTGGTAAAGCCTCTGGTAAAGTCTCCAGTAAAGTCTTTG
The DNA here is from genome assembly GCA_024416835.2 of Perccottus glenii. Taxonomy (NCBI): domain Eukaryota; kingdom Metazoa; phylum Chordata; class Actinopteri; order Gobiiformes; family Odontobutidae; genus Perccottus; species Perccottus glenii. The sequence goes on along the minus strand of CM044565.2, from coordinate 24,418,819 downwards.
GTAAAGCCTCTGGTAAAGTCTTTGGTAAAGCCTCTGGTAAAGTCTCTGGTAAAGCCTCTGGTAAAGTCTTTGGTAAAGCCTTTGGTAAAGTCTCCGGTAAAGTCTTTGGTAAAGCCTCTGGTAAAGTCTCTGGTAAAGTCTTTGGTAAAGCCTTTGGTAAAGTCTCCGGTAAAGTCTTTGGTAAAGCCTTTGGTAAAGTCTCCGGTAAAGTCTCTGGTAAAGCCTCTGATAAAGTCTCCGGTAAAGTCTTTGGTAAAGCCTCTGGTAAAGTCTCTGGTAAAGTCTCCGGTAAAGCCTCCGGTAAAGTCTCTGGTAAAGCCTCCGGTAAAGTCTCTGGTAAAGCCTCCGGTAAAGTCTCTGGTAAAGCCTCCTATAAAGTCTCTGGTGAAGCCTCTGATAAAGCCTCTGGTAAAGCTTCTGGTAAAGTCTCTGGTAAAACCTCCGGTAAAGCCTCTGATAAAGTCTCTGGTAAATTCTCTGGTAAAACCTCTAGTAAAGTCTCTGATAAAGCCTCTGGTAAAGCCTCTGGTAAAGTCTCTGGTAAAACCTCTGGGAAAGTCTCTGGTAAAACCTCTGGTAAAGTCTCTGGTAAAGCCTCCGGTAAAGCCTCTGATAAAGTCTCTGGTAAAGTCTCTGGTAAAGCCTCTGGTAAAGTCTCTGATAAAACCTCCGGTAAAGCCTCTGATAAAGTCTCTGGTAAATTCTCTGGTAAAACCTCTAGTAAAGTCTCTGATAAAGCCTCTGGTAAAGTCTCTGGTAAAACCTCTGGTAAAGTCTCTGGTAAAACCTCCGGTAAAGCCTCTGGTAAAGCCTCTGGTAAAGTCTCTGATAAAGTCTCCGGTAAAGCCTCCTATAAAGCCTCTGGTAAAGTCTCCGGTAAAGCCTCCTATAAAGCCTCTGGTAAAGTCTCCGGTAAAGCCTCCTATAAAGCCTCTGGTAAAGTCTCTGGTAAAGCCTCTGGTAAATCTCTGATAAAGCCTCCGGTAAAGTCTCCGGTAAAGTCTCTGGTAAAACCTCTGGCAAAGTCTCTGGTAAAGTCTCTGATAAAGCCTCCAGTAAAGTCTCTAGTAAAGTCTCTGGTAAAACCTCTGGCAAAGTCTCTGGTAAAGTCTCTGATAAAGCCTCCGGTAAAGTCTCTAGTAAAGTCTCTGGTAAAGCTGTGAGCTCAGGTCTCACTGGGCTCCGAGGCCTGACAGCGTCACATTTCACTCAGAGCTCCACCAATCAGCTCACAACAGCTCAGGCCCAGTCAGAGAGGATTATTGTCATGGCTGTGAAATAAAGGACAAGGATCAAAAGCTTCAGAGAAGGATCTTAGTTTTTAACTATAAATGATGAATTTTTAGAAATGTATATGTCTTTACCCAAACTGCAGCATAATATCCACTGCTTCCCTTTTTCAATACAAGCCCATTCTAGTGCACTCACTTTCTCTTATTCATAAACCCATTAGTTTGAGTGGGACTGAAGTGCAGCTCAGACTCTGAAACAAAGGGGAAGTTCCCAGTCAGACTTCTGTGGTTTGGCTCAGAAATATCTACAGACCCCACAAAGGTTAGCTTATCATACACTCCCTTTAACCTGTTGAAACTTGGATCAGGTAGATTTTTAATCATCAAACGTTCATGGCAACAACGCACTCTTTCTGTAAATGGTATGAACAAACTTGCCTTATCAAGAGTTATCTGTCAAAATCAATCCAGCAAACTAAACTACTTGTGTGTGTATCATACATGTATGCTTGTAGTATTTTTGGTAATACGTTTGGCTTGTGTGTAGGTTTCATCCCATATCGCCAGAGTTTTTGTGTTTTTAGGCTTATGTTCTTTCTGTGCTGCATGAGTTCCCCCCTCCTGGGCCCTGTTCTACGAAGCTAGTTGAACCTATCCCGGATATGTCTCTCCTCCCAGTTTCACAAACCCTAACAGTCACAGTTATGGGTCAGTTGATCATAAGGGTTAACAACTCCTGGGTTTCTCTGTTTAGCTGAGAGTTGGTTCATGTGAAACATACCATGTCAACACTAAATGACCAATCACAGCAGAAAGCTCAGGGGGAACTGACACAAGTTATAAATACAAAACTTCACCAAATTCATAATGTAAAATGAATAGCACATACAAACCAAGCAACTAAAAACTAATAACCAACAGAAGTGTGGAGTCTAATGTTAAAATGCTGCCTTAAAACCTATTATTCACTGGTTCTAAAAACTAATTGCCGACAGTTAAACTCATTCTGATCACAATGCCAAGTTATGTGTTTAAATATTTAAGCAATGACTTCAAATGATGTCACTTTACAATGTTACGAGTCAAAATAAAGCTGCCTCTTTAATAAAGCGTCCCCCCCTCATTTCACATATGCAGCTGGTTTTCTTGCTTCTAATTGGTCAGTGGGATGTGTTTCTACCTGGAACTTAACCAGCCCCGGGGCAGTTTAGCCATTCAGGGCAAGCTTCTAAAACTGAAAACACAGGGTTATCCCCAAAGTTTCCTCGCTAACCTCTGGTGCCCTGGTGCAATGGCTTCCTTACGCAGGTCAAACTTATCATAGGGTGATAATATTTCCAGAACTCAAAACTGGGACAATTTAGTTATTTTTTTTCTTAAACCCACTGGATGATTAAAAAATGATGAGTTGCAAAATGAAGCTGTAGCCTCAGGTTGAAGGTAATTGTCATTTATTGGGAAAAACATGGCATGGTAAACTGTGGACGCCTCTGAGGAAGCACAAGCCAAAATGTACATGCACAAAAATGATTTAAAATCATATCAATATTTTTTCTGCTCTTGTTTTGCACAAATCTCTTAAACCACTTTTAACCCATTAATTAACACTTTGATGGACAGTTTGAAAACATGTCAATATTTTCTATATAAAGAATAGTTTGTGTGTGTGTCAAAAAGTATTTGTAAATATTGATGTATGAATTTATAGCAGTTTTTTTTTTTGCTTGTTCTTGTTTTGAGGGTCCCCAGAGGAGCAGAAAGTGTCAGTCGTATATAACAGATCTGTGAGAGTAAAAAAAAATAACTCATGCCATAAGCTGTAACAAAGATTGCTAAAATCAAAAAAGAAAAATGACAATGTTTGCAACAATGTTGCTGTAATGATTAGTAATTGTTAAAATATGGACAATATGGACATTATGTGTGTAAAACTGGGACATATTAGTTACAGATATTTGTTGGGACATGGCAGCATAAAAGTGTGACAGTCCCAACTAGAGATAGGGACACATGATCATGCATAAGGTACTTTTAACAATCCTTTTTTAAAATCTAAATTCTGTGTCATGATGTGAAAAGCATCAAACTAAATCTTACTTTTTTATTTTTTTTAGTTGTCGGATTGTCTCTATGAACTGTATGCTCTCATCCATACAGTCTTTTGTTAGTGCCAGTGCAGATCAGGGGAGGTGCTATCCCGGAGGATGATGCCATGGCAACAGGAATTTTTCCTTCAGGAAAACGAAAGTGTGAAAATGAAAGCAGTGGAAGGTGTTTATGGGAAAACCCCATTATAGCCTAATAAAAGTGATCGCCAATCCACTCAGAGCCAGATGAGAAGCAATGAGAGCAGCACAACACAAGCAGCTGATCCACAGGGTGAACATGAAAAATTTTTTGCCGAGGAAGAGTCGAAAGGGCAGCACCAAAGAGCCACTGATCGAGAGGAATAATAATGAAGACACACTGGATGGTAAGAGCCTGACATGTTAGACAACTCTATTTTTATAAGCTAATATCAGATTACAACAGCTATTTAAAGCTGCAGGTCAATGGAGAAATAAAAGACAAGTGTGTATCTTTGAGCCTATTATTGGAGGAAATAATGAGCTTTCTGTCTGCGTTGAAGATTTGTGTTTGAAGCTCAGTTTCAACTTGAGTTGGATGATGTAAGCCTCTGATTGTTGTTGTCCAGTTGGAAAGGAAACGGTTGGTTTTGCATGAGTCATTCAGGGGAATCCCCAGACTCCTGGATTAAAAGCTCCCGGTTAAAAAAAGGCACGTGCTGTTTTCTGATTGGCTCTAATTTAATCGTATCATGACAGTTATCACAGGAAACCTGATATTCTGCATTTATTTCATGTGTGACACTTTCCATTAAACCTGAAAGTCCTCTGGTCAGGCTCGCTGGTTTGTTTATACATCGCTTTTATTTAACTGCACAACGTTTAAGAGTAACTTAAAGGGCCATTGTGTCTAATTATATAGTATTTACAGCTCAGCAGGCCTCAGGCCTCTGGTGGTACCTGGGAGTTCTCAAGGTTAATTTTAGATGAAAACATTTAATATATAACTATACATTATAGGCTTACTTCTTTTCACTATAGCTTTACTATATTAAATACTATATCACTTAAAAAAGCTGAGATGGCCCTAAAGAGCACATGATCAGGTCTTGACTTGAGAGCAGCACATAAGAAGAAGCAACAGTAAAAAAAAACATATTCAGTTCACAGAATAATATAGGTATAAAAAGGATTTTAAATCTTGAGTGCTTATTCTTGTGTAATTTTTCTTTGGTTATTGCTTTATTTGATATATTTTATACTACTGCAAACGTTCTCCTGTTTGAGCACGTTTCCTTTTTGTTTTTTGTAAAGTGCTATACAAATAAAGATTGATTGATTGAATCTACGTAGCCTAGACAGTAATCAAACTGGCTCGAGCAACGACAGGAATCTGAGTCTGAAACCCATAATACAAAGAGAAAATAAAGACATACAGCAAATAAAATACCTGTGTAATTATGACATATTCAACTGCCCAATGGTCAACTCCCACTCAACTCGACTCTTTACAACACCTAACCACTAGATGGCATTGTTGAACATAAGGAAATCCCCATGACGATGCAAGACACACTTTGACACAAAAGAGACAAGACAAGACATAAATATAAGTAAACACTGTCTACATTTAACCTGACTGTCCAGAAGGTGTGTTAGGGTGGATTCACACCAAAACCGACCAAATCAGTCGTCTCAGCTCAGCTCACCCTTTTAGCATCACCAGCACTCGTTCAAGCCGCGGACGGGAGGGGGTTGCTGGTGGTTTTTGTCACTTCTGATTTTTAGTCATCTGTTATATTACAAAATCCTGTTTTAGTACACTTTATTTTCAGATATATTACATTCAGAATATGCCATGTAGAATGTGGTGTTAGTTAATCACCAGTGTATGTGTTTAAATAGGTTTACATCAGATCCTCTCCTGTGTTGCCAAACTGTATCTGTCTCTTTGTTTCAGGTCATGTCTCGTCTGAAGGCTTCAACAACCCTTTGGTACAAAACAATATCAACTCTCAAACAGAGCGTCTTTACCACAGCAGCTCTCTGACTGATCTTCAGAGTGGGCTTCAGGGAGGAGGGGGGCAGGGGGTGACAGTGGAGATCCTGGCTGAGCTGCTGAGAGTAAACCAGGACTGTATCTCTGTTGTCTCTTATCGCTCTGAGTCTGGTGTAAACTCACAGCAGACTCTTGAACAGACCGTGGTCCCTTTAATTCAGGCCTCTGTCCACAAACACCTCCCAGAGCCCCCCTCAGACCTGGAGACACACCTGCAAACACACCTGGCAGCTGTGAAGAAGGTGGTGGGGGAGGAGCTGCTGAGGCTGGCTCCTCTTTTCAAACGCCATGGGCTGATGGGAAATCTGACGGAGAGCTACCACCGAGGCGTCTTTAAACAGATGAACGACCTGCTCCAACAGGTGACCTCCATCAGGAACTGCCTCCAGCTGCTGCACTGGGTCCACACCTACCTCAGGTAACTCTCCTGGATTCAGAACTTACCAAAGACCATTACACAAACCCAGAGCAGAGGAATGTGAACCTCTCATAAATGACATTATCTCTCAATTCCACAATTTATGTATCACTATTTGAGAAAGCATGGACACCGCATCAAGAACCTAGTACTAGTAAACCACTTTTTATGAAGGGATTCCTTGTGTTGTGTGTGTCTCAGTCTGGACTTGCTGCCTAACCCCGACATCCAGGCGTCTGACCTCATTATCGACCTGGTGCTGCTGACCGACTGGACCAAAGAGGCTCAAGACAAACTGCTCAGCCACGTGCAGGTGAAAACACAACTACTGCTTCTGAACCTGACACAAGTCCAGGCCTTTTGATCCTAGAACTTCTCATCATTATCTTTCCTTGATGTTTGCAGCAAAAAATTTCTTTCGAGCTGAACAAAATTCTGGAACGAGAGAGAGAACAACAAACGTGTCAGAGCGAAGAGGATTATGTGGGACTTTATTTCGATGTTATTCAGGTATTCTTTCATCCAAAACTATCTTACATTGTTTAACCTTGATGCAAGACACTAGAACAGAATGAGGATATAGTCAGACTATAGCATGGTGTTATCTGTCAAATATAAAGCTGTTGTGGTGCATTATGGTGCATACTGTTTGTGTTGAAGTGCATTGATGCTGTTTCGAGCGAGGCTCAGAAGTTCAGCTCAGAGCTTTCACTGAAACTGACCAAGGTTTGTTTAAAGGAGCTGCAGATATTTGTAACGAGGTAAGAATCTGTAAGATGTAATTACTCACAACATCAACAAATAAACACAATAGATTTTACTTCTATTTTCTTTTGCAGCTATAAATCTCAAAGGGAGAGTCTGAAAAAAGGCAAAATGGCTGAACCAGATTTGGTCACGTTTTTTAAGGTTTTGAAAACCTGCAAAGAGCTCAAGTGAGTATTTAAAATGTTTTTTAGTGACAAAATGAAGCTTATGTTGTTAAAGTTGCCTGTTTTTGTGTTTTTAGGAAACACGTTCAGACCAAACGTAAAGCCGGCGCTGTCGTTGAGGAAATTAAGGTGTCGCTCGAAGAAACTGAAACATTTACTTTGAAGCTTCTGCTGGAAACTGTAGCAGACTTCACCGAGGTACAGCTGCTTCATTTCACTGTTTATGTTTGTAAGGTTGTTCTTGAATATTTGGAGAAACCCTGTAATTGTTTTTCTTTTTTAGAGCGGCTTAAAAAAGTACTTCAAGTCAAACCACAGGAACTGCTTTTTGATGACATCTCTGGAAAGATTGTTCACAACGAAGCCATGGCTGTCTTTGGACGAACACAAGGTGAGGCTATGTCTCTCTTTATCAAACAGTTGTGTTGTAGTCAAGACCTGCATAGACCGAGACCAAAGAAAGTCAAGACCAAGACGAGACCAAGACTTTCAGCTGTTCAGACCGAGGTCTAGTCAAGACTAAATCTAGACCAGAACCAGTGCATGATGGACTGTGATAGATACAAGGGAACAGTTAAAAAAAACAGTCCGGACTTAGACCAGGTCCAGACTCACGGAGGTCAGTGTTTGAAGGAGACAGAGTTAGTCCAGACTTAGACCAGGTCCAGACTCACGGAGGTCAGTGTTTGAAGGAGACAGAGTTAGTCCAGTCTTAGACCAGGTCCAGACTCACGGAGGTCAGTGTTTAGTGGTAGGTTTTTGTATCCACATATGTGTATGACGTAAATATGACCATTATCTGTCGGCATCAATCACTGAAGCTGTTATATGTTAGTTTTACGACATAGACATGGTCAGTTGAGTGGGATGTTTATGAAATAGCTGCACAAACATTGACTCGACTTGTCTCTTTTCTGCTCAGCGTGCGATGGATGAGGCCTATAAACTCATCGTCAGCTTGTATTGTAAACATCTGATCAGCCACAAACTGAGCAAACTGAGAAAGTGCTGGAGTCCAGATGTGGCCCAATCTGTCGCTGAAGACGCTGAGTTAATTCATGGAACCATGTCGAACCTGGTTCAGTGTCCTGGAGTTAAACAGTGGAACTTCTTGTTGAAGCGCATCAGTGACCTGCTGAAGACCTCGGACATAGACGCGATGAAAGCGACAGCTGGAGCCATGCAGCAGGAATGCACCAACCAAAAGTACAATATTATTCAGTTGTTTCTTCATTTTGATCATTACCAGTCAAAATGCTTCACTCAGTTTTTAGAACTTCTCACGTGTAGGAGTATCACCTAGTGGCCATCAGATGAACTGCATTTTTAACTCTTATTTGTGTCTTCAGGTGCATTAACGACATGCCGCCGCTCAAAGATCTCCTTCTGTGGAAGGGCTTGTCCAGGAGGGATATCAAACAAATACTGTACGCTCTGGAGGGGTTATCAGACCAAGACCACGTTCGACCTAGAACCTGGTGCATTGACTGCTTCAGATAAACAAGACCTTCAACAAGAAACGACAAACAAATACTCACTGTCTGAGCTTTAGTCCTTGAGTTAGTCTTGACTCTAATGGGTTACAGACTATTATCAAGCATCAGTCATAACCTCTTCAAGCAACAATAACAAGGTCATTACATAGAGTTTTTTCTGAAGCACGTTACTCCGTTATGTTTTCTTATGTGTGTTTACTCTGAGTTCACTTAAAGAAAACTCTGGTGCTGCCTCGTTGTCCAATCAGCAGAAAGGGCTTCTTCTAAATAAGCTCAAATGAAATTTGAACAAAACCACCAAAGGAGTCGGAAAAATGGACCAAAAAAAACCCAGAGGGATTAAACCGTAAAACGTGAGCAGAGGCAGAATGTGGAGACATGAGGAGGAAAGGTGTCATTAGTGTCTGGTACAGGCTCATGTTTATTCCTGGATTTGGTTTAGTCCAGTTTTACGTTTAGCCTGTTTGTTTTTTTTCATTTATATCACTGACATGACGTTCTTTCTCTTTGTAGAAACATTTATATTTATCATCACATGCTGTATTCAGTCTTTGCTCTGGTCAATGTGCTATTTTTGCTCTCTCAGAATACTTTAATCCTTTACAATGAAGCCTACTGTATAGCTAGAACAAACACAAGATGGTGCCAGATACCTCGTTATTTTTCCCCATTTATTCACAATGGGGATCATAAATGGTATTTTTCCATTAAGCTCTTATTACAAATGTATTTATGTTTATTGTAAATACTGTTTTAATTGTTTGACCAGGTACAGTTTTCTAAATGTGTAGTTTTATTTATTTATTTATTTATTTATTTATTTATTTAATGTTTTTTAAGGGTGGATGGTTTTGGTTTACAACACATTAAATAAACTGCATAAAAAACTTTTGTTAACGTTTTTTCCTCAAAATTATTGTTAAAAAAGAGCGTTAAAAATAACTGTTTTATTCCAACATTATTTCCTCGTTTAGACCTGTTTAGACCTGTCTAGTCTTGATTTAGTTTTGTCTTTACTCCGAGGAAAGAAGCTGCAGTGCATCCTTTCCTATCTCCTTTGGCATAGGAAGCTCTGAATGGTGGCTCAATCTGCAAAAATAGGTCCTAGGTCCTTTTCTTGCCTTTGTGTCCTTGGGCAAGACACCTACCCACCTTGCCTCCAGTGTTGGTCCATGTTGTAAATGAATGTGTGTGAGTCTGTGGTGCTAACCTCCAGTGTGTGACTGTGGAGTGAATGAATAATGGACTCTGTAAAGCGCTTTGAGTATCTTTAAGGCACTAAATAAATCCAAGCCATTATTATTCACTCAGTTTGAGACGGTCTTTCAGTGAAGAACCACACCTATGTTGAATATAAAATCAACAGGTTACTCAATATGCTGCAAGCACCAGCTCCTCTTCCTCTTTTCGACAATTCCATTTTTGGATTGGAGTAGTTCAGGCTCCACCCACTCCCTGGCAGCAGTGTTTTTATTCTTGTGTTGCATCAGCCGCCTCCTCCTCAGCTCTCATGTGACGCTGTGTCATTGAGACACTGAGGATTTTCCGCATTATGATGGTCCCTCCCTTCACTCTAGTATAATTCTTCTGATTAAGAAACAAATATATTGGATTTACTCTTGTAAATCATAATCATATAGTATAATTCGGAAGATAATACAAAATAAAATGCAAGGGTCATATTGATCTGAAGAACTAAAGAAGATTTCCTTTATTTATGTATTATTTATGTATATTTGTACTTAAAGCCTTTACATAGATTTACATAAATCCAGTGCAAACCTCATGTGTCATTAGTACAGTTTTAAATAAGAAGATGGTGGTCAGACCAGGCCCATTTTCAACAACCAAAAGTTACTGAACCTAAGTAACAATTTGTGCGTTCTTTCCACCGTCAGAACCTCCGACACCGTCAGGTGTGCAGTAGCTCAGTGGGTAGAGCGGTCGTCCTTCAAACGGAAGGTTCGATTCCCGCTCTTCCCACAGTTCATACTGTCGTTGTGTCCTTGGGCAAGACACTTAACCCACCTTGCCAACAGTGGCTGTAACACTGGTAATTACAATAGAACAATGTAAGTCGCTTTGGATAAAAGCGTCAGCTAAATGAATAAATGTTATGTCTCATGGAAGATCATTTCTGAATGGTCTGAATCTATGGTTTGGATTAATTACAGTCAAAGTACGATTAACACGTACGGCACAGAGATAATGTGAATTTGAGGTGGCCTTTCAGTGAAGAAGTGAAAAACCATACTAAAGCATGATCGATGTTGAATATAAAATCAACAGTTTACTCAGAATGCAAGTTACTAATGACACAAATATGACAACAATGAGGTCCTCCTTCTCTTTCCGACAATCCATATTTAGATTTCCGGCTCCACCACCTCACCCTCTCAGCAGTGCTTTCACTCTTGTGTTGCGTCATATACTGCCCCCTTCTCAGCACTCATGTGAGCCAGTGGCATTAAGGACAGAGACGATTTTACATGATAGCTTTTCTGTGGAGGGGTCATGTGACTGGAGCCTATCCCAGCAGATGTGGGCCTGAGGGCCTGTATTTAGACACTGACACTCTCACATTTATTCACTAGGATCAATTAAGATTCACCAATTTTACCTGCAACATGCATGTCTTTGGACGGAGGGAGGAAGCCAGACCTGAAAAAACCCACGTTAATATGGGACGACATGCAAACTTGTCCTTATATACTAGGTATACTGTTAGTATGGTTAGGTGAATATACTGTGTTTTTGTGTGTGTTGTGCTGTCTTTTAGTCTTTAGCTCGCTACGTTGTTGTCTGTTACCTATAGAAGAGGTTTAGGTGTTCATACATAATTAAACACTTAAAAAAAAAAAAGACGTACTAAAAAAATACATGTTTAATTTAAAAATACATTTTATTCGAAAATACACATAAACCACAAATTTGGACGTCTGGTGTGTGTCTTCAGATTCTTTTAAGATGCTCAGTGTGATTCTCAGGCTGTTAAATTCAGGACCTGAATCAAACCATTACAGATAAATTAACATTACATTGGTACAAGATGAATCAGGAATTTTCCTCCTCGGAATTTTCACAGATAACAGACAAAGGCATTTCATTCTCTGATTGGCTGTCTCTGTGCAGGTATCACTCTATAAATAAATCACTGCCAACACCTCATCACTTGTTGCTTCCTGCCAGATGCTCCTGCTGTGAATCCAGCTTTATACACTTGTTACAGCTGAACATGGCTGTCTCCTACAAAACTATGAAAAGGCGTTTGTCAAAGATCTTTAAAAAAAATTTTTGGAAGAAGTTAAAAAAGTTTTTGAAGAAGATAAAAAGCAGCAGCAGAATTCCTCTGATAGAGAAGAATAATAAAGACAGACCAGACGGTAAGTCTAACTGTTATTGTTTTATGTTATAGAATAAACTGGAGTAAGCCAGTGTAAGAAAAAAGCTGTTTATCTTACAGGAAGGAGATTTTAACATATTCAAATGTTAAATATAAATATTCAAATGCTTTTATCTAAAGCGACTTACATTAAGATTCCATTCACCAGTGTTACAGCTGCCTAAAACCTTTATTAGTGCAGTGTTTCCCTGTGCGTTTCTCAGGCAGGGTGGAATCCTCAGCAAAACCCACCCCCAGCCTTGACCAGCGACCACTTAAACTGATCCAACTCATGTCCTGCAACAGCTTATTGGGCTCAAAATAAACGTGGTGTAAAATAAATGGGGGACAAGAAAGAGGATGGAGAAAGTTGGTTTTACAGTGTTCCACGATGAAAGTGAAACTAAATCCGTGTTTTCTGTAGCACACAATCTTTCTTTGAAACGAGCGTCTGGGGCTTCTGCGTCTGAGCCACTTGTGTACAAGTTTTTGGATTCAGTGACACACTTAGGTTGTACAGATCGCTAAGGTTTGGTAAGCCAAAGGAGCCCTTTTTCTGTCACGTTGTAAAACTAATAAACAAAGAAACTCACCATCAGATCCTAATTTTCACAAGTTTAGGCCATCGCTGTATGTGATGGCCATATGTGATACTTTTTAATTCCAATATGTAAAGTCATGTGTAACCCTCTCTTTTTGATCACAAAGTGTACAACAGAGAACAGATGCCGGCGAGGTTTACAAAGATGTAATAAATCAAAGTTTTAAAAAAATCTTAGATAAATAGTTAATAAAACAAGTTATTCTTAAAAGGGCAGACTGCCGAGGAGGACAGTCTAATAAAAGAAACACACTTTGCTAAAAGAGTAGGAAAATTCCGTCTGTCCATTTGGCCCAGCCAGACAGCCTTATCAGGTAAGCATGTGTCCGCAGGTGGGCCATGCAACGCCCAGCGCCCTCTCCCATCCAACACGTGGATCAAGCGGTGCAGTTTCCAGCGACGATCCTCTGCCTGCGCTGTCCCTCCGCGACCCTGGCTGTCCTCCCGCCGGTCACTCGGCTGCAGACGGGAGCTGGACACACAAAACTCCCGCTCAGCTTAAACCACACAAAACATACAAAAAAAAAAAAACCCCACGCAACATGCAGGGGTCAAACGGGACACGTCCCTTTACTTAATGATTCTGCAGCGGTGTACACGGCTTCTTTCTTCCGACCTCGGGTCCTCAGCGGCACAGCGTGGCATCCCTTCCAGTATCTGCACCTTCCGCTCTTCCCCCGTAGTGGCGAGGCGGAGCTGTGGACACACACACAACGCGGCCTCAGGCAGTGAATCGAACACTTCTAGTCATACATCTCCTCTGAGCAGTTATGGGCACTTGCTTGTTAGCGTTGTACAGATCCTTCGTCTTGTTTATTTGCACTTCTTTTCTTGTCCACGTCTCCGTACTTCCTTGCTCGCGGGCTTCTCCCCATGATTCTCCCGGCTGGTGCCCTTTCTGTCTCTCTATTGGCCCTCTTGAACAGAGTCCGGGCTCGTCCTATTGGTTCCCGTCGTCGCTCAGGTGGGACGGGGTGTCACCCAATTTAAAATCTAAAGTCTAAAGTCAAAAGTCTAAGTCATATGGCCTTAGAAGGGCCTCACACACACACAATTTATAAAGTACATAAGAAACCCGGTAACAGTTGCTTGTAATGCAGGCGGGTGAAGGTAGTACTTCTGGTACCAGAGCAGCCTGCAGGTGGTTGCCAGCTGCTCTGGTACAGGGGTGTTGTAGGGTCTGAGGGGATTGTAGAATCCCATTCATGTGTGTGACTTGTTGTCTCTATTTGTTCCCGCAGTCTAAAAAGCCAACAGCTTTTTTTGATTAACACCGCTGGGGCTCGTGGAGCAGTTTATGATACGTTGTTTTCGGTAAACATCATAATGAAGGCATTCAAAAACAGGGTTTAAAAACACAAGTCAGAAAGAATAGAGTAAAGCCAAGGTGTAAGGACAGTTATATGCCAAACCGACTTGATCGAGACAATCTGCTGCTGCAGCAGTATCTGTGCCAAATGATCATTAAATCTGTGTAAGAAAAAGAATGATCAGATCCCATTTAATTATGTTTATAATCTATATTACTAACCCTTTCTTATGCCAAGAAGAACATTGAGAACAGATGTTAACATAACCTGTTGTTACAAAAGATTTGTACATTATGTATTATTTTTAAACATGCTAAAATACTTGCATCTGGTTTGTTCAATATAATTGGGATGTTAAAACATAAAAAATAAATCTATTTATATCTTTGTTTAGGTCAAAATACTGTCAAGAACATGACAGTGGAGATCCTGGCTGAGCTGCTGAGAGTAAACCAGGACTGTATCTCTCTTGAGTCTGGTGTAAACTCACAGCAGACTCTTGAACAGACCGTGGTCCCTTTAATTCAGGCCTCTGTCCACAAACACCTCCCAGAGCCCCCCTCAGACCTGGAGACACACCTGCAGACACACCTGGCAGCTGTGCAGAGGGTGGTGGGGGAGGAGCTGCTGAGGCTGGCTCCGGAGTTGGAGCCCCATGGGCTGATGGGAAAACTGACGGAGAGCTACCACCGCGTCATCTTTAAACAGATGAACGACCTGCTCCAACAGGTGACCTCCACCAGGAACTGCCTCCAGCTGCTGCACTGGGTCCTGCACATCTACCTCAGGTAACTCACCTGGATTCAGAACCAGATATGATTAACGTCATCCTGCAAAATAATAGGTCAAGCACAAACACAGTAATAACGTTCTTGAAATCTGTTGCATCATGGCCTTTGTTTTTTTTAAACTATAATTTGCAGACTGAAAGGGAAATCTCTAAGAGGCTTGATCTCAGCACTTTGGCCTGATTTCGGCAATCTTAAAGCGATTTATAAATAAAGTTGGCTTTGCATTTGATCTTAGTTTATAAATGACTTATAACAGTCACCAAAGTTTATCCAGTCAAAGCACTGCTATATTCTTTACGTGTGATGATAAAACGATCGGCTAAAACACAGCTGTAACTGTCAGTGCTGCCACATCGTTGGTCAAACCGGCAGCAGCTCATGAGCAGATACTTTGCTTGGAGCAGATCAAGATGGATTTTGTGAGTTTGTGCACTCACAGAGGGTCAAACCGCTGCACAAAGTAATACTACAAAGAACTTTTGATGAATGAGGGTTGTGTTGTGTGTCTCAGTCAGGACCTGCTGCTTGACCCCAACATTCAGGCATCTGACCTCATCAAACACATCGACCTGCTGCTGCTCACCGACTGGACCAGTCAGGCTCAGGACAAACTGCTCAGCCTCGTGCAGGTGAAAAAGAGCTGAATGAATCATTTGCAGCTGAATGAAATGGTTTGATGCCCGCTCTCCCCAAAGTTCATGCTGTTGTTGTGTCCTTGGGCAAGACACTTAACCCTCCTTGCCTGCAGTGGTGTTTGTGTGTGTGAATGGGTGAATGGAAGCTGTAAAGCAGTGCCTTGTAGTTGGAAGAGCGCTGTTTAAAACCAGTGTTGTTTCCTGTGTCTAAGACGAGACAGTGTTCTCATGTGGCTTCTTCTTTGCTTTAACTCTCATTTGTGGACGACACTTACTGTGTTTCTGAAACTGTTCCTGATCCATGCAGTGACTTCAGAACAGAAACAGTTTTAACCAGTGCTGCTTGAGCCTAAAGCAACTTGAGCCTCCAACACTGACCTTTGACCTTGTCCCCTTCGCAGCGATTTCTCCAGATTCTCTGAATCTTTTCATGATATTAATTAAATGTGTTACTGACATCAAATAAAAAAAAACTTATGTTCAGTTTCAACACACAATATGTTATTTATGCTCTATAAATACAGAATAATATTGTTTTATTAGAAATGACACTGTTTACTTTCAATGCGCCTCCTTCAGCTCACTGTTCATCAGAGCTTCTCTGTTCCTGATGTTCACAGAGAGAAGTCTCTTCACACCTGAAGGAAATCCAGAAGATTGACAAAAAAACATGTCGGACTGAAGAGGACTATGTGGCCTTTTACATTGATCTTATTAAGGTATTTTACACTAAAAGTATTTAAGAATTGTTTTGGCTTTGACAGTATAATCTTGAGTGACTGTTTATAATAAAATGTCCACATTCTTTTCTATTTATCTGAGCTTTTTTCTATTTAGTATGTGTTGCGCCCTCTGCAGGATTCTCTTGACACTGAAGCCCTGAAATCTTTTTCTAAAAGGCTGGTTAATTTTGTCACTCTGCTCTTTTAGAAGTTAAATGCCTAAGACCCTAATATAAATATGAAGTGGCAACTTGCTTAGTTTTGGTAAATGTAATAATCTCTCGGGGCGCAGGGCAGACTCTATTAAATAATGATAAAGCCTTTAGGCGTAGCACATTCTCATTGAACTGAAGACATATCCATATTTTTCATTCTCACCCTCATAACTTAAAAGAC
The DNA here is from genome assembly GCA_024416835.2 of Perccottus glenii. NCBI lineage: Eukaryota > Metazoa > Chordata > Actinopteri > Gobiiformes > Odontobutidae > Perccottus > Perccottus glenii. The sequence continues at coordinate 24,402,779 of CM044565.2, read as the reverse complement.
CTATAGATGACTTTTAAAATAAATATTAATTCACATAAAAAGTGTTTGTGTTGAAGTGCATTGATGCTGCTCCGAGCGAGGCTCAGAAGTTCAGCTCAGAGCTTTCACTCAAACTGACCGAGGTTTGTTTAAAGGAGCTGCAGATATTTGTGACGAGGTAAAAAAAACTCTTCTGTTCTCAAAGCCTGTAACTACAACAACTGCTCTGAAGCTGTGATAACTTTTCTTATCGTCTGCAGTCACAAATCTTATCGGTTTGAGGTTCTGACAAAAAACAAAATGGCCGACCCAGATTTAGTCAGTATCTTTAAAGATTTGAAAACCTGCAAAGAGCTCAAGTGAGTATTACAAGTATTCTTTTGTGAAATCCTGAACATCTTCCACGTGTTGAAAATGCCTGTCTTTGTAGGAGTCATGTGACACAGAACAAGTTTAAAGTCAGTAAAGTCTCATCCACTGTCGAGGAAATTGTGGCGTCGCTCGAGGAAATTGAAAAGTTTAACCTGAAACGTTTGCTGGAAATTGTGGCAGACTTCTCTGAGGTACAGCAGCTTTATTCACTGTTTACATTTATAATTTATAATTTTATGTTTTTATTTTTTTAATCCTATATTCTTTTCTGACAGATTAAGTTAAAGAAATATTTCAGATCGAACCACAGAGTTTGCTTCTTGATGTCTGATCTGGAGAAAGTGTTTAAACCAGAGCCGTGGCTGTCTTTGGAAGAACACAAGGTGAGGTTAGAGAGTCAAAGTCAGTCAAAGTCAAATTTATTTATATAGCACATTTACAGATGGCTGAGCCACACCAAAGTGCTTCACAATAAAATGCTAAGTGCAATAAACAAAGGAAGACAAAGAAGAAATAATATTCATAATATATAAACAGATTAAAATAAAATGAAGAAGGGCAACAATACAAATAACTACAGGAGTTAAAATAATGTAGGCCTTTTTCTAGCCTTTGATTAGTGTCAAAGGCTAGAAAAAAGAGGTGAGTCTTCAAGAGAGACTTAAAAATGTTTAGAGACTGGGCTGCACGGATGTGGAGGGGGAGGCAGTTCCAGAGTCTGGGGGCTGCTACTGCAAAGGCTCTGTCACCCTTGGTTTTTAGCCTGGACCTGGGCACTTCTAACAGCAGTAGGTCAGCTGACCGTAGTGCTCTGGAGGGGATGTGGTGGTGGAGAAGCTCAGACAGGTATGTGGGGGCCACACCATGGAGGGATTTAAAGACTATAAGTAGCAGTTTAAAATCAACGCGGTAGCGGATGGGAAGCCAGTGTAGTGATGCGAGGACCGGAGTGATATGTTCTCGCTTTTTTGTGCAAGTGAGGAGTCGAGCGGCTGAGTTCTGAACCAACTGCAGGCGGCGGAGCTGGGAAAGGTTAATGCCAGTGTAAAGAGCGTTGCAATAGTCCAGTTGAGAGGAAATGAAAGCATGGATAACTCTCTCTAGATCACTCTGGGGCAGGTAGGCTTTGGCCTTAGCTATAGTTCTCAAGTGAAAAAAGCTTTTCCTGACTACTGCACTGACCTGCTGCTCAAACTTGAAGGCACTATCAAAGATCACCCCCAGATTTCTGACAGAGGGCCTGACGTTAGAGGCGAGAGGGCCCAGGGCGTCGATGGAAAAGGCCGGGGAAGTTTTGCCAAAAATAATTATTTCAGTCTTACCCGGATTGAGGTTGAGGAAGTTTGAACCCTTCAGGCTTCAGAAACAATTTTTTCACTTTTACCTAATTATATTTCAAGTAGACTGAAAACAAACAAAGTCAGGCATATGTACTAACCATATATGTTGTGTGTCAGTAATGCAGAGTATATATTCTGAACATCACCAAAATGAAAGTCAGTAACAATTTTTTATTTATTTAATCAATAAACCATAGTATAAAATATTAAATGCCCAAAAACTGAATTCCAATCTCTCAGTCCAGTTTAGTCCAGTCATTGTGGCGCCTCGTGGGGTTTGTTTGAGTGGCACATTACTCAATTCAATAGACTTTTAGAAATTCAATTTACACAGCTTTTACAGAGAATCCCTACAGATCAAAGTATCCATAGTGTGCTTGATGGTGACCAGCGTCCACTAAAGACGTCTCTTTTCTGCTCAGCGTGCGATGGATGAGGCCTATAAACTCATCGTCAGCTTGTATTGTAAACATCTGATCAGCCACAAACTGAGTAAACTGAGAAAGTGCTGGAGTCCAGATGTGGCCCGATCTGTCGCTGAAGACGCTAAGTTAATTCATGGAACCATGTCGAACCTGGTGAGAGCCTAATACTCGAAAGTACTGAGGGTACTTCATGTGTAAATGTGAAACGTCTAAGTTTATGGCTGTATTTTCAGTGCCCTGGAGTCGAGCAGCTGAACTTCTTTCTGTGTCACATCAGTGACCTGCTGCTGACCTCGGACATAGACGCAATGAAAGTATCCACCGGGACTCTGTGGCAGGAATGTATCGGCAAAAGGTACAGCACTATAAGAACTGTTAGTTCTGTTTAAAGAAAGGAGTAACATCAGCTGTGTTTTCACCTTCACACATCTGTACATCCAGAGTTTTAAAGATTTTCACTTTTAAAAAGTGGACAAATACCCAAACAGAGGGTAATGTTATAAAAAGACTGAAGCTTACATCCAATAAAATCAGCCACAGACAAACCTAACCCACTGAGCTAAAGACTCTAACCCTATGGTTTCAGGAGAATGGTTCTGAAGCAGAGGGACTGCCACAGACATGTTACTGACTCAATATGAATGTCTGCTGTTGGATATACTATTTCTATTAAAAATAAATCACATACCTTCATTTTCTCAAGGAATAGGTCTGACCTAAAGACACTTCTCAAACAGTGACCTTCAGAAGAAGTGTATATTATAGTCTGTTGTTTGTGTCCTCAGGTGCAGAGACAACGTGTCACTGCTGTATCCTCTCCTTCGTTGGATGGGCTGGTCCAGACAGAAGACCAGAAAAATACTATCTGCTCTGTCTTTAGACCAAGATATTGTCTTTCCAAAACCATGGTACAGCCGCTGGTTTGGATGAACAAGAGCCAAGGAATTTTAACAAGCAACATCTAAGTCATACTCAAGCTTTAGTCCTGGAGTTATTCTTGAGTTCAGTTTCAGATCATCCAGCATCAGTTATAATGTCTTTAAGCAACAAAGAAAAACTTATTATTCAGTCCTTTTCTCACGTGTCCTTTGAAGGACGTCTGCAGGATTTGTGTCCCTACATGACACGGGTCAGTCCAGGTGGATTTACTGAGCAGAGGGGGGGGGAAAGCTTTTATTTGAAAGCTTATAAATGCTTTTATTTGGAAAAGCATTTATTTTACAATTATTTTTCATTTACCCAGCACCAGTTTCTTATTGTACTTTTGGATTTTTGGCAGCACAAAGTTTTTGCCGGTCACTTTATTACATTCCCCTTTCATTGTCAATGTCAATTATTTTGTCTCATTAGGCTTCTTATACTTATTTATGTTAAATGTAAATACAGAAATTCTGCTCTTGTTTTGTTTTATCAGAGACAGTTCAATTCCAGCAGGTTATGTAGAGAATAGTTTTTTTAATTTATTTATTTTTAATCTAAGTTGTTTTTTTTTCACTCTTTATCCATTAAGCACTCATTTGTTTTTGTAATTAATGAGGAGGCTTTGGTTTGGGAATGTTGTTTAAATTAAGTCTATCCTGTATTGTAAAATCTTAAAAATAGTGCCACTTAATTTTCTGTTGGCATAATAAATAAATGAAATAAACCTCATCTGTGTTTTTTTGTTTTTTGTCAGCTTGTACTGGTTTAGTGGCTGAAGGATCTCCACTGGTTAAATATAATGTTGTGAGACAGTGACAGGTGGCTGGTCATCTCACATTAAAAAAAGTCCAGATTTGGATCACTGATCTCAGTCTTTTCTGATGTGTAAGCTGCTGGGCGCTTCAGTGAGGGTTTGGTTCTACACCTCAGATGTTCTTACACATCCATGTCTCCTGGTTGTAGCCTTGGTCTGAAGGAGATGTTATCAACAGGAGGTTCTTCTTTCACTCCGGAGACCTCATTATTATATCTGGTCTCAGGTATCTGACCCTCCCTCATGAAGGTGATAGTGCTCAGCTGTGGTCTTGTTTTGCCTGGGTGCTTCTTTCTTCTTTCCTACTCCAGGATTTCTTCAAGCACTGTCCACACCTTGTGATGGAGCCTCTGGACCCATTTTTCAAGGTGAAGACATTTTGTCTCTAATTACAAGAGACTTCATCAATTCTGAGTGTAGCTTAGATTGGCAGGAATAAACTCTCTTGTATAAGTTACAGAAAGAAGAATTATTTTTGAGCAATAGAAACCTCTGACTTGTAGACCAGACAGCCTTTCACATGGAATGACAATTCCAATGTAGACAAGACAAGACATTTATTTTTGTATAGCCCAATATCACAACAACAGTCTCTCAAAGGGCTTCACAGACTGCACTAGACAACATCCCCTGTCCTTAGACCCTCCATCAGGTCAGAGGAAAAACTCCAAAAAACCCAGCCGGGAAAAAAGAGAAACCTCAGGGAGAACATTTAGAACCGGTCATCCTTCAACCAGAAGGTAGGCGGTTCGATTCCCGCTCTCCCCACAGTTCATACTGTCGTTGTGTCCTTGGGCAAGACACTTAACCCACCTTGCCTCCGGCTGTAACACTGGTAATTACATTAGAACAATGTAAGTCGCTTTGCATAAAAGTGTCAGCTAAATGAATAAATGTAAATGTAAACAACCAGTGTAAACGTGTACCTTCAGCTACAACCAGTGTAACCAGTGTAACTACTGGTTGTAGCTGTAGGTACATGTTTACACTGGTTGTAGTAATGCGTTTACACTGGTTGTAGCTGTAGGTACACGCGTTTACACTGGTTGTAGCTGTAGGTACACGTTTACACTGGTTGTAGCTGTAGGTACACGTTTACACTGGTTGTAGCTGTAGGTACACGCGTTTACACTGGTTGTAGCTGTAGGTACACGTTTACACTGGTTGTAGCTGTAGGTACGCGTTTACACTGGTTGTAGCTGTAGGTACACGTTTACACTGGTTGTAGCTGTAGGTACACGTTTACACTGGTTGTAGCTGTAGGTACGTTTACACTGGTTGTAGCTGTAGGTACACGTTTACACTGGTTGTAGCTGTAGGTACACGTTTACACTGGTTGTAGCTGTAGGTACACGCTTACACTGGTTGTAGCTGTAGGTACACGTTTACACTGGTTGTAGCTGTAGGTACACGTTTACACTGGTTGTAGCTGTAGGTACACGTTTACACTGGTTGTAGCTGTAGGTACACGTTTACACTGGTTGTAGCTGTAGGTACACGTTTACACTGGTTGTAGCTGTAGGTACACGTTTACACTGGTTGTAGCTGTAGGTACACACTAAACCGCTCATATTATCACATCTACCTATTACATTTTTTTCTCTTTTCTCCCTCCTCCTAGGGTGGACGCAAACCTGCTGGGTGATGTGTACCCGATGTGCCCCCGCCTGTGCTCCAGTGTGAGGGCCCCCACTCCATCTGTCATCTACCTTGATGTTGGCTGCGGCCCATCCACTATTGCACACTCAGAGTGGACACTGGACACTGCCAATATAAATGTTTACATTTGTGAAAATGTTTGTGTATTTCTATGTATTTTTCAACTGTCCTGGACACATTCCTGCACGGCCTGTCCGTCCTGGGAGTGGATCCCTCCTTCTGTGGTTCTCCCTGAGGTTTCTCTTTTTTCCCGGCTGGGTTTTTTTGGAGTTTTTCCTTACCCGAGGGAGGGTCTAAGGACAGGGGATGTTGTCTGTTAAGCCCTTTGAGGCGACTGTTGTTGTGATATTGGGCTATACAAAAATAAATGTCTTGTCTTGTCTTTCTTTGTGCCGTGCTTTGCCCCTTTCAGTAAGTTTCCTAACCCTTTGGCTTTTCCTTGCGCTCTCTTCTTTAGCAACTTGACTTGTGCTTGGGCTTGTGTCTTCTGCACCTGAATGGAGCAGTGTCACTAATGACTCTGCACCTGAATGGAGCAGTGTCACTAATGACTCTTCACCTGAATGGAGCAGTGTCACTAACGACTCTGCACCTGAATGGAGCAGTGTCACTAATGACTCTGCACCTGAATGGAGCAGTGTCATTAACAACTCTCCTGAGCCTTAACGACTCTCACATCAGGAGTCACACTGTCCTTTCAGAGCTAATGACGATGAGACCAGAACAGTCTGGTCCAATCAGGTTTAGTTTCAGGTCAAACCCCTCCCTCGAGAGATATAAGATCAGCTCTCTCACCAGTTGATCTCAGAATTGATAAAGTCTCTTGGAATTAGAGACGAAACTTGAAAACTGAGTCCAGATGCTTTTACTTTAACCTTTTTTTTTTAATCTTTTACTCTAAATTAACAATTTAACTTACCTACTTTACTAACATGAATATTTACTCATGTGATCTTTCAAAATGAGACTATGTTCTTGAATATGCAACTTTACCAGTTAAATAAACAAATCTGATGGAATTATTTCTCAGCTGCTTAAGGAACCCACAGCAGGTTCATGTAGTGTATGTGATGTTGTTTTTTGTTGGCTTTTCTTTGGGGTTCTGACAGTAGGTAATACAGCCTGAGCACAGTCATGTGTTGGGTCCTGATGGACATTAGCCGAGACACACCTCTGTCCACATCATCTCCACCTTCACCAAGTCTCAATATCCATCAGTCTCGACCAGAATCATCTTCAAGCATTTAGAGCATCTCCTTTGGACGAATGCATGCGTTACATTCAGACGACACGATTGTATATTTTTTTATGGCTGTATAATTCTGCTGCAAAATGTGGACGAAAAAATGTTGTTTCTAGAAAAGAACCCCTTTTAATATTTATTGTATACATTTATTATTGCCTAAATTCATGGCTGGTTTTGTTCCTTTTTAAACCAGACAGCTTCACACTGTGAGTTTTTCTGATTTTAAAATGTTAATGTTTTGAGTGAATGTTTTAAAAGTAAAACTAACGTGTCAAGTTATTTGTACAGGTTTACTTTGAAAAGGAAACATAAGTGTAAGTGCCTTAAGAGAAAGTAGCTTTGTAGGCAACAAACAAAATCACATGTGTATCCGGTTTACCAACATTTTCAAGTAAAGTGAACAAACTGAATTTGACAGTGAAGACATTGACTTTCTTTTCTTTTCATGGTCACACAGCCATATTACATTTACAAAAGTGGAACAAAATTAAAAGAAATCAAATTGGAGACTTTTGGTCGTCTCTTTGGCTCAGTTATGGATGTATATTTTACAGTGTGTTATCAGCCACTAAACATGACATTCAAGGTCAGAAAAAAAATGAAAGTGAAACTACGGGGCAGCGCCTTTAAAACACGCCCTTTGTCTATGAAAGAAATTACAAAGCCGTGAGCAGCAGACGAAGTGAGCAGAGAGCAGTAAGATATGTTTAAAACCATGGACATCCTAAAACGTTTTTCAAAGAGAACTCGTCAGAGCAAAAGCAGCAGGAGCAGCATAGCACTGTTCAGCTCGATCAGAGAGGAGAGAACTGAAGGTGAGTGGGCTGCAGTCTTTCATCAAAAGCATCAGATGGTTCACATTCATTGGAGGGATTCAGGTTACAACTGGAAATTTAAAACTGAGGTAATTTGCAATTCTGAAACAAATACTAAATTCTATGTAGCACCTTTGTTTGAACAGAAACAAAACAACTGCCCACAAAGCTTTCCAGTGTGTGTCATAATAAGGAACTAGTTCATGATAATAGTATAAGATAAGATAAGACCTTATTAATCCCACAGAGGAGAAATTTACTTGTTATGCTCTCAGAGAGATGAAGTGGGAAAGGTGTGCAATAAAGTTATAGATTTATACTGTACATACAATCTTAAAAGCACTTCTATAAAAAATATGAAAGAATTTAAAAAATACAATTACAAAGCAATGAGTAGAAAGTCTGTCTGATACAGGAGTAAAGACCAGAGTAAAACCCATTAGTAGCAAAAAACTAATTAATTATGCAAAATAAATTCAAAAATACAGCAAGCCATTCTATTGACTTATGGTGATCTATTTGGTTAAATTCTACAAAATCTTACAAATTGCGCCTTATAACCAGAAGCAGATGTATTTTTTTTATCTGTGTTAAACTGTGCTTCAGATCCTGCTTCCACTCTGAGCGACGGTGACAACAACCCTTTGATAGAAACCACTATCAACTCTCAAACAGAGCAACTTCACTCCAGCTGTTCTCTGACTGATCTTCAGAGTGGGCTTCAGGGAGGAGGGGGGCAGGGGGTGACAGTGGAGATCCTGGCTGAGCTGCTGAGAGTAAACCAGGACTGTATCTCTCTTGAGTCTGGTGTAAACTCACAGCAGACTCTTGAACAGACCGTGGTCCCTTTAATTCAGGCCTCTGTCCACAAACACCTCCCAGAGCCCCCCTCAGACCTGGAGACACACCTGCAGACACACCTGGCAGCTGTGAAGAGGGTGGTGGGGGAGGAGCTGCTGAGGCTGGCTCCGGAGTTGGAGCCCCATGGGCTGATGGGAAATCTGACGGAGAGCTACCACCGCGTCGTCTTTAAACAGATGAACGACCTGCTCCAACAGGTGACCTCCACCAGGAACTGCCTCCAGCTTCTGCACTGGGTCCTGCACATCTACCTCAGGTAACTCACCTGGATTCAGAACCAGATATGATTAACGTCAGGAGAAAAGAAACTGATATCCTGCAAAATAATAGGTCAAGCACAAACACAGTAATAACGTTCTTGAAATCTGTTTCATCATGGCCTTTGTTTTTTTTAAACTATAATTTGCAGACTGAAAGGGAAATCTCTAAGAAGCTTGATCTCAGCACTTTGGCCTGATTTCGGCAATTTTAAAGTGATTTATAAATAAAGTTGGCTTTGCATTTGATCTTAGTTTATAAATGACTTATAACAGTCACCAAAGTTTATCCAGTCAAAGCACTGCTATATTCTTTACGTGTGATGATAAAACGATCGGCTAAAACACAGCTGTAACTGTCAGTGCTGCCACATCGTTGGTCAAACCGGCAGCAGTTCATGAGCAGATACTTTGCTTGGAGCAGATCAAGATGGATTTTGTGAGTTTGTGCACTCACAGAGGGTCAAACCGCTGCACAAAGTAATACTACAAAGAACTTTTGATGAATGAGGGTTGTGTTGTGTGTCTCAGTCAGGACCTGCTGCTTGACCCCAACATTCAGGCATCTGACCTCATCAAACACATCGACCTGCTGCTGCTCACCGACTGGACCAGTCAGGCTCAGGACAAACTGCTCAGCCTCGTGCAGGTGAAAAAGAGCTGAATGAATCATTTGCAGCTGAATGAAATGGTTCAATTCCCGTTCTCCCCACAGTTCATGCTGTTGTTGTGTCCTTGGGCAAGACACTTAACCCTCCTTGCCTGCAGTGGTGTTTGTGTGTGTGAATGGGTGAATGTAAAGCAGTGCCTTGTAGTTGGAAGAGCGCTGTTTAAAACCAGTGTTGTTTCCTGTGTCTAAGATGAGACAGTGTTCTCATGTGGCTTCTTCTTTGCTTTAACTCTCATTTGTGGACGACACTTACTGTGTTTCTGAAACTGTTCCTGATCCATGCAGTGACTTCAGAACAGAAACAGTTTTAACCAGTGCTGCTTGAGCCTAAAGCAACTTGAACCTCCAACACTGACATTTGACCTTGTCCCCTTCCCAGCGATTTCTCCAGATTCTCTGAATCTTTTCATGATATTAATTAAATGTGTTACTGACATCAAATTCAAAAAGAGCTAATGTTCAGTTTCAACACACAATATGTTATTTATGCTCTATAAATACAGTATAATAATGTTTTATTAGAAATGACACTGTTTACTTTAAATGCGCCTCCTTCAGCTCACTGTTCATCAGAGCTTCTCTGTTCCTGATGTTCACAGAGAGAAGTCTCTTCACACCTGAAGGAAATCCAGAAGATTGACAAAAAAACATGTCGGACTGAAGAGGACTATGTGGCCTCTCACATTGATCTTATTAAGGTATTTTACACTAAAAGTATTTAAGAATTGTTTTGGCTTTGACAGTATAATCTTGAGTGACTGTTTATAATAAAATGTCCACATTCTTTTCTATTTATCTGAGCTTTTTTCTATTTAGTATGTGTTGCGCCCTCTGCAGGATTCTCTTGACACTGAAGCCCTGAAATCTTTTTCTAAAAGGCTGGTTAATTTTGTCACTCTGCTCTTTTAGAAGTTAAATGCCTAAGACCCTAATATAAATATGAAGTGGCAACTTGCTTAGTTTTGGTAAATGTAATAATCTCTCGGGTATAGGGCAGACTCTATTAAATAATAATAAAGCCTTTAGGCGTAGCACATTCTCATTGAACTGAAGACATATCCATATTTTTCATTCTCACCCTCATAACAAAACTTAAAAGACCTATAGATGACTTTTAAAATAAATATTAATTCACATAAAAAGTGTTTGTGTTGAAGTGCATTGATGCTGCTCCGAGCGAGGCTCAGAAGTTCAGCTCAGAGCTTTCACTCAAACTGACCGAGGTTTGTTTAAAGGAGCTGCAGATATTTGTGACGAGGTAAAAAAAACTCTTCTGTTCTCAAAGCCTGTAACTACAACAACTGCTCTGAAGCTGTGATAACTTTTCTTATCGTCTGCAGTCACAAATCTTATCGGTTTGAGGTTCTGACAAAAAACAAAATGGCCGACCCAGATTTAGTCAGTATCTTTAAAGATTTGAAAACCTGCAAAGAGCTCAAGTGAGTATTACAAGTATTCTTTTGTGAAATCCTGAACATCTTCCACGTGTTGAAAATGCCTGTCTTTGTAGGAGTCATGTGACACAGAACAAGTTTAAAGTCAGTAAAGTCTCATCCACTGTCGAGGAAATTGTGGCGTCGCTCGAGGAAATTGAAAAGTTTAACCTGAAACGTTTGCTGGAAATTGTGTCAGACTTCTCTGAGGTACAGCAGCTTTATTCACTGTTTACTTATAATTTTATGTTTTTATTTTTTTTAATCCTATATTGTTTTCTGACAGAGTAATTTAAAGAAATACTTCAAATCGAAGTCAGACAGAGTCTGCTTCTTGAAGTCTGATCTGGGTAAACTGTTTAAACCAGAGCCGTGGCTGTCTTTGGAAGAACACAAGGTGAGGTTATTTCATTTGAAACCCTGGTGACTGGCTCCAGGAGAGACTAAAGACAGGACGACAATAGGAATTCTTGAATAGATCTGGGAGCAATATTATTTCTCTGACTTTCTGTTAGTCTATCGTGCTTTTTCCATTGAAATATCAAGGCCATATATTATATAGAGTACATTGGATTTTAAAATAAGAGTGCCAGCTACCAACATCAACACCAATCTTTCCGCTTGACGTCCACATTTCATTTAACTGATGTCTCTTTTCTGCTCAGCGTGCGATGGATGAGGCCTATAAACTCATCGTCAGCTTGTATTGTAAACATCTGATCAGTCACAAACTGAGTAAACTGATAGAGTCCTGGAGTCCAGATGTGGCCCGATCTGTCGCTGAAGACGCTAAGTTAATTCATGGAACCATGTCGAACCTGGTGAGAGACTAATACTCGAAAGTACTGAGGGTTACTTCATGTGTAAATGTGAAACGTCTAAGTTTATGGCTGTATTTTCAGTGCCCTGGAGTTGAGCAGCTGAACTTCTTTCTGTGTCACATCAGTGACCTGCTGCTGACCTCGGACATAGACGCAATGAAAGTATCCACCGGGACTCTGCGGCAGGAATGTATCGACAAAAGGTACAGCACTATAAGAACTGTTAGTTCTGTTTAAAGAAAGGAGTAACATCAGCTGTGTTTTCACCTTCACACATCTGTACATCCAGAGTTTTAAAGATTTTCACTTTTGAAAAGTGGACAAATACCCAAACAGAGGGTAAAGTTATAAAAAGATTGAAGCTTACATCCAATAAAATCAGCCACAGACAAACCTAACCCACTGAGCTAAAGACTCTATGGTTTCAGGAGAATGGTTCTGAAGCAGAGGGACTGCCACAGACATGTTACTGACTCAATATGAATGTCTGCTGTTGGATATACTATTTCTATTTCAGAAGAAGTGTATATTATAGTCTGTTGTTTGTGTCCTCAGGTGCACAGACAACGTGTCACTGCTGTATCCTCTCCTTCAGTGGATGGGCTGGTCCAGACAGGAGACCATAGAAATACTATCTGCTCTGTCTTTAGACCAAGATATTGTCTTTCCACAACCATCATGCACCCAATGCTTTGGATGAACAAAAGCCAAGGAGTAAGATCTGAGTAACATCTGAGTCATACTCAAGCTTCTCACGTGTCCTTTGAAGGACGTCTGCAGGATTTGTGTCCCCACATGACACGGGTCAGTCCAGGTGGATTTACTGAGCAGTGGGGGGCGGGGTGGTCTATCCTGTATTGTAAAATCTTACAAATAGTGCCACTTAAGTTTCTGTTGGCATAATAAATAAATGAAATAAACCTCATCTGTGTTTTGTTTTTTGTTTTTTGTCAGCTTGTACTGGTTTAGTGGCTGAAGGATCTCCACTGGTTAAATATAATGTTGTGAGACAGTTGTGAGGACTGGCATCTTACAATAAAAAAGTCCACATTTGGATCGTTGATCACAATCTTGTTAAATTAAGTCTGCTTAATGTATTGACTCTTTTGTTTTATTACTGTTCCCTTTGGACAGAGTGTTCTAATGTTATGTATAAGTATAGTTCCCGCTGCATTTGAGACTCTAGGTTTAACAGAAGGATGCAGGCTCTCAGGCTCTGACATGCTCGTGATGGATACTCCCGTTTCACTCTCACAGAAACAACGTGAAGGTCTTCTCATGGGATTTGGTTTGAAACGTTCAGTAAACAGTTTTTAGTTTGGTAGAGTTTAAAATTCTGCTACCTAGCTCAAGCATGAGGACTAACCTCATGTTAATTTGTAAAGCCCAGTAGTTTACAAAAATAAAAACTTCTTTTGTTGTAATAATGTAAGAGATCGTCTGTTTACGTTATGATTATGCCCGTTTACGTTATGATTATGCCCAGTGGGCTGTACGTAGAAATGCCCCCCATATACATTCATAAGACGTTAGATCAGGTATTTGTGCTTGTTCAGTTGTTTTTCTTTACGGGGGTCATTACTGATTATAAGTAAAGTAGTGTCTTATTGTAACAATAAATTTGCATTTTGATCACTTTATTAAAATTTTGTACAGAATTCTGAAAAATAAAGTATTATCCAGTTTACCCCTGCAACGTTTTTAACTTCAACGGGTCAACATGTTAAGCTGGATGTGTTCGTCTGGAAGCAGTAGAACATCTGGCACCAGGAAGTGTGTGTTGGCTGCTTAAATATCTGCCTGATTGTCATGGCCGGCAGGTGTGCAGCCCGGGAGTGGCTGGTTGCTCAGGTGATCTAACGAGCAGCCATGACAGCCTGACCAACTGTAACTGTCTAAAACTGTGCGGGCTTTTCTTTTTCTAATCAGTTGTATGTTATTTAAATTGCATTGGTGATGGGTGAAAAGATGGAACACCCACAGAGAACTCTGCACAGGTCCAGTGAGGGAACATCGAGTGCATGAAGATCAAGTTTAAATGTTGCCTCGTCTCCCATATGGTCTTATCTCAGGTGTTTTTGGAAGTTCCTACTTGTGCAGGTCTTAGAATCTATTGTTTAGAGTCTGGTTGGCAACTGGTTATGCGGTGGTTGGGCATAGTTAGTGTCTTTAGTTTAAGATAAGGACTCGCTGTAGTGAGCAGCAGACAGTGGACTCACTTTGTGTTAGAAAAAGGCATTAAAACATCAGAGTCTGAGTTGAACAAATAAATATTAGTCATTTGTATGTTCAGGTTGGACTCTGGTGTTTGGAATGCCCTCTTTCAGACACAACCTGAACCTCTCCATTGTCTGAAAAGTGTTTGTTGCTGCAGCTGCACAGACAGTTCCCATCTAGAGCTAACACCAACTATCCACAACCACCACTCATGACTCTACTTTCAACATGTAAAGTTCAAATTAAGACCTGGTCAAGTCTTGGAGACCTGCTCTGAGACTTAAAATCCCATGCACCCTGATGTTGTACAGGCAGGTGTGTTCAGGGTTACCCCAGTTAGTGTTGACATGTATCTTGACGTGATGGTAGACATCATCAGTTCCTTCCTGAGGCAGAGCAAAAGTCTGAAAGCATGGTCCATCCTGGTCGTAGGTAAAAGTCCCCAGAAACCTTTCCTCACCGTTGAGTGTGTTAACGCCCTAAAGAGTAAGTAAAGTTGTTTCACACTGAACGTTTACCATGATATGAGTAATACGTCTTAGTTTCTGACGACAGGACTTACATAAACGGTAAAGTCCTTTGGGGCACTTGAAATGGTTCCGGAAGGGGACTGGGTTTGATCGATGTGCCCAAGAGTGACGTGGGTAATGTGGATGGAGTTGGTCAGTTGAATATGCAAATATCCACGATCGCCGGGAAAAGGCCAGCACCTTCCTGGGGTCAGAGGAGACTGGGGCTAAAGGAAAGAAGACACATTTTCAAGTATTCTGTCTCCAAAGCAACACTCTAACTTTATTTATAGAGTCTTTTTTAACCAGGGAGGTCAGTTGACAACCAATTCTCATTTACAAGGACGACCTGTAAGACTCTTAACATTGTATACATTTAAAGTAAATAAGATAGTTGTAATGTAAATTGTGAAGGATAGATTAAAAGACAGCGCAGTTACATCGTGTGGTATCAGTCCAACCAGGCCCACTTTGTCATTAAAAGAGGGTTTAGTTTCCATGTTTTATGTCAAGTGAGCCTCAATTGTTTTTATAATTTCTAATGTCTATAATTTAGGCCAAAAAGTTACATATTGTTGCTAAAAATGTCTTTAAATGGTTAATGTAAATGTCATTTGTCAGAACACAAATCTGAACTATAATATGCAAATAAAATCTCTCTTAAACTTATACAGAAGAGAATAATAAAGACCTTATTAATAACAAATGTTTAGCCTACACTCGAACGCGGTGTTTCCCAAACAGTGGGTTGGGACCCAACGATGGGACACTGTAGATGTTATTTGGGCCACCACAAAATTCGAATATTGAAAAAAATCTAAAACTAAACAAAAGCCTGAAGCATGTTTGAGAAAGCCCAACCAAAACAACACTGAACAAAGAGCATTTGTGTTACCATACAGTTTACAACACACAAAGTTCTGGAAACACTGCTCTAACACTTCTTTAACCATTTGTCTTTTGTATCTTAATAGTTTAGTTAGATGGTACTCTATCAACTATCAATTATCAAGAAAGAAAAGAATAACTTGTAATTAAAATATTTTAGTCTAAACAATTCCTACCTAAATCACAGACAGTTCTTTCGAGTACTTCCACAACATATTTCTTTTTCCTCACTGGGCTGGTGTGTCTCTGAAGACCGACTTATCCTGGCACCTGGATACGTATTAACAAATGTGAGCATATAATTCATCATAAAACAAATAGTATTATGCCAATATATGTCAAATAAAAAAAACATACCATTAAATAATTGTGCATAATTTGGCATCTTGTCGGCCTCAGTACAACAGCCTCGTGAAGGAGTTCTGTGCCACATTTCTTACGTTCAGCTTGGTTAAGTGTCCATGACATGTGTGACCTAAATAAAGAAAATAACACTGGTCAAGTCTATGTCTATTGGTAGAGCGCAGACACCCTGGTCTAACATGACTATGAGTAAATTTAACAAATGTCTTTAAATCTTACTAAAAACAAGGAAAAGAAGGGAAAATAAAATACTGAAGAACAGCTTTAGTGGAAAACGTCTTCTTGGAGTCTCCTCAGACGCGCTGGACACATATTCCTGCCCTGTTTTCTGACTGTGACCGTACTGTGGACAAGGCTGGGCTTGGTTTGTCTTATGGCTCTTGAAAACCCTACAACAAAAGAACACGAGTAACGCAAAATAGCAAGTGTAAATTCAAAATGTGCCACCAACAACAATTTACCTGTACAGGGTTTCTTTATAGTTTTCTTTATTTCTTTTACCCCCCTGCCAGGGGGTCTGCAGATGGAAATTAGCCTGGGGCTATAATCTGGCATATTTACATTTGTTTTAATGTTCATTAATATGCATTGACTCAGCAGGAAGCATAGAGCTGCCTTCAAAACGAGCAACATAACATAAAGTTATAATATTTAAAACATTATTTTAAATTCTGATGTTGCAGTATTTAACCTGTTGAGGCCCATTTATCTTGTATTCATCTTGTGCTTTCATAATTACGGTAAAGAATATCATCGTTTTTCACAATAATCACTGTAATTGTCTGGATCAAAGTCTTCAGCAGAATTTAAAGTGTGGGATTTCCCAGCAGCACTTCCAGCAGATTAATGAACCGTTCCCGGTTACTCTCATGTTGTGTTTGTGTCGGACGGGAACCTCTTCTTCCTGAGCTCATGTCTTTTACAAACACTTTCAGGAAAACTCTGCAGCCGTTTTACGGAGACTCGTTTCCTTCCTGTGAGCTCAGAACCCGGCTTTATAACCAGGAACACTCAACACATGATAAATTCATCAGTTTACATAACCTGGCAGAATTACAACCGGAATAATAAGACAGTATTTTAAATAAACTCACTTTGTCTTGTTGAGTTTCGTAGTAAAGACTGAGTGTGATGTCTTTGT
Source organism: Perccottus glenii (assembly GCA_024416835.2). Lineage (NCBI taxonomy): Eukaryota > Metazoa > Chordata > Actinopteri > Gobiiformes > Odontobutidae > Perccottus > Perccottus glenii. Next base: position 24,386,048 of record CM044565.2, on the reverse strand, counting down.
GAAAGGTCTTGGTTTAATCTTGGTTTAATCCTGGGTTTGGTCTCACCTGAGCGTTCTCTGAGAGGTCCCTGAACATTCTTCTTAAACATTTACTCTATACTCTGTCTATTCTGGTTCACATGATTCTGCCCCAGAAGTGGTTCAAATGAGTATTTATCCATAAATAAACGACTCCAGGGGTATTTGTGGTTGTTAGGGAGTTTTGTCAATAGCCCAAGTTCTTTGGAGGAACTTCAAAACTGTCCAGATGCTTTTTTACTTTTGTTTCTGGATGACCTGGATAATGAGAGTCTGACTCAGGAGTAATTTGTGTGTTTGTGTGTGAGTGAAGTTGTGTTGAAAATGATTCTCGACAATATGAGAAGGACCGTTTCTGCTTTTATTTGATAAAAACAAATATTATAATTGAACACAGAAGCAATTTGATGCAATAAAACACAAACCTGACCCTTAACCCCTGTCTCTGTGGTCACTGCTCTGATTATTTATTTAACATCTTGTAAATGCAATGCCAATATTTATTCTCTATTTATGGTTTTATGTTTTTTTTCTGAGTAAACAGACGTATCCACCAAGGGAATAGACACTTTCTCTGTTATATCTGTATGCATTATTTCAGTTTAGACCCCTTCTCTCTGAGCATGTGATTGGCCGATAAATTTAAATCCTTCATAATTAAACTTTAAAGGGTCTTGTGTGTTCACAGATAATATATATATAAATATACTGTTAGATGATGAAACAGTCTTCCTCAAATGCAAGAAAAACGTTGCTAACGCCATGTTCATGTCCTGTTTTTGTCTTGTCTTTTCATCATTATTTACCTCCAGATTGAGTCTTTTTCTTCCTGTTTTCACATGTGGAGTAATTTAGTAACACTTCTGTCTCTGCGGGTGAGTGGCCTCCATTTCCTAAGAACAGCATCAATGACTTCCTTTCTCTGTTAAGCCTCAATGCACGACATTATTTGCTTATTTTCCTGCTTCCTCTTGTAGTAGAATTGTAGTAGAATTGTAGTAGAATTGTAGTAGAATTGTAGTAGAATTGAGGAAAAAAACAACCACTACGAGTCTTTTTTGAGTCAGTCATTTAATTTATTTACCAATGTGAATAACAAATACTAAATTACTAAATACTATAAAAAATATAATACACATCTGTTATTGCAGCTCACAGTTAAGCACCGTCAGGCCTGAATGTACACATTTTACAGTAACACTTGCAGCGAGTGTCGTTAAACCGGGATCAGGGAGAAAAACAGACGAGTGGGTTCGACTGACGTCTGGCTCAAAGTGTCCCTCAGAGTTTCTTTGACGATTTGTCTGTTGGCTTTGGGGAAGGTGGACTTGAGTTTGAGGAAAGCAGACACGTGCTTCTCACTGTGGGACGGAGAAAAGAGCAACAGGTCAGAGACTGAGCAACAACAGGAAGTTCTTCATTATTGCTGCTTTGATTCTGTTCATGATGTGATGGCACTGATGAGAAGAATAAAGATCTGTGAGTCTTTGTGGAGGAGTTCCAGAAAGAGTCTGCGGGGAACTCTGAAATAAACCGTGATAGTGTGGCTGCTGATGAACTGAGCATGTGCAAACTCAGTCAAAGAAAACAAGCGGTGACTTTCCTTTTTCTACAGCAATAAAAGTAACTAACGGCTGTGATATGTCACAAAACTGTGCCGTTTCCTTTAGTCAAACCTTTTTTGGGATCATTTCTTATTCAGTGTTTCAGAAGGAGACTAGGACAGCAGTGTAATCGAGGTTATCTGTCTCCAACTGGTTTACACACGAGCGAACATAAACACCTCTTATTAAATGGAGTGAGTCGATAAGAAACAGGAAGTGAACCGAGCCAAGACGCTTTAACTGTTTCCTGCTCGAAACATAAACACCAGCTTCAGTCACAGCTGTTTTAAAGTAAAGAGGAGTTATTGTGCTTAAGCTGTACCAAACCCAATAAAGCGATTATTATCAGTTTGATTTTAAAAACAAAACAATGGAATGGTTTCCTGAAGTCCCAAAGCTAATCCTGGGGGAGCAATTTCAGTCCCACAGCTCCAAAGCAGCCTCGTGTAAAGCTTGTGTCTATAATGTTTTTGATGTTATGTCCTTGTTGTGCTGCAGGAAGGTCAGGCCCGATCATTTGTAGCATTGATGTTGTTTTTACCTTTTCCAGTTCGTACGAGGTTAATGTTTTAATGTGTGCTGTTCCTGTTCAACAGACGGCAGTGTTGTGAGCTCACTATTGGAACCAGAACAAGGACTCAGACCCCGACGAAGGGGAGAAAACAGGAATAAGCTCTTACCTGATGTCAGGGTAAGTCAACGCCATCGAGGCGACGTGCATCTGGATGGCAGCCAGGTCCTGGAGCTTCAACAGCTCCGCGATTCGGATCAGGACGTCCTTCAACCAGTCCTCCCTCGAGCCCTGAGGCACAGCGGTATCAAGAAACATCAGATCACAAGCTCTTACTGAAAATAAACTAAAAGACACAGAGAAGATTCCCTCTGTGTCTTTAAGTTGATGAAATAAAAAGTGAGATGTGAGTTTCAGCAGGTCCAGAGGGTCGGGCTGGAGTCTCACCATTTTGCAGAAGGACTCGTGTAAACTCTCGGCGTCTCTCTTCACAGAGTTGTAGGCTTCCTGCTGCTTCGTCGGGTCCTTTAGCTTCACGTCTCCTCTGAGCAGCCTCTTCGCGTACTCGGCCGTGACATTGAGGTGAAAATGGCCCATCAGATCCTGCAAATACAGTTTAATGTAGTCAGTGCAGGCCCTGTTTGTGAGACACTCAGTATTTCCTGTGCTGTCTCTTTACCTGGTGACTGTTCTGGGCCAAACCCTGCAGATTGTGGCTCTTCTGCTCGATGTTGCTCAGCAGCTTCTTAAACTGGGAGCCTTTGAGCCAGTCACTGCTCAGCTTCCGGTACAAGGACTGCAAACACCACAGACACGTTTACTGTGAGGGTACTGTCCACTGAGTCGATGATAGAAACGTGCTGATATATTTCTCTGTCTCACCTTGAGGTCAGCGTGCACAGGAGTTAATAAATAAACATGTGCAGACTGTTGCATGTCTTTGAGAACAGACAGACATCCTTCCCGAACATGGTCTGGAAACAAGTGGCTCTTTGAGACGAGGACTTCCCTAAAACACATTTAAAACAGGAGATTAATATAAATAAACTATTGTGGTTCTGAGTTTAAGTTGGCCTGACAACAAATAAAGTTCCCTAAATATACATTTCTTTAAATTTGAATTGAAGTTGATTTTGTTGTAGCCTACAGTAGACACAAATATGATGTAATGCATTTAGGCAACATACGTATCCTGTCATGCGTTATAGAGAGAAAGGAATATTTATTGTTATTGTTTTAATGCATTTTATGAAAATAGTAACTTTGGGCAGGAAGCTTTTCCTATTCATGTGGGATTTAGTACTTTTACTGTAACTTCAGTCCTTTTTTAATCATATTCAGTCAAAGATGGCTCATAAAAAGGTGCTGCCCTGTCGCTAATTCAACCAGTGGCCACTCAAGGTATTGCAGCAAAAAACAAAACTAAAAAACCTTTCCCCAAAGACTTTAATGTAAAAACAGATGCCTGGTGTACGGCTGACAGGACACAAGCAAATTCCTTCATATTTTGTTCAGTTTCTTTCACACACAACCTGCACAGGCCCCACAACATTAACACAAACCCAAAGCCAAAGATTATTACCTGAGAAAGCACCAAAAAGCAACTTGGTTTGAAAATCATTCTCTCATTGTCGTGTCTGACTCAAAGTCCAGTTCCATTACAAAGTGTGAGTTTAACAGTAGTATAGCGTTCTTAAAAATACCTGAACTGTCGGATGCAGTGGAGGTTGGCTTTAATGGCGGGGACGGTGTTCGGTTTGTTGCTCCGCATCACTTCTTCCTGGAAACTTTTGTAGCTGCAAGAAAAAAGAACAAATTCATTTCATTTTCATTTGAACTCCACTTAAAGGTGAAAAGTTATTTCTACTAATCTTGTTAATAATGTTCCTGCAGGGCTACCGTAGGTGCTCACAGGCTCCACACACTGCACCTTTAACAGCTCTTAGTTAGGCTGTGGAACCTTTGGATAGGTTTACAGTTCTGTAAAGCGGACGTTTCCTGTGGTCGCAGTAATGTTCTTACCTCTGCAGTAAGTCCTGAAGGTGGCTGGTGATGCTCTGAGCTTTGTGTTGATCGGCCAGAACCGTTTGAGCCGAAGTCACAGCACCGTTTATGAACTGAAGAGACAAAGAAAGAGGAATTCTTATCATGTCTTTCTCATTGTGTTAATAAAAACCTATGTGCATTAGTTTTATTTTGTCCTTTTAGGCTTTTAGGTTTCCTTTCATGTCAAAAATACTTTGGATTATATTCCACTTCATTCTAAAGGCAACATTTTGTCAAAGGTTGGGAAAGGTTTTGTCTAAGTGGACAGTAGAGGAAAAATGATGTGTTGATGTAATAATAAGACATTTAATCCTTGTATAGTGGTCAATCAATAACCTTTAGTAGATTAGTAAATGTTTTTATACACTTCCTGTTTCCCCGGGAATCTGCTGTGAGCTGATCCTTGACAGACTGACTATAAACACACACACACACACACACACACACACACACACACACACACACACACACACACACACACACACACACACAGACACACAAACACACACACACACACACACACACACACACACACACACATACACACACACACACACACACACACACACACACACACACACACACACACACACACACACACACACACACACACACACACACACACACACACACACACATACACACACACACACACACACACACACACACACACACACACACACACACACACACATACACACACACACACACACACACACACACACACACATACACACACACACACACACACACACACACACACACACACACACACACACACACACACACACACACACACAGACACACACACACACACACACACACACACACACACACACACACACACACACACAGACACACACACACACACACACACAAACACACACACACACTCTTTCTCTGCTTTAGATTAATGAGTCAATCTGTGACAAACCCACAAAGAGACTCATTTACATTCTTTCCCACATTTCCAGTCCAACCGGGAACAAACGCGCCTCATGAACAGTTTAGTCTCAGTTCAGTTGTTAACGATGTTATAACAATGTCATAACATAAAAAAATACAAACTAAACAAATGTAAACGTCAAACTTAAACATATATCAACATCAACTCTCAAGAATGTTGAGAAAGAAACTGTTCACAGTCAAGAATGTGGTGTCACTTTTTGAAAAGATGAAAAAAAGCGGAATAAATTCCATTTTCTAAAAGCGTTTTACAGTAACTTTAGTCTTAATAATCAGGCTGTATTATAGGTAATAAATGGTAATAACTTGAATATTGGTCATTTTAAACCAGTGTCTTTTACTGGGACTGAAAATGATGTAAATGTTTTAGAAACAGTTCAGACGTAGAGTTTATTGTGAGTGTGTTTAGTTCGTACCTGGATTATGTCGTAGGCCATTTCACTGACGAAGTAGCCGTCTTCTGTTTTGGGCATTTCTCCTTCGGTCCACAGCTTCTTCGCTTCCTCCAGCACTTTCCTGATGTAAGTTTCCATCTCCGACTGAAGGCAGAAAATAATACACCGCCGTTACATTTATGAGATCCCATATAAAAAGTGAAAAAGAACGACTGGTGGATGTAGGTTTACCTGGTGTTTGCTCAGATACTGTTCCTCCAGAGGCTTCAGTAACATCTCAGGCAGAAGTTTCCCCAAAGCCTCACTGTTGATGCTTTCAGCCAGAATCTGCTTCTGAAGGATCCTGAAAGAAGGAAGCACATCGTAAACTCCAGCAGGACAGGTTAGCTTCCTTCTAAACTAAACTAACTAAAACTGAACTGTGAGGATGCTTTGACCCTGATTCCAGAAGTGTGTCTGTTGATTGGCTGATAGATATCCCTCACTCTTTTTTTTATTTTTAATGTTCTTGTGAAAAACAGTTTTGTTTGAGAACAAAGCTACTTGGTTCTGGTTTTAAATAGGATTGTAAATTAAAATATTGTAATTCTTCCTGCAGCAGTTTGCAGCTGTACCTCTCTCTCTGAACTCAGTGGAAACACGCCTCTTCAGGTGAAATTCAAACAAACTGAACCAACCTGTGACCACTCCAGTGTAAGTCTAGAGCTATCCTCTAGTCTCAGTTAGAATGGTCTTGACTAGATTTAGTTTGGTACATTATGATAAATGATTAACTCTCTTGTATAATTTCCCCAAAGACAATCCACGGAGTTACAAAGACTTACTGTGGGTAAAACTCGTTGACCCATCTCAGGAGGAAGGTGCTGTCTTTATCGTCCAAACCGAACTCTGCGATCTTCCTGAGCCTGGTGCTGAAAGTCTGATGATACAGCGCTGCGTAGACGTTACAGATGTCCATACTCTCCGGGTAACAGTCTTTGACCTGCTCCACCAACGTCTCCAGATCGTCCTTCAGCTGCCGGCCCATGCTCCAGAGGTCGCTTTGAATCGACGACCCCTGCTCGGCTGAGTTCAGCGGCTGAGTCGGATTATCCATTCGTTCTTCCACCAACAACCTTAACTCTTTGTCGTGCTTGTCTTTCAACTTGCTCGGCCTCCACTGAGGCTTCTGGGCCTGTTCCCTTTGCGCCCACAGTGTGTCCTGGGCCTCTTCTCGACACAGAGCCGTCACAGCTGATGTTAAAGCCTTGACGCTGACCTCTCCTGGGTTCAAAGACAGTCGGATCGTTTTGAAAATGCTGGTTTCCAGAGCCAGGTGGTCAGTTTGAAGCTGGTTTACTTCCGACTCCCAGTCTTGAAGCGGCATTGTTTCGTTTGAGGACATAAATAGATCCTCTTCTTGATCTATCAGTAACTGGCTCGCTTTAGAAAATCGCTGCATCTCGAGATAATCCTTCACCGTCAGGATCTCTGCGGGAAAATCAAAGCAATACGTTTATTTAAGACAAGCTGCTTATGATTATAAACCCCAAACTTCCTGTAATCAAGCCTTCACTGTCTGAGCTCATTACTTCCAAATGAGAGTCACTATAAAAGACTGGAGGAAACTTCTTGGAAACTCCCAACTTCCCTAATTACACCCATGTAAACTTTCACAGACAAAAATAAAAGTGTCATCTCCAAAAGGAAAGACTATATCAGATACAGTCCTTTTTCCGAGAGTTTTAAACTTGTCGGAACAGGATCTGGAAACTCCCTTTTTTTATTGCAAAATAGTATACTATTTTTATTGCAAAATAGTCTACTATACTAATACTAATAGTGTTAGTCTAAACACTATTAGTGTTAGTCTAAACTTCTTCTAAAGTTTAGTCTTCTTCTAAAGTCACATGTTTATAAAAATGTTTATAAAAACTCCTCAATGAGAGATCTCCACAGGACTGTACTGACCCTCTGGGGGCTCCTCCTCAGGTGAAGACAGCGGTCCGTCTGTGGCTGAAGGAGAACTCCTGCTCCCCCTGAAGAACCTCTGGAGCCGGCCCCCGATGCTTCGGCTGGACCCCACTTTGTTATCGAGCCCGAAGTTAAACCTGGAGCCATCTGTCTCTGTGGAGCCGGAGCGAAGCCTCATCACTGCAGAAAAACAACACCCGCAGCTTGAAGGAGACCTGACTGTAGACAAAACATACATTTATTTTAAGTTTTAGATGATGTCTTAAGTTCTTGTTGGATGATTCATGAATAAACTGAGCTTCAGAGTCTGTTGTTGCAAATGCAGTAGAAACCTGAAATGAGCAGCAAGGCTTTGGGGATGTTACTGAAGCTTTTGGAACATAGAACACGGCGAGTGTTATGAATGTTAAACACACACAGACTGGGTTTTTACCAATGAGGGTTTTGTAAAAAGCTGAATCAGCTCAGGGAGTCTGTCTGCAGAAGCTACTGTCTGTACTTCAAAACAGACTAACACAGCTTCAGTAGATTCAGAATGCATCTGGATTTGTGGAAGAGAGGACTTGTCTGTTCACGTTTCCTTTTGTTGGTGGTCGGTGTTTGAATAGATTTGAATAAATAAAATTGCCTTAATACCAAGAGTCTAAATCTAAATCTAAACAAAAGACAGCAACACAACGTTTTCAGTTGTACTCACCCTGAAGTCTTTAGTTCTGTTCAGCTGCAGGAAGCGTGAATGAATCCCGACTCTGACCCAGAGTTGTTTTTATGGAGCAAGCAACACAGGCTCCTCCCAAAACCACGGAAACCCCAAGCCTCCAACACTGGGCTTTTTTTAGACAGAGCTGCAGTGAGGCAACACGGGACAAGACTGGTCTCATCGTCTTCTGCCTGAAGTTATTTCAGATTGTGACAGTTTGTAAAAATATTTTTGAAGATATTTCATTTAGCTTCACCGTTAGGATCAAGGTGCCAAAAGCCCTTGTGCTTTTTAGGGTTTTCTTAAAGATCTCTCAGGTTAAGTTTAGTTTAATCCTTCAAAGTCCTAAAGCATGTTTCCACAGAAGAAGTAGAGGTCAGTTTCCATTGTCCAGGTTAAAAAGCACCAAGCGACAATGTTTTCTCAAATGAAGATTGTCTTGTTCTTGTCATAAACACCCATTTTTCAGAAAATATAAATGATAACACAAAAAACCTTTTTCACTCATAGGTAGTGGTTTGGTGAAGCCATTTATTCTAAAACAACTGTGTTTGCTCTTTTTAAATCATAATGACAACAGAAACTACCCAAATGATCCTGATGAAAGGTTTACATACCCTGGTGATTTTTTAAATCCTGTTGTCATTAGGATTTAAAAAGAGTAAAGTTGTTTTACAATAAATGGCTTCACCAAACCACTACCTATGAGTAAAAAAAGTTTTTTGTGTTAACATTTATATTTTCTGAAAAATGGCCAAACGATTCTGCCAGTGTACATTTAGTCATTTAGCAGATGCTTTTATCCAAAGCAACTTACATTAAGGTTCTATTCAGCAGTGTTACAGCTGGAACAACACTGGAGGCAAGGGGGGGTTTAGTGTCTTGCCCAAGGACACAACGACAGTATGAACTGTGGGGAGAGTGGGAATTGACCGCTCTACCACTGAGCCACTGCGTGTTACTCTGCAGTGTAAACCAGAGTAAACGTATGAGCACAACTGTATATCAAGAAGAAAGGCTGACAACATGTACAAATATACAAACTCTTCAAAACAGAACTGTTCATTAGCAACAACGGTTTCTCACTGTCTCAGCTTTGCATTAAACAGAATCAGAACCTGTCCTTATAATGTAGGAAACTGCTGCAGCCTCTGAAATGTGCCTTACAGAAATGACACAAAAGTATTGGCAAAGAACAAACTAAAAAAATAAAGAAATAAACACAGAAAAAACAATAGTAAATTATTTAACATATGTACAGCGTAAACAGTCTGCTTTTGAAAGAGGTTATTGTTGGTGCATTTTTTATACTGTCTGGAAGTGTATGCAGAAGAATGGAAGAATGCAGCTTTGGCACTTGTTGGCTCGTAAAGGAAGTAAAGGGAGCCGTCTCTGATCAAATGGAAAATCCTAAACCGAGGCACAACCTTTCCTCCATTTACTGTGTGTTAAACAATTTCTCTCATTTCTCTCAAGTACATAACCACCTGAAGGGGGCGCTTCTGCTAATTGTCCTTAGGAGAATAACAACCCCCCCACCAGCCTCACACTGCTCATTCAACTCTTAAGCACACTGAACTCCACACCAGCCTCACACTGCCCATTCAACTCTTAAGCACACTGAACTCCACACCAGCCTCACACTGCTCATTCAACTCTTAACCACACTGAACACCACACCAGCCTTACACTGCTCATTCAACTCTTAAGCACACTGAACACCACACCAGCCTCACACTGCTCATTCAACTCTTAACCACACTGAACTCCACACCAGCCTCACACTGCCCATTCAACTCTTAACTACACTGAACACCACACCAGCCTCACACTGCTCATTCAACTCTTAAGCACACTGAACACCACACCAGCCTCACACTGCCCATTCAACTCTTAACCACACTGAACTCCACACCAGCCTCACACTGCCCATTCAACTCTTAAGCTACACTGAACACCACACCAGCCTCACACTGCCCATTCAACTCTTAAGCACACTGAACACCACTCAATCAAACCGAATGAAACCTACGTCCAGATGCCTTCTTTAAAACCTTTTCTTCTCCAGCCTCCAAATTTTAACTAGAAACTTGTGCAGCGCCTCTTTGCCAGGACTCTTCCTGCAGCAGACGCCTCTCTCTGGACACAGCTCAGTGGAAACTCAAGCCTCTTCGACCGTACTTCTCAAGTTAAACTGAGCTCCTGGAACATGTTACAGTAGTAGACAGTGCCCATATATTTCCCTAATCGTCTCATTAGTGCAGACAACAGTGATCAGGAGTTTCTGTGGTGTGAGAGCAAAGACAGTACAACCAAGACCTCACAAACCAAGACCTCACAAAATGTCGAGTCTTTGTCTAATGTCAGGGTTTTGTTTGTCAGAAACACTGCACTATTTCTCCTACATATTGCTCAAGATGAGCTCTAATTGGCGTTCCATTTGTGACGTGGTGCTGCAGCTTTGACTTTTGGCTCCAGCTGCTGCTTCGTCTCGACCCAGATGTTGGCTGCAGTGTTTGATTCCAAATACCTTTGCCTTGTTTGGTTCCAAACACACTGCTTTGTGGAGACTTTATATGTTGTGTGTGTGATTTTCAATTGAGCTTGTATTGTTGTTAAATAAATTCACTTTATATTTTTAAAGAGACTGTGATGAAGTCAGTTTAGCTTCAGTTTAGCTTAATCAGTATCTGAGCAAAACTATGAGTCACACATCCTTTTGTAGGTCCCACCTCCTTCATCTGTAAACCCTTATCTCACTGTCAGTTTAAAGATAGGCTATGTTAGTATTTAGTTTTCAGTTTATTTTATCTGTCTGAACTCTAAATTTACACTTACAATTTAAACGATTGGACTGTTTAAAAAAATATATATATATAATCTAGAGGTCATGAAAGTCATGCAACTTCTGACGTCCTCTCCACCATTTTGTAGAGTGACCATCCAAACCCTCCAAACTGGGACACATTCTTTCCACAAACCCACTGCAGATGTGTGGCAAATGTTCTCCAATTGAAACACCATTGTTTTGTATCGACAGTAAACACAAAACAAAAACCGCATTGATGCATTTAAACGTACTAAGTAACTAAAAAAGAAAAGGTCCTTTTTAGAAAATCCAAGTACATTATAGATGGTTCCCAGTAACCTACAGACTCATGTTGAATGTAATTACCGTTTTAAAGGAAAAACTATGACATGCCAAATGAGTAAAGTGGCAGAAGTCTGTGGATAATTGTTTTGAAGTTTTGTATTTGTTAAAATGAGACAATAGGGACAGGCTCTGTTCAAACCTGGGACTTATTAGTGTTTTTACAGGTTTTTTAGGACATGGTGGGAGTGTGAAAGTGGAACAGTCCCTATTAAACATGGACACATGGTCACCCTTCCACGTTGTCAGGAAAAAGCAAACCAGTCAAACTGTTGGGAGTTCATTGAGCATCTTTTAATCCCACAGATAATGAGCTGACCCATAGATGTAAGTGGGACAGAAAAAAGGAACCGGTAAGTTTTTGTTTTTTTATGATCTCATTGAAACCTTTTACTTACCTTTATTGAATTATACAAATTTTTAGTTTTTCCAGGACTATCCCAGGTTTTCAGAAGACTGTAGGAGCAGACATTTACCACGTAACAAGTAGGTTATATTTTCATGTATTGTCCAACTGGCTTATTCTGAAGTAAGATATGATAGTCTATCCAGAGACCTCTGCCAGCCCACTTTATTTCATGTGTAAGGGTCCAGGGTTTTCTAACACTATCCAGGAAACCGAAGTAAAACTAATCTAATCTGTGTCAGTGAGGAAACTTGTGTGCACATGGGTGTGTGCCTGTGTTTTTGAATATATATATATATATATATATATATATTTGTGCTTTGGAGTTCAGATCTCTTGTATTCATGTTTTATTATTCATGTGGTGCATATATTAGACATAAACTGTAGCTATATAACTACTTAACTATAAGACAGCTCACCAGACGCCTTTGTTTTTTTTTTTATTGTTTTTTTTATTCAGTATTTCCATCTGTTCAAATTTGACATGTTACATAAATCAACAGGAATCTTCATTGGAAAAGGACCTAATACGTTTGTGCAGCTTGAGAGGATGCTTTCACAGGACAAAATCTCTCATATATCCCAAATAAATCCCACTCTCCACACTACAGGTCCCGATCTGATGCTTCTGGAGTAAATTATGAAGGGATTTCCTACCGTTTTCGATGGGGAAGCGTTGACTGAGAGCCGAGCCCATTGTTTATCTGGTGTTCTGGTTCATCTGTACATTTTCTGCGGCAGGTCTGGTTTAAGAGCAGGTGACGGCTTTAAGAGCAGGATGTAGGTAAATCTTTTCTCAGTGCATTTCAATCAAAACGAAAGCCCTGCTGTTCCTGTTCAACTATTGAAATGCTCATGTATTTTGCATAAAACCACAACCAGGCCTTGATAAAAGTAAAAGAGTGTTTTTCAAGTGAGATTTTAAAGGGGCAGTGTGTAAAATGCACTATTTAAGCCCTGTTTCATTGGTGTATGATTTCATGAACGCTCTGGTAACCCTGCCTGGAACAGCCTGGTTAAAGATGGGTTTGCTTGCACCTGAGTCTAATCCAGAAAGAGTTAATAATGCATTAGATTTCTATCGCGCCTTTTTCCCAAGAGACTCACATTATTCATTCAGGCCACAGTCACACACTGGAGGTGGTTTGACACATCTGTCGCCACAGCTGTCCCGGGGCAGACTGACCTTAACACATGCCTTGAGTTACATTAAAGACTTTAAACTGACTTTACCTGATTTTTTATCTTTTTTTCTAGTTTCTGGAGAAACATTTTTTTCTAAAAGCAATAATCTGTGGAAAAAAACAGGCTGTATGATGAGCAAACATGCTCGAAAAAGGAGCGCTCCTATTGGTCGACACCGGCTTGTGACGCTCCACGAAGTGTAACAGCTGCCGATAAAGTATATTTTCAGATGAAAATGTCTTTCAACAGAGAAACAGCTCAAAAAATAAAAACCTTAACGGAGTGTTGTAATGAATGGTAAAGTAGTGGACCTAAATGTTACCAGGAGAGACAAAGGTGAAGGTTTCCAGGAGACAAGGCCTGCAGAGCTCAATCACAAAAGTAGCCGAACAACAATACTTGTAACGGTGGGTGAACTGACGACCTGGCAGTGCGTGGGACAATGCACCAGCTCTTTATCTGGTCTGACACTGATTACACAGCTTACTCTAAACTTCAGTTTGGTGCAGCCTAATGTATTAGTATTCTGTGGTAGAAAAACCAGTCCAGTGTTGTACATGGGACCATAAAAACATTGGTCTTTTGAATCCGTTTTTCTCTGCTAACATACAGTGTGTGATAAGGCTTTATTCAGGCTGAGGTTGTGTCTGGTCTGAGTCCAGCTGTAAACCAGGATTCAAAGACTAAACTTCTGCTTTTAACCGGTGGGCCACTCTGTTGGAAGCTGGTTCTTTGAAATCTGGAGAAAACAACGTCTAAAGCTGGCTCATGTTTTCCACCAAGAATATGAGGATGATCTGATGAGAGAGGATTTCTTTCTCTTGGGGTTGGGTTGTGATTGTCGTGATGTGGAACCAATGTCTCATTTATTCTCCAACATGGCAGACATCAGAGGCACGTCGGGCTTTAGTGACTTCCCCAAGGACACTTCGACAATGTGAACTATTACAAATACAACTGTTACGACTAGTTTTATTACTAACACGTCTTTTACTCTGTTCAGTCCAGTCAGAGTGCTTTACTTTGTAGATTTTTGATAAACCAGTCTTGTAAACATCACCTATTGTTCTCAAACCCACGTCTGAGAGTCTGAGACAGTGCTTTATGGGAAAGTGGATACATCCTGGTTTAAATAAAGGTTGACTGGAAATGAATGGGAAGTATGTGAGAGTGGTGTTTCTTTAAATGTCAGAGATAATGTAGTGTTTAGCTGCATGTCTTTGATTTTGACTCTCATTTAAACGTGACCTGGGATTTTCCTGGAAACTGTGGTGGGTCATAGTGATTTATAAACACAGTTATTCCAATAGATGTAACTGAAAATATAAATCAGAGCCAGTCCACCTGAACCCAGTGGCCCTCTTTTGTTTTATAACAGCCATGATAATTAAAAATGAATACTGTCTCTTTAAGCCTCTTTATTTTAACCAAAGCTATCATTGAACCAAAGCTATCATTATTCATTAACAAACCCCATTTAAACATAGACAAATGTGTAAAAAGGGATTTAGGAGAAGTGGTGTCCTTTCTTCAAAACACACAGTTTTTCCACAGCGACACCAGAGCCTCCCTCGTTTTAACCGCAGCCTTTACAAAAGTGAAAGTGTTCAGCAGCTGCCTCCAGAAAACGCTCAGCTGCTCAGATGGAAAAAAAAACACTGTACCACAGACGGTGTTTTTTAGGGAAACTATGAGAAAACATGGAAACTGTAGCTGCACTGTTGGATTTACTGTAAAAAAATGTGCTTTGCCAGTGTCGTAAAAAAAATACAGGGATATTATAAAAAATATTGCATTTTTAAATCATCAATAATACTCCTAAAGAAAAAAAAACATTAATTATGTTGCTGCAAATCCATCCACTGATTTTTTTTTTACAGTAAATTGAAATACATTTCAATCTGATCCTGGTCTTACACTTTTTTCTAGTATTTTTTTTTCTAAATTGTTGCAATAACACTAAAGAGTAGGGGACACATTTTAATAATTCATGATAAAATGTGCTTCACTCTAAAGTGTTACCAGTGTTGTAAGCCCAGAACAGGACAATAATGAAAATACTCCCAAAACTTTTTTTTAATGTTTTTTATGTTTATATTCTGTATCATTTGACCAAAAATATTTTAGTTTAGTGTCAAGACTAGTCTTCATCTTGAAATTTTTAACGGTCTTGGTCTCAAACGCTTTAGTCCTGGGATTTAAGTTTAGTCAACACTATATTTTGTTTATTATCAAAACTTTTATCTCTCCTGAAACAGAAAAGTAACACAATAACTGGTGAAAATGAATAAATGCTCTTAAATTTACCCACTTCAAGAAACACACCCTTTCATGAGTTTGTATTGAGATTTATTCTCTGTTCCCTGCTTTAGTGCCAAGAATAAACCAGGACTAAACACGTTCATTCTTCTTTATCTACAAACATAAACTTTAACAATAAAAATGAGTCCCTAGTGAATGTCTCTAAATGTTAGCCCTGCGACCTAATAGCCACTGTCCAGGATGAACTGAGGCCCGAAGCTGCTGGGATAGGCTCCAGTCACTGTGACCCCTAACCCCTTTGTTTAAAAACAAAATAACAGTAAATGAATGTAAACAGATTTTATTTATACATTCTTTACAATGTTTATGCCTTAATAGAACGAAATTGGATGCAATCGAAGCACTGAACAAATACTCAGAGATATAAATGAAATAAGGTTAAAATGTTAAAGGATTTAAGGCTATAAACCACATACATCCATCCAATTCCACTGTTGCACAGCTCACTAAAACCTCACAGAAATGGTAATAATAGAAATACTTTTAAGACGACTACAGCTCTGGGATAAAATGTTCAAACAGATAAGCTTTGTAAAGTCCTGTGAGTTTTTGTCTGTGAGTAACGCCGTGTAAAATAATGAACGCTGTTGCCACATCTCTTTTGTTGAAGCTTTTCAGAGTATGATGTAATTCAGGAAAATCCAAAGGTCTTTTCTCACAGATAAAGACACGGAATAAAGAGGGAGTCGGATATTATTCAACGGGAAAAGCTGCAAAGGTCAGCTGTGATTAAAACTCACTGATTTTCCCTAAATTCCAGACTTTAAAGTGTAACAGTGTTGTTTCCATGTGACTCAAGCTCAGATATGAAAGTGCATCGCGCTCTAGTCCACGCTGTCTCAGAAGTGTCTTCATGAAAAAAAGTACAGGATTTGGACTGAAATATTATTTTACTTTTCCTAAAACCAGATGGAACCAGGGCTCGAGCCGAAAGAAAAGAGAGCGCTGTAAATAAAGGAGGACTAAACTCTCGTTACATTTACAAAAGAAAGACCTGAACTCAGTTAGGACTAAACCAGGACTAAACCAGGACTAAACCAGGTCTAAACCAGGACTAAACCAGGTCTAAACCAGGACTAAACCAGGTCTAAACCAGGTCTAAACCAGGACTAAACCAGGACTAAACCAGGTCTAAACCAGGTCTAAACCAGGTCTAAACCAGGACTAAACCAGGACTAAACCAGGACTAAACCAGGACTAAACCAGGACTAAACCAGGACTAAACCAGGTCTAAACCAGGTCTAAACCAGGTCTAAACCAGGACTAAACCAGGACTAAACCAGGACTAAACCAGGACTAAACCAGGTCTAAACCAGGTCTAAACCAGGACTACACTAGGACTAAACCAGGTCTAAACCAGGACTAAACCAGGACTAAACCAGGACTAAACCAGGACTAAACCAGGTCTAAAGCAGGTCTAAACCAGGACTAAACCAGGTCTAAACCAGGACTAAACCAGGACTAAACCAGGACTAAACCAGGACTAAACCAGGACTAAACCAGGTCTAAACCAGGTCTAAACCAGGACTAAACCAGGTCTAAACCAGGACTAAACCAGGTCTAAACCAGGACTAAACCAGGACTAAACCAGGACTAAACCAGGACTAAACCAGGACTAAACCAGGTCTAAACCAGGTCTAAACCAGGACTAAACCAGGTCTAAACCAGGACTAAACCAGGACTAAACCAGGACTAAACCAGGACTAAACCAGGACTAAACCAGGTCTAAAGCAGGTCTAAACCAGGACTAAACCAGGACTAAACCAGGTCTAAACCAGGACTAAACCAGGACTAAACCAGGACTAAACCAGGACTAAACCAGGTCTAAACCAGGTCTAAACCAGGACTAAACCAGGTCTAAACCAGGACTAAACCAGGTCTAAACCAGGACTAAACCAGGACTAAACCAGGTCTAAACCAGGACTAAACCAGGACTAAACCAGGACTAAACCAGGTCTAAACCAGGACTAAACCAGGACTAAACCAGGTCTAAACCAGGTCTAAACCAGGACTAAACCAGGTCTAAACCAGGTCTAAACCAGGACTAAACCAGGACTAAACCAGGACTAAACCAGGTCTAAACCAGGTCTAAACCAGGACTAAACCAGGACTAAACCTGGTCTAAACCAGGACTAAACCAGGTCTAAACCAGGTCTAAACCAGGACTAAACCAGGACTAAACCAGGACTAAACCAGGTCTAAACCAGGACTAAACCAGGACTAAACCAGGACTAAACCAGGTCTAAACCAGGACTAAACCAGGTCTAAACCTGGACTAAACCAGGACTAAACCAGGACTAAACCAGGTCTAAACCAGGTCTAAACCAGGACTAAACCAGGACTAAACCAAGACTAAAATCTGAACTACACTAAACAGACCAGGTCACGGAGGTCAGTGTTTGAAGGAGACAGAGTTAGTCCGGTCTTAGACCAGGTCCAGACTCACGGAGGTCAGTGTTTGAAGGAGACAGAGTTAGTCCGGTCTTAGACCAGGTCCAGACTCACGGAGGTCAGTGTTTGAAGGAGACAGAGTTAGTCCGGTCTTAGACCAGGTCCAGACTCACGGAGGTCAGTGTTTGAAGGAGACAGAGTTAGTCCGGTCTTAGACCAGGTCCAGACTCACGGAGGTCAGTGTTTGAAGGAGACAGAGTTAGTCCAGACTTAGACCAGGTCCAGACTCAATGTCTGCCTTTAAAGCTTGTAACCTGATGAGATTAACTGTTCCAGGTCCTGGTACGAGCAGTGGACCTTTAGACCTGTTCAAGTCCAGGTTAAAAACTTACTTATTAGACTGGCTTTTATCACAACATAGCAGTGGTTTGTTTCTTATTGTGTCATTTTCTTTGGTTATTGATTTAAAATGCAAATGTTCGTCTTATTTTAATGTAAAGAACTTTTTTCTTGTTGGTTGTTGTAAAGTGCTGTACAAATAAAGATTGACAGATTGATGGAGATCAGTGTTTGGTGAAGGAGAGGATTGAGAACAAGACAAGACTACCACTATTACAAAATTGTTTTAAGAAATTAAATTTGGACTAAACCAAGGATTAAACCAAGACTAACACAAGAATAAAACAAGAACTGAACCCAGTGCCGACCAAAACCTTTGAACAGACTTTCTTTGGTCGTGCTCTTTGTCTCAGTTTACCTCCACATTTAGGAAAACAAACAGGTCACCGGTTTGGACCATGGCTCACTGTGGACTCTGTTAGTCCAACAACAGGACCCAGAGAAATGTGATTGTAAAGAACAAAAGACGAGTTCCTGCAGCGACAGACCGGCCTCGAGAGCAGAGCCGGGACAGAGTCCTGCTGAGGGCCTCTCACACTGAGTACAGCTGCTCCAGGGTCACATCGGGACAAAAGCTAGACCGAACAAGTCCAGGGTCTGTCCTGGGACTTTGACAGATCAGACGTGTGTTTGCTTTGAGCTGATGGGACTACTACTATTTCAGTTGTTCTCAAACCTTTCAGACAAAGTTAACAAGGTCTAACCCAGGACTTAACCCAGATCTAAACCAGGTCTAAACCAGGACTAAACCAGGTCTAAACCAGGACTAAACCAGGACTACACTAGGACTAAACCAGGTCTAACCCAGGACTTAACCCAGGTCTAAACCAGGACTAAACCAGGACTAAACAGGTCAAACCAGGACCAGGACTTTGTATTTGTGAAAGCCATTTAAATGATTTTGTAAATATTTGATATTTATCTTGTAAAACATGATAAATATCTTTGTGTTCTCTGGTTTCCTGTAATACAGATTTATTTTTACTAACTTGGCATTAACACACTTCCTGTTTGTCTTTGGAAAGCCCTTTGGGTCAGTCGCTATGGTTACATGGGGCTGAATAAATAAAACTGGACAGAAAACAAATCAAGAATCGAAACAGAACTTGAATTGCTTTTATTTAATCAGACAACATACAGCATTTGAATCGAATCTTTCACGTCCCACCTTTTATTTCATTTTTTTTATAAACATTGCATGATTAAGACATTGTCCTATTTACATTAAAGGAGAAGTCAGATGGTGATATAGTTGTGTTGGAATTAAATAAATGTACATTTGAAAGGTCAGTCAGTGTTGGATTGGATTTGGTTCAAGTGCTTTCTGACGATGAAGCATCGATTTAAAGAGAGACCAGACAATACAGGCGTTCATCTAAAGCTTCTGCAGACAGGCTTGTCAGTAATCTGAAAATGTATCACTTATGTTTTAAGTCTTCTGATCCTGTCGAGATCAGAGACAAAGTACCTCTGTTCGACACACTGGACAAACACAGCTTCACAAAGAGAAAGATTAAGCATCTTTTTGTGAATGCGTTGGGTATATTCACTGAAGAACAGTCGTTTTATGGTTGTTTTGTTGCTTTTGTGAATCACAAATGCAATCATCAGTCACTTAAATAAAATTAAACATATTACATTTCATTTACACAAAGAGTCTTTTTAAATAAGTGTTTTTTTGTTTAGTGAAATGCAGTTGGTTGAAGTCTTAACAGTAAAACCTTCATGTTTTTTGTCTTTAGTTTTGTGGCAGGTGAAAGCTGAAGCAGAAGAAGGGCAGGTTGGAGAAACAGTCCGTGTTCACAGTGACCTGCATGTCCCTGAATAACGCCCTGCTTTTGTCCACAGTCAAAGCAGTCTGCTTCAGCCTGGCCAGCTTCTGCAGGATCAGCTGATGCTCTCGGCCTCGGACCAAACCTCTGAACCACAGCACAGCCACCAGGTGCTTCTTCCTGCAGCGACACGAATACATCAGAGGTTCACCTTTGTGACTAAATGTACTCCTCTCTTTATCATTTAAAATAATTATGAATTGATGCAGCATATTGTAAGAGGAATATTATTGTTAGAGATGGTCTGATGTGACTTAAACAGAGAGTATTTGTTTTCACACTTGAGGAATACTGTTTAATCTCCTAATATCAAACTGTAACAGGAAAAAAACAAGACCTTAAGATGTCATCAAGGCTAGTATTTGTGGTGGAAAATTGATCCTGTTTTACCTTCTTTTTTTTTCATAAAAGAAAAGCAGGAATGAGTTGCTCAGCTGCTGTTGGGGAGCAGCGGTCTGAGAATGGAATAAAACTGATTGTGGTGCTTTAACGCTGCAGCTCGGGTGTTAAACGTGGTTTTCACTAAAGATAAATCATTGAAAGAATTGTCTGTGAAGGTTCTCAGTCATCCAGGTCATCTTGAAGAAAAGGTTAAAGCAAAAGCATCTGGACTCTGGAGTTTTTTTTAAGGTGAAGACTTAAAGGGTTCAGGAGTTCGTCTTCACCTTGAAAACTTACTTTTCTTAATAGAAAGTATTGTTCATTCTTCCATATTGTTTTATATATATTTTTTTATTATTTTAGGCAGGTGAGTACACTTTTGAGACAATAAAACTAGAAATAAAAATATAGAAATGCATTACAAAAAACAATGCTTTGATTTTACATTAAATATAATATAATATAATGGCAAAAATTAAGATATTATTCAGTCACTAAAATGACTAAAAGTAAAACAATCCGGATACTTTGCTTTATTTTTAGTTTTGTGGTGTTTCGGGTGGTGCGTGGCTTTGAGGAGTCGGGGTTAGCTGCTGTTAATGACCTCTGCTACTTCTGTTTTGATAAAAGGAGAACTGACGTTTCCAAACAAACACCACATTAAGGAAGTTGTGTCCACTGTCTTCACTCAGGCCTTCCCCTGTCCTAACCCTAACTACTCCCACGTCTCCTCCACCGATAAAACCCTAGTCTTTGGACATGTTCAGTGGGTAAGATACAGATGAGGTTTTAAAAAGGGCCCTAAGGTTATACAGGGCAATAAACTCCCAGGCATCAGTTCCACACTCAGATACAGTCAATTAAAGCCTGTTTTTAGTTTGCTTTACAGCCTGAATATTCCTGATTTCACTCTGGATTAAGTTTTCTAATGAATAGATAAAAATATATATATATATATGACAAAGACTACATCTTCATTATGAATATTAAAGCCCTTCTTAAACACTATAATTGCACAACGTACAGTAATATTGGCAGTAGATCTGCCCTGTCTGCACTTCCTAAAGCTACGCCTCTGTTTGTTAAAAACTGTCCGCTGTTGAACGCCTCCAAACCTGACCCACTGACCTCGTCTCTCAGTTACACAAGGTTTCCTGGATTGGTCACTTATTTGCTGATGACTTGAGTATTATTTTCTCCTTTCACTTGAACAGAATAAACCTGGGGACCACTCCAGGTCAATGCAGGCAACAGGACAATACCTCGCAGCCGTGTGACACTGTAGAGTGTAAGTTCTGTTTATCATAACGGAATGTGTTTTAAAGGAAAGTTAAGTTTAGTGCCCATTACATTCCAGCTCTGTGTGGTAACAGTAGAGTAGATACAGAATATAGTAATACAATAGTAATTATTGTTAATTATAAAGAGGTTTTATAATATTTCTTTTTATAACCTCTGTTTCAGACTCACTCTCCTCCAAAATACTGACATATTTCACCAAACTGGAGTTTCAAGTTTAGCATTTGCTTAGCTGCGTCAGAACTGCAATTATCTCCTCCTCGTTAAACATTACGAGATTGAATTGACAGTATTTATAGTTTATATAATTTCTACTTTATGTTGCCTCCCTTTTCTCTGTTTTAATTTTTTTGAGCTGTTTCTCTGTAAAAAATTCAGCTGAAAATACACTTTATCGGCAGCTGATAAACTTTCTGGAATGTCACATGGGAAGCTGGTGTCGACCAATGGGAACGGTCCTTTTTTGAGCACATGATTGGCCAAAGTTTTCCATTCCTGATCAACAGGTTTGTATCTCTTAAAATCCTCAATAATAAAAATAACATCATAAAACCTGTTTTTTTCCACAAATGATTGCATTTATAATAAACTACTTGAGATATAAACTATTCTCCCTCAACTACAAGAAAAAAATATTTAAAAATAAGAATTCTCTGTTTAAGAACTAGAATTACAGCAGTACAAGCCGTTTTTAATGTGCAGTTAATATTGTGGTAATAAAAGGGAAAACCCCTGTGGCGATTGTTGATAAAGCCGTCAGTGGTTAACACGACACACGCTCTTACCCAAAGTCTGGATAATGCTCGACTAAAGGCTTGAGGTGGTCTTTGATGTCGGAGGTGTGTTTCTGTCCGATGATGTCACACAGCTCGTCTCCCAAAGGATACAGCCACTCGTGAGAGGACTCCTGTTCAAACACACAGCAGTCAAACGTAATCTTACTCCAGACGGTTCATCAAGTGGAACCCCAAACCTTTCACACGAGAGAGCTATCACTCAACCCTTTGCTTTAAGAAAGATGGCTCTTGAATCGAACACTGTCGGCTCCATTAAAGTAGCCAAAGAAAAGAAACGTCTCTTAAATAAAAACTAAAATAAAATAAAATAAAATAAAGTAATTAAACTGAGTGAGCGAGAGAGAGAGAAAGCTTTTACATTTACACTCTCTGAAATAAGGGTTTAAATTATACTTATTTTTTTGATCAAACAATAAAAAGGTTTTAATAAATTAACAATAAAAAAATTTATAACAGAATATTATACAATAAAAGGCCCAAGTACATTTTACATTTAGTCATTTAGCTTTAGACACTTTTATCCAAAGCGACTCACATTAAGGTTCCATTCAGCAGTGTTACAGCTGGAACAACACTGGAGGCAAGGTGGGTTAAGTGTCTTGCCCAAGGACACAATGACAGTATGAACTGTGGGGAGAGGGGGAATCGAACCACCAACCTTCCGGTTATAGGACGGCCGTATAAAGTACACATGCATGAAATATTTTTGAACTTTAAAATGCGTATGAACTGTTTTTGTAAAGAATGTGCTTCTCGTGTTGGTATTTCTGTCGACCATCTAACACACCTGTTGCAACGTGACCAGTCAACCAATCAGTGAACAGGACGTATTTATGGGAGAGAAAAAAGTAGGAAGATCCTTAAAGGGTTTAAAACGTTGTCAGTTAATGAAGTGTCAGTCTGTCTTGTTCAGGAAGTCATTATAAAAAAGTCTGTGATCGAAAAGTTGATTTTAGATGATGTTGCTGTCACTTGCAGATGCCCACTGAACAAAAGGACTCATGTTCTTTTTCATTTTAAAGTGCATTACCATGTTTATGAAGAGGTCCTGCAGTTTATGCCACTGCGCTCGGATTTTACCGGCCGCCCTCTCGTGTTTTCTGTTCTTGCAGGAGTAATTGTTCTTCATCAGCTGCCCGATGTACTCCTGCGTCACGTGGAGGTGCAGCCGACTCGCAAAGTCCTGTGTTCGACAAAAACACACAGGCGACAAAACGGTCAGAAAAACAGGATGCACCGCAGAAAAGGAACTAAAAGAAACCTCCAGGTTTTCTTTTTACTGTCATCGCAGAATTAAGGGTTAAAGGTTTTTCCAGAGTTCAATATCTGGGATTACTGCAGGAAATGATCACCTATGTTCTGCGTGTTATGACCAACTAGAAACAATAATAATGACTAAAACAGGCCTCTGGTTTAGAAATCCAACAGATGTCTTTCAAAACAAAACAAAAATGGAGAAAAGAATCGATTAAGAAAACAATAAACAGACCATTACATCATTTCTTAGACATTTGTTTGTCAGAATATTCCTCTTGTGGTCCATTAAAAGATTTAAAAACCCAGAGAAACCTCAGAACCACAGAAGAAGGAGAAGAGGGGGACAGTGTCCGCTCTCTCAGAAACAGTGTGTGGGTCATAAATGAGACCCACACACTGACCTCATTGAGATGGAAAATCATCAGGAGAAAATGCCTCTAATATCACAAGAAGGAACATAAAGGAGGCTAATGAGTATCTTTTTAGTCTAAACTGTTGAATAATCAGACAAAAGGGATCTTCCAGTGCAATTATTGAGAAAGAGCAGGATCTGTTGTATATTCTTGTACAATAACATCTCGTGAGTATCTCGTCTTATCAGAGTGACCAAAGCTTTTCACCTTTTTGGCTCTGACTGTAAATCTGATTAATTATCTTCCAGGTTTTCCAGGAAGCGTTGGTTATAACAAATGAGACTGGGCAACAACTCCGCTTCCCTTCATTCCCTCCTCTAGTTCCAGTGTTATTCCTCGCCGTGCATCTCAGTTTCCGGGCTGAAAACAATAGCAGCTAAAACGGTTTTCTGGAACTTCCAAAAGAGTCATAAAGTAAACACAGACTTCCTTCTCTCCCTCTCCTCAAACAATTATTTCATTCTTTACAAAGATACTAAAACTGATAGAGCCGTATTATTCCAACAGATGACTGAATGATTTTTGTATTTTGACCCAATATTTCAACAGGACTGTGATATTGTAAGTAATGTGACATTTATCTGGCTACAGCATAAAGCTCTGCAGTCTATCAGCTTTCTAATTGAAAACTTGCCATTTATTTGAGTAAATCCTGGTGTGTAGTGATGCGAGGAGCTGGAGGTACAGCTGAAAACTTCTGCAATAAACAGAAGAAGAAGGAGCGTACCGACGAATACAACCCTGGACTGGCACAGAGCTGAGACAGAGATGGAGTAGTAATGACCAGCCTCTATCCAGGACACTCTTTTCTAGAGCTTTTCCAAATGCATCTCTGTGTCTCTGTGCTCCCTCTGTTTCTCCCTTTTTCTCCTCACAAACAAAAGAATTAGCATAGCTGGCTAGACTAGAGTGGAAACACAAGCTTTTTTAGGAGTTTCCACGTCCCAAACCGTGCAGTAAAGCTCTAATTTACTGGTGATTGTCCAAAGTGCAATTACTTTTTGATAATTTTTGATCTGTTTGTCTCAGATGCCTTCTTTGAAATCTTTTCTTGTCCTGGATGACTGAGAACCTCCGCAGACATTTAATCTCATACCCAACACAGATGGACCAGAATTAGACCCTCGGCAGTCTGCCAGAGTGTCTGTGACTAATGGGAATATCTCAGGTCACTACTTTCAGTAAATCTTTATTCAGCTCCCACGGCTCCCTCCATGATCCTGAGATCCTGAGGCGGAGGTCTTTCCTGTAAATGAAGTGTTTTGGCCGCGACAGGGCCGAGCGGTGTGTGTTTTTACCTGAGCGCTGGGCGGATTCATGAGAGCGCAGTGCTGGGACAGCAGCTCCGTTCGATGTACAGCTTCTGGAAGTCCTCATCGTTCGTCAGCCATTTTCTCGTCATCATTCTCCTCAAGTAAATCTGTACAGTTCAAGTCCATTTATTTCATCATTTATCCCCAAAACATTATATAATCCTTCAATTAAATCAAGGATGTTTAAACTTATCATGCATAGCTCTCTTATCATTGAACAGTACTGTATGTCCATTATTTTACACAATTGTCCCATTATTGTTACCATTAACACCATCACCATTATCAACATGTATTATTATTATTATTATTATTATTATTATTATGGAAAACAAGCAGATACAGAGCGAGTATTTGTGAGTGAGTTTAGACCTGGTATTTATGGTAAAGGAACTTTCTTATCGTCTGATGCTATATTGGGTTAATGTTTTAACTTTTGCCTTTTGTTTTCTGGTCACATTGTTCTTTGTAGAAGATACTGGTGACTACAATGTCCTCTGCTGATTTCATTTCACATTATTTACATTTCTGAGCCACAAAAGTCCATTGCACAGAATGGAAACATAAACCATATCTCAGGTTTTTGTCTCAAACCATCTGTAGCCGCTCGTGGGAAGGTAGCTGTAACCACGAAACATTTGGGTTTATCTTTAAACTTAGACTAAAGCGGAGTTTCCCTCTGATTTTAAGGCCTGGGCACTTGATGTCACATGATGCAACACTTAAACACTTTCAAACAAACAAAAAGAGAAGAGGTCAAAGCAGAATGCCCCTTTTTTCAATTCCTTTTTTAAAAACCACAAAGGAAGCCTGAGAGGAACCAACCAAGTAAAAACAGAAATAAGACTTTCGCAGCAGAAAGCCCAGAATTTGTACCTTTACGTCGTCTTTGAACTGGTCTTCCAGGTCCTGCAGGAGACGGACGCAGAGCCACTTGACTTCTTTACTAAAGGCCTCGACTTCAGCAGGACACAAGGCTCTGTAGCCCTCCATGTGATGCCTGTGAACACACAGGACGAGAATCAGATATTAACATAGGTACTTATTCTTTTCCCTAATCACGGTACTTCATAATGTGCACCATTTATGCATATATTTCATATACAATATATTTTATTTGTCCACAGTCATTTGTTCTTTTGGTTCTTTAAGATGCTTTATGTGTCCTCTAGGGGCATTTAAGGGCTCATGGAGTATTACAGTTAATACAGAGACATTTAATATTATTGATAATAGATTGTTCAGTAAATACTCAAAAAACGGAGCAATATAAAACAGTAAAATGGAGGAAACTGGTGCAGTTTGGTTTTATGTGCAGTGCCCCCGGCTCAGGGAGGACAGCCTCCTGTGGGTCCTGCAGCTGGGAACTGGTTTAGCCTTTTTATTTCTGCTTTGTAAATGTCATCCTCTTTAAATCCCAGCCCTGGTTTTATCTGTCAGAGCTGCTTTAGGGGTGTGTTTAGACACAGCCTGCCACGAGTCGTGTGTGTTTATGTTAAATGACAGGAGCAGCCCTAACTTAAATCCAACAGCTGCTGGTCTGGGTGCTTTCTTTTTCTCTCTCTGAGCTTCGTTTCACATAAACCACGTGACTCTGGTTCACCCCACAGCACTGCCAGAGAGAAACACAAGAAGCACAGTGCCCTACATTTGAATTTTTATCCTCCTCAGCACAAAAGTCAAAAACACAGCCTGAAAGTGTTGGAGGAGGGTCTGAAGGAGGAGGGTCTGCATCTCCCAAATGAGATGGTGAAATAGTTTGTAGATTAGTCATAGAAATGCTCCACAAGCTCCACAGATGTTATGGAGCAGAAATAAAGTCCACTGTTGTTGTCTCCTCTTTTCCTGTCCCTGCGCTGTCCCGGTCCAAAGCCTGCCATGTTTTCTGAGGGACTATTATTAACATTTCAAATAAAAGAGAAAATGTATTTCTTTTCATTGACCACCCTTCATCTCCTTCGTCTCCTGCTTTGTCTTTTCTTTTCTGATGCTATTTGTTTGGCTTCTGTTTGTCGCTGTTCTCTGTGCACCGACTTGTTCTAAACAAACTCTGGGCCTCAGCCTGCAGCCACCACACCTTTAACAGGCCTGTCTCTGGGTGGCTGGGTTGAATTTAAACTGCTCAGCACAACAACAAAAAACACAAAAAGGAGCCAGAGACGGTGCTTCCTCATCTGAGATCCTTAAACCAGACGAGATCAGCACACAAAGCTAAACTTAAAGCAGCTAAACCTACATTAAAGCAGCCCTGTGTAACTTTTATCCACTAGAGGGCTCAGACTAAACCCTCACGATGTGTCTCCGTCCCGGACACAGGAAAGGTTTCTGTCCAGCTGAGGGCGCTGTGTCAGTGAGATAAATGGATTCTACTGATCTCAAGAACCAAGGTAAAAATCACTGTTACAGACATTCCCTTCTACTTGACGTGTAGACGTTCCTCAACAGAATATTGACGTCTAAACACAGTCTACAGTGTCTTATGCTGTGATTTTGGTAAATAAACAGAAAACACACCTTTGTTCAGTGGGAGTGTATCTTTTTGATGAGGTTGCTAGTTCATCTTTAAGTGTTAAGGTATTCATTTCCTTTGTCAAGTGCAAATATAAGACGTTATTTCAGAAATTCAATTTGTGAGACAACCCAACCAAATTTCTGCTGGGACAAACCACTGGGATAATACATACAGTAGTGTGAATATTTACACCCACAATGCAACTGGATAAACGCAAATACACAACAAATAAGACATACTTGTACAAGAAGCTGTTAACCACATTTTTAACATTACATATTTAAAAATAAATATGACTGGAGCTGTATACAATCCAATCCAATGTTTTATCCACTGTTTTTGATGCAATGGAAAACAATGTGATTTTGATTGATTTGACTTGTGCTTTGTGCAGTGCATCCATAACTTTACTGTATTTTTATAAACAAGCATCTCTTTCTATTCCTTCTCACACTGAAGAACAGACGTCAAACACTTCCAGACTTTTCTACTGCCCCTCACACAGTTGGCCGCTGGTGCGTGGTGGGTGCTTAGAGGAGGTCATGTGACTTACTGTAAAGTGGTGAAGGTGTTGATGTACGTGATGTGGTAATGGCACCACAGCAGCTGAGGCCTGAGCTCGACGCAGTGTTGTCTGAACTCCTGCTCGAATCTGAGAAAAGACACAAACGAGACGTGGGAACCTGTCAGACAGACGTGAGGGCTTAACATTTAGAAAGTGTGCCACAGAGAAGGGTGTATTCACAGGCCTGCTTTAGATAATAGTTTGCTCTTATATTCATTCAGTGCAAGTTAATGAAGTCCAACAATGCATTACAAAGCAGCATTATCTCTATAAAACAATTCAGTTTAAAATAATATATTGTCATTTTTGCTCCTGCAACTGACCATTTTTACTTCATAATTTCTTTAAAACAAGTACTTTTTAATAAATGCACATACACTTGCTTAATGATTTTCAATGCTCAACGATTTGGGTCCACTCTTTTATCTATTGCATTTAAAAACTATAGGTTTATCTGAACGTTGTGTAAAGAGTCTAGTATACAGACAGTCATAATCAAATAAAGATAGCACTTTTTGAATTTGACTTTGTGTAAAAAAATTTTAAGTTTCAATGAATGAGGTGAACCTTTTTTTTTTTAACCCATTGAAGCAGACACTGTTTTTGTCTCAGTGACAGAGCCCACTTCTTTTCAGGACTTCTTTAAGACTTAGAAGACTGTTCTAACAGTTGTTATTGTTAGATGACAGTTTTTTTTATCACTAGTCTCAGCGTCTTTTAGCTTCTTTCTTCAGGACAAAGCTACAGACTTTTACTGAGACACATGCCATCATAGAATTCAATCAATCAAAACTATCTTAACAAATGCTCAGCACTTTATATTTTAAAGATAACCATTTCGTCTGCTGTTCAGGGTTAGGGTCAACTCACTTATTGATCCATTTCATGATTTAATGGGCTGTGTGTTATTTAATGCACGCTAAAGACAAAGGAGAGACAGTTCAGTATTATCCTTTTCTACTCTATTCTATGATCTAGCACAGCCATGTTTATTGCCAAAACGATTGTACACTACATATTTTTATTCACTTTTCACCATGTGTTTTAAAATTAACTTAATTTCTAAGATAGAGTTATTCTTTCCCTTTAATCTATTGTATTTACCAATTCTTTGAGTTAGTGAGGTTATGTTGTTTTTGCCAATTCTTTGAGACTTGTTTAATTATTCCTATTCTCATCATTTGTTTTGGCATGAAAGTATTTTTGCTTTGACCTTTCCACTGCGTGCATGTGTCTGGTTGCATCATGTGCTAGCATCGTTGGCTCAAGAGATTGTTGCTTATATTTTTTAACTAAACTCATGCAACTCTGTAGTCACTGCTGCAGCCTCTGGATCCTGTTTTAGATCTAAATTCTGCAACTTCCCTCTCGACCTACAACCCTACCCTGTAATTATTCTTTTTTTATCAGGCTTTAAAATGCCCCAGTTTTTGACCTACAACCTTATGCACTAATATTCCGTGAGGTGTTCATTGTGTGGCTTTAGAGGTTAATGAAGAGGGAAAGATGCATCTGGTTATTTGTCCTATGCCCTTTTTGTTCCCTTTTTGCTAATTTGTCAAGACGAAAATATATTTTGAGGCCTTATATGTAACGTTAGCTTCATATATTAGGTCTCCTGTTTGCTTTGTGCTTGAGTCGGGTGCACCTTGGACAGTGCGTAGTTACTCACTAATACTACTGTCTGTCTTTGGGCGGAAGCAGGACCCGGAGAGCACCCACAGTAATAAGAGGAGGACTCACAGACTCCTCACAGACTTCCCACAGACTCCTCTCACAGACTCCTCACAGACTTCCCACAGACTCCTCCTCACAGACTCCTCCTTACAGACTCCTCCTTACAGACTCCTCCTCACAGACTTCCCACAGACTCCTCCTCACAGACTCCTCCTTACAGACTCCTCCTCACAGACTTTTCATAGACTCCTCACAGACTCCTCCTTACAGACTCCTCCTCACAGACTCCTCCTCACAGACTCCTCACAGACTTCCCACAGACTCCTCACAGACTCCTCCTCACAGACTTCCCACAGACTCCTCCTCACAGACTCCTTATAGACTCCTCATTACAGACTCCTCCTCACAGACTCCTCCTCACAGACTCCTTACAGACTCCTCCTCACAGACTTCCCACAGACTTCCCACAGACTCCTCCTTACAGACTCCTCGTCACAGACATCCTCACAGACTCCTCCTCACAAACTCCTCCTCACAGACTCCTTACAGACTCCTCCTCACAAACTCCTCCTCACAGACTCCTTACAGACTCCTCCTCACAGACTTCCCACAGACTCCTCACAGACTTCCCGCAGACTCCTCCTCACAGACTCCTTACAGACTCCTCCTCACAGACTCCCCCTCACAGACTCCTTACAGACTCCTCCTCACAGACTTCTCCTTACAGACTCCCCCTCACAGACTCCTTACAGACTCCTCCTCACAGACTCCCCCTCACAGACTCCTCCTCACAGACTTCCCGCAGACTCCTCCTCACAGACTTCTCCTTACAGACTCCCCCTCACAGACTCCTTACAGACTCCTCCTCACAGACTCCTTACAGACTCCTCCTCACAGACTCCCCCTCACAGACTCCTTACAGACTCCTCCTCACAGACTTCCCGCAGACTCCTCCTCACAGACTTCTCCTTACAGACTCCCCCTCACAGACTCCTTACAGACTCCTCCTTACAGACTCCCCCTCACAGACTCCTTACAGACTCCTCCTCACAGACTCCTTACAGAGTCCTCACAGACTCCTCCTCACAGACTCCTCCTTACAGACTCCCCCTCACAGACTCCTTACAGACTCCTCCTTACAGACTCCCCCTCACAGACTCCTCCTCACAGACTCCTTACAGACTCCTCCTCACAGACTCCTCCTTACAGACTCCTCCTCACAGACTCCTTACAGACTCCTCCTCACAGACTCCTCCTCACAGACTCCTTACAGACTCCTCCTCACAGACTCCTCCTCACAGACTCCTCCTCACAGACTCCTCCTTACAGACTCCTCCTCACAGACTCCTTACAGACTCCTCCTCACAGACTCCTTACAGACTCCTCCTTACAGACTCCTCCTTACAGACTCCTCCTCACAGACTCCTTACAGACTCCTCCTCACAGACTCCTCCTTACAGACTCCTCCTCACAGACTCCTTACAGACTCCTCCTCACAGACTCCTCCTCACAGACTCCTTACAGACTCCTCCTCACAGACTCCTCCTCACAGACTCCTCCTCACAGACTCCTCCTTACAGACTCCTCCTCACAGACTCCTTACAGACTCCTCCTTACAGACTCCTCCTTACAGACTCCTCCTCACAGACTCCTTACAGACTCCTCCTCACAGACTCCTCCTCACAGACTCCTCCTCACAGACTCCTCCTTACAGACTCCTCCTCACAGACTCCTCCTCACAGACTCCTCCTCACAGACTCCTCCTTACAGACTCCTCCTCACAGACTCCTCCTCACAGACTCCTCCTTACAGACTCTTCCTCACAGACTCCTCCTCACAGACTCCTTATAGACTCCTCCTCACAGACTCCTTACAGACTCCTCCTCACAGACTCCTCACAGACTCCTCACAGACTCTTAACAGAACGGTGGCAGGCCCTGGGATTGAAGCCATGGCTCTCTTGCCCTGAGTATGTCTGGGAGCGTGTTTTTTTTTATTTTATTACTGCAGTTTTAAATTAAGTTAAAGGTGGCCACAGGTTTGTTAAGAAGATTCCATGTAAACTCTTAAACCTCATTCTCACTGAAGAGGTCTGCTTTGGAAATGAGTCTTTGCTGTGAAGACGTACCTTTTGGGAAACTGTATCAACGCTTCGAGAAACGAGCGGCAGACTCTCTGTTCAAGGTGAGCTTCAATTGTTCGAGAATGATTCACAAACCCTTTCACTTTCTGCAAAAACACAGAGAAACATTAGCTCTCTGCTGCCATCACGTGGTCAGACCCGAGTACTGCAGCTAACATTAAAAATCAATCAAAAGTTAGTCAAAAAACATTATTACATTACATTATTATTATTATTAGTGAAGCAATTCGAGGGAGTGTTTGGTTAGTGTCGTACCGTCCAGATGTCCATGTGAATGTCTGACATCAGAACTCCCTCCTCTGTCTTTGGTTCATTCTTGTCTTTCCAAAAATCATCATTTTCAAGTTTGATGATGTTCTCCAGTGAGAAGTGCATTTCCTCCTTTAGTCACAAAAAAAAAAAACACACAAGTACTATGACTAATTATTATGACTAACATTGTCTTTACTTCTAAACATTTATTTCAGGTTGATTCGGAGAAGTCCATAACCAGCCCATCATATGAACTCTGACTATAAAGATGCTGGTTATAAACAGTGTGTGTGTGTGTGTGTGTGTGTGGGGCTTGTTACGCTATTCATTTTGAATCATAAACTCTTCCTGTTACCTTGACTCTGGTGCAGTATTTATCTTTGAGCTGCGTCAGAAAGCCCGTCTCCAGGTGCAGCTCTTTGATCTCGTCCTTCATGTTGGCCTGAAGAGACATGTGGCCCATGATCGACTCGCTGCAGAGACACAAACAAAATCAGCACTGAAGAATGCTGAGGACATGTCGCCTCGTGTTTTTGTTAAAGAACTTCAGATGTAACTTATTAACAATGATTCTGTTTCTGCTGCTGATGAGCTTTGTCCAGTAGTTAATGTGAGAAGTCCAGTTAAGCCCACTGATGAGCACATAGACACATGCACAGGGTTAGGGTTAATATAAGTACATATCCTAAGAAACATGCTGATGTGGCATGTTTTTTAACTTTACTCAGCCATGATGCAATAACGACAGTGAGTGAGATTTTGTTGTCTGTCTTTATGTTCACATTAACCTCACATTTTTAAAGCAGATATCTTTCTTGTGTTACAACAGTTATTGTTGTTGATTGCATCATGGTGGCATTGCGTGACTGGAATGCCCCGACTCAGTAATCCACCCATTTCTTCCTCATTCGGCCTCTTTTTCTCTCCCTAAACTGTTATCTGATGGAAACATCACTTCAGGTAAATAACCCCGACATGTTCTGACTTATTTCTGCGACGCTCACCTGCATGGACAAAAAAACTCTAAGGTGCATGATCAGAGTTATTAAGTACGAGAAACACAGACCTCTTGTACCGGTTGATGATCCAGTTGAGCAGTGCGTGCAGGTCTTTCACCTCAGTCGTCTGTTTCTCCAGTTTCTTAAAGTGCTGCCCCAGGACAGCGTGGTAGCTCTGGACGTAGGTGCTGAACACTTTAAAACTGGGAGGATAGGACCAGCGCAGCTCCCTCTGGACGCTCTCCAGGTCGTCCACGATGC
This sequence comes from Perccottus glenii, assembly GCA_024416835.2. Lineage (NCBI taxonomy): Eukaryota > Metazoa > Chordata > Actinopteri > Gobiiformes > Odontobutidae > Perccottus > Perccottus glenii. The sequence goes on along the minus strand of CM044565.2, from coordinate 24,352,299 downwards.
TCTTACCCAGAAGCCCCAGGTGCACGGCCAGCCACGAGGTGTTCTGCTCTTGGTTCTCCAGCTGAACCCGCTCCACTTTGGCCTGGACACCTTCCTGAACCGCGTCCCTCCAGGCGTCCATCCAGCTCCCGGACAGAGCTCCAGGCTCCGAGGCCCGGCGCTCCTCCTCCTGAACGATACGGGCCACGTGCACCAGCAGAGCCTTGTTCCTGTCAGAGGAAAGTAACAGCTTCATTTCTGTAGCAGCTTTCAGACGACAACAAACAAAGCATTCTTTAGCTACTTATTATAGTAACATATTTAAATTTGTTTTTTGGGGCACCCTTAGACCTACACTACAAACAGATACATGTGTGGACTCAAAACACTTTTCTCCAACTGAACAGAGACAAGACCTCATTAATCATCTTTGAACCACAGAAACATACGTAGAGAAAGTGTCAACAGTCAGCTGGCATCTTCTTAAGACTTTAAACCTTGGCCAATCAGGTGCTCGAAAAAAGGAAGTTTAACAGCTGAATAAGTGTATGTTCAGCTAAATATGTCTTTTTACAGAGAAACAGCTCAAAAAAAAAAACAACAGAAAAAAGGGAGACAACGTAAAACACTGATAAATACTGTTAATTCAATCACGTAATGTTTAACGTGGAGGAGATAAACTGCTGTCACTGCAGCTAAGATAACTCTAAACTCTAAACTTCAGTTTGGTGGAATATATTTGTATTTTGTGGATAAAAATTGGGTTGATTTTATTTTTTAAATAAAAGAAAAGCAGGAGAGGTCCCTCTGCTGCTGTCGGAGGAGAGTCTTAGAGAACATCTGGGACAGGGCTCCTGAGTGCATCAGTGGGAGTGACTTACACAGTCTCATTATGACCAGAGGACAGTGTTAGTGACAGACATTCACCTGGACGGCAGTGAGTTCGAATCCCGTACGATGTGGCAGAGTTTCTGTCTGAGCTCGGAGTAAAGCAGGCTCAGGTCCTTCTCTTTTTTGGCCAGAGCCACTGGGGCGTTGTCCTCGTACTGGGACAGTTCCTGCTGAAACTCCTGACGCAGAGCAAGCAGGTTTAAATGAGCCTCCTCCAACACCTCCATCTCGATCAGTTTGTTTATCTGCATCACTGACAAGACAAACGGGAGACAACGTTAAACACAGACTGACAGACTACAAGGATCATATGTCTTACTCTAAAAGCAGACGATCAGAAAAATGGATTATTGTGCTTCTGGCTGTATTAATAAGAAAACTACAAACTAACAGTGTTTTTGTATGTTTTAAAGTGTAAATATGTACAGAAAGAAATCACATTTTCCTGCCCAAACTGCCTTATATTTGAAGCTCAGCGTGAAAAGAGAACGAGATGTTATCAGCTTCTGTTTCCACAACACTGACAACAATGAGCCGAGTGTACATATGCACAGAGCCGCGGACACACACACATGACTTCAGAACCCGAAACCAGGAAGCTTTGTTTTGAAATATACAGGTTCTTCCATAGAAGCTGTTACAGTTACACACTGTTGTAGCAGTGTTGTGTGTGTAGGCCTACAGTTCTTCTCTTGTTGCTCTAAAGTACCACTCATGGGAGAAATAAAGTTGTTGGAAGCTGATGTAAAATGCAAAGGTATTGATCTGTTTTGTAAAAGAGCTTACCATTTCATTCAGGTTAATCTTTCCAATAAACCGCAAGAAACCGGGCAGACATATAGAACTAAACTAAACGAATGTTCTGACACAGCTGTGCTTATTTTGATCCATGTGGAGGCACTAATTTAAAATCTTCAAATTAATTTATATAGTTCATTTGAAGTATTGTATTCCCGAAGATACTTTTTTAGCACTAACAACCAATCCCAGCGCACAGAAGAAAAGAAAATAGAAAAATAAAAGACTGTTGTCTGGAGATTATTTAAAAGCCTGATTAAAAACTCACTGATGAGCGATAAAAGAGAGTCCAGAGCACTTTGTTACGTCTTTAAACTAACGCACCTCATGAGTAAAACAGTCGCCTGTTGTTTCATCTTTGATATTTCCGCTGGTGTAGCTTCATTCAAGTTAACAGAAACTTTGATTTTCATTTTTGCTGAACTCTATTATTGCAGATAAAATTGTGATCTTACTCCTCAGAGTTTGTACCTGACAGAGGAGTGTGTGGCAGCTGCGGCAGGACGTAGATCTCCTCCATCTCCTCCAACACCTCCTCTTCGTCCTGAGCCCTCTCCTCATCCTCGTCCCATATGTTCACTCGACTGTCCTTGGCTGAGCCCTCGCTCAAAGGCACCAGCTGCTCCTTCTTCTCCCTTTTTGTCCCGAACAAACTGCGACGGATCGAGGACCCTTTGTTGGAAGAGCGAGCTGGCTCCGATGTTGGGATCTAAGGAAGAGAGAGCAGGAAAAAACCAGCTACAATAACTACTGCTGTGGTAATGTAACCTTCATATTCAGTCTCATCTTATTGTGATCACATGATAACGAGGCCCAATGTGTTTGGACTGTTCACATTTTACATCTGTTCCTCGAGATCGCTTTGACTTTACAAAGTCTTTTTCTAGTCTTGATACGCTCTGGTCTCAGTCAGTGGGGTCTTGACTACAACAATAACAATAGCACAGACTATTATCTCCATCCTTAGTATTTTATTTGTCTTTTTGAGTTCAAGGAAAAGCAGGTGTAAATACTTGTAGTCCATAGTTGAACATCTTGCTCAATAGTGTTTTCAATAAAGTATAATCACATCAAATCAAACTTGTTGCACTTTGAGAAATAAACACTGAAAGACCCATAAGAACCCAGTGGAGCTTTAGTACTTGTTCTCGGAGAAAAAAGCACATCCCTGTTTCTGTAGATCTCGCTGAACGCTTATGGGACAATCATAAACTAACCCTTTTAATATTTTAACTCCTCATCAGATTTATTTCCCCTGGGTTTCTTCACAGAAAACAGCATGTCCCTACAGGGCTACCGTAGATGCACCAGATACTGCCAAAAAAATAAACACTGCACCTTTAAGTCGTCTAATGGTCAAGTTCTATCAGTCTCAATAAGTTCCTATTTTGTGATCCTGTAATAACACTATATTTTCTTAGTGTTTAAAGGCGGTTTAACCTGTGTTCGATCGAGATAGGCCTTTGCATTTCTGAGACGGAGACTCGGCTTTGTCCTCGTCTTTTTTCTGGAAAAATCCTCCGATGTTTTTCAGAGGAGACACCAGCGGAGATCCAGCGCTCGGACCTGAACCAGAAAACAAAACAGTGTTACAAGATTATTTTACACAACCGGCCAAAATAAATGGAACTAAATCGTGAAGTCGATAAGGTTAGAGCTCTAAAATGAGATAAAAAAAATAAAAACAAACTGTCCTTCTTAGGAAATCCCACGTTAAAATAAAAAGAAATGTCAAAAAGCATTGGCCTGTTTTAAATGAATAATGAAAACATGAGATATTTATAAAAATAGAGGATGACATTTTTCTTTTTTAACCTTTTTTTACAGAACAAAGCACAATTATTCTTCCAAAAATATAACAGTAATCAAGCATTTACACAATAAAGATATTGTAGATAAATGCACCTGGATAAAGTTTCAGTTTCAATTCCTTCTGGTAATTATTAAAATTGTTTGGATTGTGTTTGAATTGTTGACACAGCGTCTCAGAGAAAGCCTTTTCTCAAACGTTACATTTACCAGAAATGAAAGTAACCTGTGGGACTTTTGTTGTTTTTTTTTCAGACTGGTTTTTCAGGGCTTACTGTAAATTACAAACCGTAAATTAGACACGGACCGTTTATTACCGTGTTTCTGTAGACATACTGCTTATGTCTTATTCTTCATATAAAACCCACTCCAGGTGCTTAATCAAGACTAAACCAGGACCTTTTTTTACACCAGTATTTATTAATTGGACAATATTAGATGTAAAATACTAAATGCTATAAACATGTTGTTTAAGCTCTCAAGGCTCTTGACTAACTTCCACTCGTCAAAACAGAAGCTCAATCATTTAACATTAAAGATTATTTGTATTATTCAGATGCACCACAGTTTGATGTAAGTCTCTGTTTAGACGATGACTTTGAGAAACGTAAAAGTAAAGGCCCACCACATCAAAGAACAAAATCTTGCAACAAAAAGTGCAAGTGGTAACAATAAATTTGAAATATATTGTTAAAGATTATATAGTCTACAGTGTAGGTTTGATAAAAAGTGTAATTAGAAACCAAATTAAAATGCCAAAAAAATGCAATTATGTTTTATTTTGAAATAAAACTAAAGCAGTCTACAGAAGGTTTTAACACTCACTGGGCGAAGGAGGTGGACGTGTCCCATCAGGGCTGTCTGCTTTGACCTTTGACCTTCTCTTTCCTGAAGACGTACTCTCTGTTGCTCTCCTGATGCTGCTCCTCAGGGTCTTCACGATGCCCTTCGCAGCCGTCGGCGTTTTCGCCAAACCCTCGTCTGAAACCGTTGGATCCATGTCTGAGAAAAGAAAAAAACATCCAGCTGCGACTTCACTGAAGAGATCGTGAGACCGAGAGGCCTGAGCTGTGTTTGTGTTCCACTGCTGTGTTTACTGAAAACACAGGCTCCCATGTCTTTAGCTTCTTGTCAACAAAGTGACGACAGAAAATACATCCTGCACTGCACTGTTCTAGAGTTTATATTAACGTTTTATTAAAGCAACTATCCTACTAGTTGTGATAAAGTTTTCACTGTTGTTGAGTTGATCAGAGAACATTTAACATTTAATGACAAACACAACTGTCACTTCAAAACCTAACAGAGGACCAGAGTTTAGTCACTTTAGGTACATTTGTTTTTTCACTGACAGTCACTCAGAACATGTTCTCGTCAACATTAAACGTGGCTCCAGTGAAAACACACTTTTACATTAAACTTCTGACAAGGCTTCTACAGCAGTGTGTGTTACATAGAAAGGATTACCATGACTTTATTTTGGCCATGTCTCAGCAGTAAAAAATATACCATTTAAATGTTAGAATCCATTTCCTCCATTTGACAGCAGCCCAGGGTTTAGTCTCTGTGTCACTGTCTACTTCTCTAAACCAGGAGCGTATACTGAGAACTGTCCACTGCAGGGAATAAACCATCTAAAAACAGAATAACTTTTACAAAAAACAGAACTTTGTTAGACAGCAGTTTCGGAGTTAGGCAATCATCACGATAAAAATCTCTCTTAAGGAATTCACTTTGCAACTGAAAAAAAGAAAGAAACTAATAAATAAAATGGTCTATAATGAGTTTAACCAATCTTCAGTTTCTTACGAGGAGCGGTTTGATTAGGAAGATGAAAGTGTTCAGACTCTAAAACTCTCTAATAATGACAGGTTGTGTATAACATTATTTTCGTCAGAAGTTTCCAGGTCAAACACTGAGGTTTCCAACAACCCTGCAAGAAACCTCTACCAAATATTCAATGATTTAAACTGTCCTTATCATGTAAACAATAATACACATATAATAACTACAATCATAAACATTCATCTTGTTTTTCATCCAAAAGAACATTGAGAACAATGAGAACATTTAACTGTTTTTCATATTGTGCATCAGAAACACACACATCACAAAGAAACACACATCATATCTACAGTAGACTCAACATATTTTACAGCTCTCATGTTTGAACAAGATAAGCTCGAGCAAAGGAAGGTCAGAGCTTTTCTACCTGAGCTTTCAGCACAAGGCTGTTCCTCCAACAACAGCGCCATGCTTGAAGTGACTTTCAGTGACTTTCCCACCTCTGTAAACCCAAAGCCTGGACTAAAGTACAGCTACTGAGCAGTTCACAGCTTTCCAACACGATTAATATGTGCGCGAAGAGTGAACAAGAGCATGTCGCTGTTACCTGTGCGTCAGGTGCGTCGTCCTCCGAGTCTTTTACAGAGTTACTTTCATTTTCTCTCACGTTAAATCCTCTGAGATGAGAGGAATTCCCCGGGTTTGGAGCAGCTTTGACCAGGTCGTGTGCGTAAGAGAAGAAAGGACGTGCAGGTTACGCTTCTGTTCAGAGTTAATGATTAGACTTGTCATAAAGTGCAGGTGGAGCGTGGGTCGAACAGTTCTCCAACAGTCTGTGGTGACTGAAGCTTGACACAAAATACGATCCTATTACACTCTTTCGCGCTTTAAAAGAAAAAAAAAAAAAACCATAAGGTAAAATGAGACGATTGTGTTGGCTTTAGATGAACTCTGTAAACTCCTCCATCGAGGTCACGTGGTCATTAACGTAAAGGTCAGTGAGTGAAAGGGGAATCTGTGGAAGTGTCACTCTGAGATGAGCTTTGAGTTTTGACTTTTGTGCATTTATTTTGACTTTAAAAAACACACTGCAGTTTATATTGACGAGCCATGGCATTGTTATTTCGCTCTGTGTGCACGTGCTGCTCATATGAATGAAGAAAAGGTTAAAGTAAAAGCATCTGGACTTAGTTTTCAAGGTGAAGGCGTTTTGTCTCAAATTCCAAGAGACTTCCATATTTTACTTGATGTTTGTCAGAAAATACATTTTTTGTGTCAGAATTGTATTTTTGTTTGTTGGTTACTTACACATTACAGTCGTATTTACCACATACTACAAATGAAAATATTTTAGAAGCCTGTCTTTAGAGGAAATGTGAAGAATGCTACAGAGTTTTTAAAGCTCTTTTCCAAATGCTGTCATCTTACAGGTGTTCTGAGATGTTCTGTCACTTGAGGATAAAGTTCTGAGTTTGTGTGTAAAGATTTACAATTACAAAAACTGTAATATGAACATTATTTGTGGTGATTGGTGTTAGCGAGAACAAAAATAAATGGCATGCTAAAGTGCTGCTTGGATGTAACAAATGTAGAGAGTAGGCTAGTGTCCCTTTGGTGCTCTTTTGTCTAAACAGAAAAACACAGAGACAAAAGTGAAATACTGGCCTTTGTCAGGGCGGACTCTTTTTTTGAATAATGAATACCTGACAATAAAATAATGATTTGGATTTTTTTTCTTTTTAATAACTTTTTAAACAAAGCACAGATCATGATCGATTAATACGTCCGTTTATGCTATCTAAAAACTATTGTTTTACTATAGAGTAAAAGCCAAAAAGCCCGGGTGTGACCGCCATTTTATTGCCCGGTGGTAACGACAACATCGGTGAATAGGCGACAAATGTGTGTCCATAGTTTATACAGTCATTGCACCACCTCCAACCCATTTGGACATTATTGCTTTTCTGGTCAGCATCAGTAAAGAGTTCAATAGTTTCAGGTACAAGTTCTAACAGACAGAGCAGTGGGCTGGAGTCTGCCCTATCAACAGATACTGCCAGTTTACTTTCCCAGAGACAATGGGATCAAGTTCCTTTGAGTAGTTTACACTTAGGACAGTTTGGAGAAGCTTCTTGACTGAACCTACTGTAGATGTAGGAGAGATGGAAATGTTGTGTCAAATATTATATTGCTTTTCTCTCTTTCTATTTCAGACTGATATTTTAGAAGGAAGCAGCAGGATTTCCCATGAGTCTATTGGTGTTTTGAGCAGTGTGTTCCAAGTTGTTCTTCAATGTCTGCAATTCAGAATAGAATCTGGAAACAAATGGTCCACACGTCTGTCAGTCCAGGACAGTCTTTTCTAACAGATGTGCATCATTTTTGTCTTTAAATAATGCCTGACCTGAAGATACATACAAAGGTCCGTAGCAGGTATATTATATTGATTTCTTATAGCTTCAAATGTCTCGAATTTGCCATTGTCCAATAAATCCTACGTTCTCTCGATCTCAGCCTCTTGCCTTGAGACCAGCACCATCTGCTGGGGTCAGGATTATCTGTTGTGTTCAAAAACTTATTTAGTTTTCCCAAAACTTTTCTTCAAGATACTCCATTTTTTATTAATGTTAGTAATTAGAAAAGTATATTTAATAATAAGTGGTAATTCTCTGTCTCGTCTGTCTAATAAATTTATAAGTGAGAATGGTTTACTGTGCCTTTTCAATCTCAAGCCACGGCAGTACAAATTTCCATATGAAAATAATTTTGGCATGCATTGATAGTACATCATTTTTAATCCTAAGCAACCCCCATCCACCTTGCTCTGTTGGAAGCTGTAGAATATTTAACTTAAGCTTCCGCCCAGCCCAAATAAAGTCTGATAAGGCTTTATTAATGTCATCGTTTGGACTCAAGAACACAAAGAGCATGACACTGGGTAAGTTATTTTAGGGAGGATAATCAGACGGTTTAATGGATATGACAGGTTTCTTCCAGCCCGTCAGTTTTTCTTTAATATGTGTTATTAGAAGATTGATATTTGAAAAGGACGCACATCGTTCCCCCCCTTTCCCCCCATGACAAGTTCCCAAGTGCAGGATTTAGTCCGTTGCAAGTTCTGTCTGTCAAGTTGTGTCTATGTTTATGTTTGGATTAGCATGGACATGACATGATCAGGACTAACATGACCTGAAAAGAACTAGGAGCAACCAGTAATTCTTAACTAGAGGGAATTATAATTTATTATAACAGTGACTTCCTGGTTATTGGCACAAATTATAGTAATATAATCACAAGAATGTACATCAATGTAAAAAATGTTGTCCCTGTTCAATGACAAGATATTCACATTTGTTCTTTTTTGGCCTCCGTTCTGACTTTATTAAACAAAGAAGATGTTCAAATACAATTACAACCAATTTAAATTCATTTAAAACATGTTAAAAATATTAAAATGTATAAAACCTGTTCATATCCAAATAAAACAAAATAAAACCAGATTAAAATTTATATAAAACCAACTTTAATCATTGTTCCACATAACATTTACATACTATCCGTAAACTCAAACAGCTTCTTCTTTTGTAGATTTTCGCTCACTCTGACTTCTTTGGTGCTCTTTTTGTTTTTGATTTTTTGGGCCTGGACGCGGCACGCTGCTTCTGTTTAGCGTGGGAAAGCAGATGGGTTTTAAAAGAGGTGAAGGTGAAGCATATCTTCTCACACTGGTCACAGGGGAACAGCTGCTCCTTGGTGTGAAGACGGTAGTGCTGCGTGAAACATTTAGCAGATGTAAACGACTTCCCACACTGGTCACATACATTCTGCTCTTTGTTCATGTCTGAGTGAGTTTTAAGGTGAACTTTTAAATCATAAGAACAGCAAACACTCTTCCACACTGATCACAGCAATGATGCTTTTCCCCATGAATGAGCTGATGTCATTTTAAAGCATTTAAAAAAGCAAATGATTTGCCACACTTGTCACAAACATGTGTTTTTCTCCCGTGTGCAAAACTTCATGTGTTTTCAAATAACTTTTTACTCATAGATTGTATAAATATGGATGATATCCGCCCATTGGTCCCCTATTCACCAATATTGTCATTCACAATGGGCAATAAAATGGCCGTTACATCCGGGCTTTTCCATAGTAAAACAATAGTTTTAGTACATTGCCGACACTTGTATTTAAAAACTTTCCCACACTGCTCACAAGTGTGGCGTTTATTCTCATGGTAGATCTGTCGGTGTAAATTAAGCTGATGCTTAATTTGAGCCATGCGTTTTCAATATAATGAGGCGTTCAAATGTGTCGTAAAGCAGCATATATTAAGGATTACTACATTATGAAATATAAAAAAGGCGGTCTGTTTGAGGCTGAGAGAGAGAGAGACAGAAGGAATACTCGGCTACTCCAGCTTTAATGACAATTAGGGAGTGTTTTTTTCTCCAAAATGTTACAGTGGAATAGCAGTTGTGTGCGTCTCATGGCCTGCTGCTATGTCCTGAATAAGGATAAATAAGGACTCTGTTTAAAAAAGGCAATTAAAACACTACTTGCCATTCAAATAGTTACTTTACATTGAGCAAAGAACATGACATGGTCAAAAATGGTTTGCCTCTATCGTGCAGCACAGACTTTCAGACGTCAGGGGTTTAGTCTAACAACAGAAATGTGACTCTGAAACTGAATTTACACCATCTTCATCTCAACGTTGCTCTTTTTAATCCCAACTGTTCCAGGTATGAGCACTGACAGACTTAGGGCTGTAGAACTATATAAAAGGAAATCTATTTTATTTTTAATGGGACTGAAATCTATCATGAATTTTCGGTTAAAATGGGGTACAATGGTACTTTTTTTTATTATTTGTTTGAAAAGTCCAGTGAAACGTTTCACCCCCCATAGTGTTCCATCCTAGTATTTAAAAGGTCTATAAGTCTGGACTAAAGCTAGATAGAAAAATAAATGAACAGACAATAAATATACGCACGCCCAATCTTTCAGTTTTTTATTTGTTAAAAACGTTTGAAATATCCAATAAATTTCGTTCCACTTCATGATTGTGTCCCACTTGTTGTTGATTCTTCACAAAAAAATTACAGTTTCATATCTTTATGTTTGAAGCCTGAAATGTGGCAAAAGGTCGCAAAGTTCATGGGGCCGAATACTTTCACAAGGCACTGTAACAATAACTTTGGTTTTACAGTTTTTAAGTATATAATTATCTCAGCCCATTAGATAACCTTGGTTTGGTTTCAACATAATCTCTAATATTCTACTTCTTTATTAGTATATCCAATTCCTAATAAGGATAAATAAGGACTCTGTTTAAAAAAGGCAATTAAAACACTACTTGCCATTCAAATAGTTACTTTACATTGAGCAAAGAACATGACATGGTCAAAAATGGTTTGCCTCTATCGTGCAGCACAGACTTTCAGACGTCAGGGGTTTAGTCTAACAACAGAAATGTGACTCTGAAACTGAATTTACACCATCTTCATCTCAACGTTGCTCTTTTTAATCCCAACTGTTCCAGGTATGAGCACTGACAGACTTAGGGCTGTAGAACTATATAAAATGAAATCTATTTTATTTTTAATGGGACTGAAATCTATCTTGAATTTTCGGTTAAAATGGGGTCCAATGGTACTTTTTTTTAATTATTTGTTTGAAAAGTCCAGTGAAACGTTTCACCCCCCATAGTGTTCCATCCTATTTAAAAGGTCTATAAGTCTGGACTAAAGCTAGATAGAAAAATAAATGAACAGACGATAGCTATGACTTTGGTTTCACAGTTTTTAAGTATATAATTATCTCAGCCCATTAGATAACCTTGGTTTGGTTTCAAAAGAATCTCTAATATTCTACTTCTTTATTAGTATATCCAATTCCTTGGATCCTTCCTATATCTATTTATATCCATTTCCTGTTTTATACAGTTCAATTACCTTTTCCCTCAGATCCTTTGACAATTATTTTGCTTTCCCCATGACTCAGACAGAACCATCAGTGCAGCACTGGATGAAAGATGCAAGAGTCTGTCAGGAGTCCAGAAACTCACTGACCTTTTATACAAACACACTGATTACAAACAGATCACAGGTGAGGAGGGTTAGCTTTATTTAAACCTGTTTGTGCCAACTTGTTATCAGGCCAAAATCACCAGGGTATGTAAACTTTTATTTTTGGGTAGTTTCTGTTGACATTATGATTTAAAAAGAGTAAACACAGTTGTTTTACAATAAATGGCTTCATCCAAACACAGACGTTTTTGGTGTTATTATTTATATTCTCTGAAAAATTCTGTCAGGGTATAACTTATGAGCACAACTGAATATTATAGGCAGCTCACTAAACATGTCATTTGTCAAGTTTTTAAGTTTAGTCACTGAGTTTATTGAATAAAATTACATTATTTTCATAAACAACTATTCCAAAATTTAATTAAGGATATTACTGGTAAATTTAAACTACAGTTATGGGACTTTTACTTATTAAAACCCTTTAAATAAGTAAATACGTTGTTCCAAAACAACGATGGAATATTACAACATTTCCATAAAAACTCACCAAAAAGAAAAATAATTCTGAAAAAAATCTGAACTCACTTATTTATGCATCAAAAGGACTATTACAACAATGTTTCAGATGTCAGATTTTTTCTATATTTGAGTCTCTGGAGGTTAATTCATTGTAAAAATTCATGTAAAAAAAGTTCAGTTTAACACCAACGTTTATTTAAAGCAGTTTTCTTACCATTTTATTTTAAGTCCGTGTCATCTGCGCCTCTCGTCCAGACTTTCTGTTAATAAAAGACAAAACACAACATGTTTAATTACTGAAAGAGCATTTAAATAACTTTTTATGTACATTTCAAATTTTTTATTCAAGTTGTAGTGACCCTGAGACTAAACCAAGACGTTAAAAATTTGACACTAGTAATTTTAATTTGAACTGGGCAGTTAATAAATGTAATAAAATCAATCTGAAGTCCGCAGCACTGACCGATCATTTAACAGATTAGATTCAGGCTAAAATAATGAATAAAACTCACTGTGACAGACTTAGACCTGCCTCTTTGTTTCCAGAAACCCTTCAGAGTCGTTTATTTGGTCAAAGCTAAAGCTAACAGTTTACCGCCTGATAATAAGTTAGGAACGACTAAAGTCGAGCCTTGGGGTCTGTTCACGCTGCGATGGCAAAACATTGACTGATGTTCTGGACGGAGAGGGAACGTTTATTTGATCAGAAAAATACAGCTTGTGTTAATTTAAATAAAAATGTTACCCCAGGAAACACAGGAAGTAATTATTTTTATTCTGAGTTTGGACATGTTTAAGATGAACCTGCAAATTGAACAGTAACAGTTTAGTTATGGGCAACAACCAATGACTGTATAAATAGTTGTCATGTAGTAAAAAGAGACCGGAGCCATCTTTTGTACCAGGCTGTAAACATGAGTTTTATACTTGTAAAGTCGCCATTGGGTTTCTCCTTATATTTCCGCTTTTGGAGCCTGCCCTCTGGTGGACGGAGGTATATTGCTGTATTTTGCTGTATGGCGGCGCCCTTACTCAAGGCCCTTTTAAGAGATTCCATGGGGGAGGCTTGGCAACAACTAATGCTAAAGAAATGTTCAGTGCATTTGTTCTTTTGCCTGTTTTCAGAGGAATGACAATAGAAAGAGATGAATTATGACTGCATCTTTGTCATATTTGTTTAACAAATATGTTTCGGCTGGAGTTGCTGGATTTGCTTTTTGATGGTTTATTTAAATATTCTCACACATTTATGAAGGAGTAATATATGCAGGATTCCAAGCCTTAGCTTTAGCCTCTTTTGTTTTTGTAGCATTTTCCTTTTGTCTGTGAGCTGTGTTTGTGAAAGCTAAACACTCAAACATCCTTTTCATGTAAACAAAGGAAAAAAAACACAGAAAAAAGTGTATTACCTGCATTTATCTCCATATTATTTAAGAGACTGTAGGTGTGGAATAAATGGGACGAAAATTCACTAAGCGGACCTCGACTGATTTTATTTTCAGACCCCTGCCTAGACGGCTGAAACCTTGGCATTGCATTCATCAAATGTATTTGTTTTCAAAAACAAAGAGTCTTTTTAAAATTAAACTGATGTTTAGAAGGTCAAATGTTTGAATTGAAGTCGCATTTGCTATAAATTAAAATTAACAAACAAAAAGAAAAAATCAATTGTGTTAAATAGGACCCAGTGGCTTTAAATGGAAGAACGTGATTGTTTTTAAGGAGGGTCTGAGGGTTTAATGCATAGATTGTATAAATAATGGTTTAATGGTGTCCCTTATAATAACACACTACCGCCACCTGCTGGTCCAACGGTTAAAGCGCTCCTAACGTGAAGAGCTACTGTTTATATTTTTATGATTTAAAAGTGCGTTTAAGCTTAAGCTCACCTAGACCTGATATAATGATTGCAGGATTAGTTTTATTTTTTATGCTCAAGCATTTGTTCTCGTAAGTTTGAGTCATTTATACAAAGACCTTTATACTTTTCTTTTTTCCAAATAAAGTTCACTGCCATTGTCCAAATCATATTATGTATCATTTTTATGTCTTAGCCACAACACCAGCCACATGCAAAACTTAGCAAAGTTGGACGTGAAGTTGCTGGAAAAACCCAAAAACGCGAGACTGGAAATGAAACGTAACTGAAATAAATAAATGAATAAATGCTAAATTAAAAGCTGAACTGTTTAGCAGCATTTCTCACAAAGAGTCTGAATCTGCACACAAGAGAATCCGTTTTATTTTGTTTCAGTGAACCTGTAACCATGTGACTACAACCCTCGGGTTAACCACACCTGTGTGCGCGCGCTGCACTCACCCTCTTTGTTGAACTTTCTTGAGCCGCTGTTAGCCGGCGCCATTGTTGTTGTGCTAACGTTCATATGCTAACGTTGCTCTGCTTCATTGTCGGTGCTGCGCTGTGCCACTGACGGTGCGCTCTCGCCGCCTATGGCCTGGAGAGGTATTACTGTTTGTAATCACTGTTGCTCTCCTGGTTTGCTCTTGATTAACAAACCTAACCTATCCTGATAACTGCTTAATCAGTGATTGATATTCTGTCTTTGTGTTTGTTTGATACAGATTACACTTTTTATGTAGGCTTTGGAGCTGGACACGGAGCACATGGACAGGTCCCCCGAAGAGGCTGTCCCACCTGGTCTGGTTTCAGCTGGAGCAGGTCTCTGACCCACAGGGTGGACCTCCTGGTCTCCTTGGCAGCTCTGGGCAATTTGGATAAGACGACAGCTCTGGCAACTTCAAAACTTTAGTTCTTGGACTATTTTTTTGTCGGTTCAGAGAATGTAGGCTACTTTATTGAACTATGCACATAATGTACAGAACATCAGATACACTTTGAAAGCTTTTTTATGTTGCCTTTCATGATATTTCAAACAAGAGTAAATTTAAACTCAATACACACAAATCTTGTGACCTACATTTATTAATACAGTTGGAGGCAAACAAATTAAAACAGCTTTTAAAAGTGATATAATTGTTTTTAATAAAAAAAACATGTTTATCAAAAATTAACCATGGTTGTACTGTAAAAAATGTAGTTTCAAACATGGTACTTTTAGTACTGTGGGCCTACAAATGGTAGTCATTTGCCAAAAAATCTAGTTTTATTACAGTAAAACCATATTCATCCCACATTTTAGAAAGATGGATAGAAATGAACAATATAAATACTTAAAAACATTAAAATATGTCTCCCACAGACTTTACCAGAAAGGACTGCCACTCTGTTGAGTTCTTCTTTAATAACACACAGAGGTTTTTGTCCAGGGAACTGAACAAATGTGTGTAGGAACTGTTTTAGTGCCAGGCATACTTTACAAACAGCACACCGTTGCTTCAGAGCAGGCTTTGTTCAGAGACAAGTTGCAATTGTTACTTACATTCCCTAAAAGTTACTTCTGTTTTTGAACCGAAAGTTGAGGTTATACACTAACTTTAACTTACCCGGGTTTCTCACACAACCTGCTTTTGGAATACACCCCAGCTCCGTGTTGTGTAGAGTTAGTTTACCCAAACTAAATCTGAACTTACTCAGGTTAAACCCCAACCCGGCTTTGAGCAACAGGCCAAAACTAAAAAAGGAAAGTGAAAACACATCCTTGACTAATGTTACCCTCAACAAAGTAAATCCATGATCAAAATGACAGCTTTGGTTGTTTCTGTTTTCTGTTTCTAGACCAGAGACATTTTAATCATTGGAAGACAACATCTACATTTCTGATTTCTCTGATGCTTACTTTTTTTTAAAGCTGTATATTTTGGCCTTAAGTCAGTGACCGTCTCTTTGTTCTTTGGTGTTATGGAGCTTGAGGCAGTTTTAGAAAGTCTACAAAGTGTTTATTCTTCCTTCAGTTGTTCAGGTATATTATTTTATTTCTTTTGTGTCTTTCCTCGTGAGTCTTTCCTCGTGAGTCTTTTCTCGTTGTGTTTAGAGACACATTTCTGAAAATTAAGCACATTTCTCTTTCTCAGGTTCAGCTGGAGCGAGAGAAGGAGATGATCAGGACATTTTCACATCTATCCCTTGAAGGTAACAGACTGCTTTTATTCTGTTTTTGGTTAAGTATGATTTTTCTTTTTACACTTCTTTTGTTGTAATTTTCCAGGAGCATCCGTACGTATCTACACTAGATCTCAGGCTTTGTCGTCAGCCTCAGTAAAGTCTCGCTGCTGCTGACGTTGGTCTAACGTAGTATTTTTGTGTTGTTAGAGTAAACTCAAGAATAAAGTGTGAGTTTGTCGGATAATGCTCTGATGTAAGGCAGGTCTAAAAGCAGAAAACAATGACAAAACGATTAAGCCTCAAAAGCAAACAGCCTGATATTCAACCTGAGCGAAATTTAAGTCAAGCGGGGATTGTGTGTCCTGTTTGTTTTAACACAGAGCCTAACGTCTGACTTTTATTACTCACAAAACCAAACACAGTATGGAAAGTATTGAAAAAAGAGATAGGGACCTTTCAGTCTTTTTCTGCTTTTCCTATTTTACATTAAACTGATGTTTATAGAGTCGACCTTCTGTCTCTGAGTTCAGCGTCAGACCGTTGTGATCCTGTATTTATCTCCTCAATCGTTAAACACTGCGTGAATGAGCTGCCAGTATTTATCCATGTTTCATTTTGTTTCCCTTTTCTTCTGTTTTTCTCTCTCCAGCTGACTCCACTTTAGTTTAGTCGTTAATCTACACAGCCATACACCACCCACAACACCACCTTCAAGACTGACCTACACATTCACTCTAAACATACTCATTTAATAAAATCCTTGATAAGTTCCTGTTTGTTTGTTTTTTTTTTACAAATGATATCTATTACAATATGTTACTCTATTAGGAGGTTTAACAGTTTCCTCACATGTTAGAAAAATATATATTAAGGCATATGCCCTGTTTGAAGCAGATTTAGTCCAAACTCAGAGTATGTTAAACCTAACAGAGTTTTCAGTTTTACAGAAAGTGTTCATCTAAACTCTGAGTCTGAAGGAGCTCTCTGATTGGACGATCCATTTCCTCGTTCATAAGTAAATATACACTTTGGCCATGTTTCACAAATGAGGTTGAACCACCTCAGAGTTTAAAACTGAACTCAGAGTTCTCCTACTCAGACCGAGTTTCCTGTGTCAGAAACAGGTTTAGAGTTAGTTTAGGCAACTCAGAGTTTATTCACTCTGGAGCCAAGAAAAGAGGAGTCACCATGGCAACGGTGATCAGATGGAGGCTGCGATGTTGGAGGAGAGTAAAGTCATGTGACTCTGGATGGACTAATCAGCTTTAAACTATTTGTTTAAAGTTACGTATATTAGTGGCTACACCTAAAAGATAATTGTTTTGTAAACCTTTGCCTTAATCTTGCATTTTTGGGCAAATCTCGGTAAATACTTCAGTAACAGTGTCACTGTAAATTTTAAATAACCTGACATTTACTAAAGGTGTTAAAGTTCTGCAGAAAGAGAACTGAATCCATTTTTTATTGAGTGTTTGTCATCGACTAATGCAAGGATCAAGATTAGTTCAGATGTTATAAAGTGAATTTCTTAATAGAAATTAAAAATATTAAAGTAATAAAAGTGAAATAATCCACTGTTATTAAGTTATTCTCAGTACTGTTGTGAATAAGGAAATAGATCGTCCAATCAGAGAGCACCTTTAAGCCTCAGCAAAAAAGGAGACCTGGGGTTAGATAATAAAACTTGACACAGACTAAAACCTAAAAACCTGGAGTTTCCTTTTTTCCAGGGTTTACACTCTAAACCTGCTTCTTGAAACAGGGCCATTGATAAGAGTGATAACAGGGAATGATTCTCTTTTATTACTTTAATATATATATGAACAACATTTACAAATTTACTTCATCTTTAACCATAACCTTTGAAATTCCGATTCTTGCATTTAGTGACAAACAGTACTTTCACACTTTTGGGTAATAAATAAGGTTATAAAAATTGTCTGAGTTATATTGTTAAAGTTTTAAATTGACTGACATTATGGCACAATCACAAAATTAGTCTCACTCTTTCTCTTTGAGGCTTTATCCCGTTGAGCTACTAATATACAAAACTTTGATTAAAAAATTTTAAAACTGAATTTTGTGTCTTCATTTACATTACATTTACATTTAGTCATTTAGCAGACGCTTTTATCCAAAGCGACTTACATTCACCAGTGTTACATAGTTACATTTGACTTTACTGTCCTCTGATATGAAGGTCCCTTCAGCTAAACTCAGAGTGAATAAACTCAGAGATGCCTGAACTACTGTTTCTGAAACAACTCTGGGTTAGGCCGATCTGAGAAGGAGAACTCCAGGTAAGTTTAAAGGTCTGAGTTGGTTCAACCTCCTTTGTGAAACCATTACAAGGCAAGACATGCAGGAAAATAGTTCCTTTGTGTTTTAATCAGCTCATTGAATACCATTCTGGAAACTTTAATGTAATTTAGTTTAGTATATTATGGAAAGTATTTATACACGGTTGACTGTTGTGTTTTTGCTGCTGTGAAACCCCTGTGACGCACTAAAAGCTCCATTGAGTCCGCCTCTGTTTCTCTCTGACACGAGCCTTTTACAGACTTGCTGCAGTGGCGGTGCGCGGCCGCTAGGCGCTGGACTCCTGTGTTTACAGCGAGAGAAGCGGCGCTGCAGCGTGGACCCAGCAGGTCACTCAAGTTGTTCTAAAAGTAACCAAAACTTGGAGAAAGCGGCGGCTAAGTCTGTGTCCTTTTACACGGCGACACTTTATAGAGTTCAACGCGTTTTTTGACGATATGAGACAGTTGTTAATCGGAGGAAAGCACCACATTTAGCGCTGCATGGTCGCTCGCTTAGCTCACATTAGCCGCTGGGAGCTACTTGGCTAAGCGGGCTACAGCGAGGTCCAGCCCTAAAGTTTTGCTTTCAACTTTTAGATGTGGTCACCCTTGTGCCTTTCATTGCTTTTCTCTTGGACAAAAAGACCAAAACTTCACACTGGATTTAACACAAGGACACAAACAACACCAGCAGAAGCATGTCCGCAGCAGAGGTTGAGACTAATCCGGGAGAGTGTGCTTTGACAGCGGCCAGCCACAGCGCAGCGGCGGCGACGGAGGACGGCGACCAAAACAAGCCAGAAGCCCCCAAAGAACAGGACAAACCGGCTCAGAAAAACACAGAAACCCCGGAGCAGAGCGAAGAAGAAAAGGCACAGAAGAAAAGCGATGAAAACGACAAGGAAAACGAGCAAAACGGCGGTGACACTAGTGAGACCGTTAAGCGTAAAGTTGTAGAAGCACCTCCGCCTAAAGTCAACCCTTGGACAAAGAGGACCTCAGGACGGGTTCCTATTAATAATATCACCTCTAGCTCACAGGAGAAAGGTAATGCACACACAATCTAAACCATTACTAAGCCTAGATTGTGCATTGTGTTAACAGGGCACGTTTTGAAGCGCGTTTTGCAGCTTTATTTTGGGAAAACCCGCTTAAAAACGCATCAAAGCTGTGTCTGTGCTTATTTAGAAGTAAAAGGACTACTTAAATGTCAAGATGTGTTGATGGTGGCACATTTCCCCCCCATCCCCCCTCTGTGCACCACGTGTTGAACGCTGACAACTGCTACTACTTTAGCTTTTAGATTCTTAAAAACAACGCTCTCTTGGTTAGTGGGGGAAAGCGCATGTGCCAATGACTTTATGGATGAATACCCGCATTAAAGTGATCTAAAACAAGGGAAAGGCTGTGTTTTAAAAGGCCAGGGCTGTGACAGAGCTATGCTAGCTGCTGCTGTGCTGTACAGACACGTTTTGCGGCAGGTCCAATGGCCTCGCTGCGTCCTGTTCCTCCCACTGCGCTCACAACTGTCATCGGATAAAGCGCAAGAATGTGTGCAAGGTGGCTGCACAGGTGTAAAAGTTCAGCCACGCCATCAGACAAGCCCCTTTTTTACACTCCTCATGCAGATAAGTGTTCAGCTTCAGAAAAAGTATGGTTTTAAATGAAGACCATAGGCGTAAATCTCGGGAGGCACAGAAGGGACACAAACTTCTTTTTTAAAATATATCAGCGTAATTATTAATGTTATAATATAAAGCTTGAGATGCACGTGACAAAGTGGTAAGCACTCAGCACAAGCACAGATACAAATCCTCTTGAATTTATATCTTCTACAGAAACATAACTTTTACAGCCCCACTCTCCTGCCACAGTCCAAAGAAAACACAAACCTCTTTGGGTAAAAAAAACAAAACAGTCGGGTCAGGATTTGGAGTTAGTCATTAACGACAATAGAACTAATGCGTAGGGATTATATTTGTTTACACAGGGGCAATAATTAAATAAACCAGAGGCTCTTCTTCTGTTTCCTGCAGCAGCTGACGGTTCACAACGTTCTCTAGTCATTATATTCATTAAACATTTACTGTTACAGTTTGCATTATTAATGCTAAAGTTGGTACATTTAATTTAACAAAAGAAAAGGTTTTAATTTTGTGATTTTTTTTTTAGCATAACTTATTGAAATACTAGTTGTGCTTTCAAGTAGGGGTGTAACAATTTAACATTAAAATTGTTTTTTTTACACATTTAAAGACAACCAAAGATAAAATACAAATATAATCCAATAAGCGTTCAATAAAAAAATAAAACTGTTTAAAAATACAGGAAATACAATTATTTTACAATAAAAGCCAATAACAATACTATAACAATTTTACGCTTCAATATTTATTGCAATATTGTTGAAATTGAACAAAATCACCATCACATGATGCAATAAGGCCTTTGCAAGTCATTTTATTATTTATTGTGATATTTGAATGTAGAAAAAAACCCTCTGAAACAGAACTGGGCTGAACATTTACACTGATCGCTGCTTCTTAAAACCCACCCACAATTTCATGTTATTGACAATATTGTTATATCCCTATTTAATAATTGTATCACATTGTTTAATAAATAAATTGACAGCAGTGCTAGACTTATACTTCAGTCTTTTAGAATTCTATAGAAACAATCACTGGGCCAAACTATCAGAATAGTTATTTGAGTTAAGACCTAAAACCTTTTAGTAGTGTTTGTGTTAAAATGTCTTCAGATTTAATGGCCGTCCCTGAATATGAATCCTGAAACTGTGTCGAGGAGCTATATTTGAAGGAGCCCTGAGCAGAGGCATCGTTTTACAGCCAGCGTTACTCTACTCCTCTCGTCTCAGCCCCGACTCTTATCACGACCACCGTCCTCTCCTTGAGCGATAGGCACCCCCCGGGGGCCACTCCCAGAGACTAATACCACTGTACACACAACACATCCATAACCCCTGGGACGTTTGCTTTTCAGGAGGATTTGTTATTGAGAAATTTTATAATGAAACACTTCCTGATTCACTGTTGAGTCGCAGTTTTCTCTAAAATAATGTCAGAAATGATTATCGCTTGTGTATCCGCAGATCCACAGAACACCCTGAAAGTGGTTCGTGCCAGCAAGCCTCGAACAAGAAAATCCAGCAAGGTAATGAAGCTGTTTTTCTGCTTTTTCTGTCTCTAAATGTTTGTTAATGTAGAGTCTATTGTCCTTTTAGCGGCGCCTTAGAACCACAGGCAACTCTTTTCTCTCTTAAATGTCTCTCGTTTTAACACGACAAAGGGCTCCAGACTAACGTTTTCAGTCGGTGTAGTTTAAATATGTGTGCTTCTAGCCCTTTTTAATTGCTTTACAGAATAATTTGGCCTTTAGCACAGGTCAGTAAACTGTTAACCTAAAGCCTGTGTGGGGCAAGTGTCACATGCTGCAACAGACCATGACTTTTATCTTATTTATTATTATTATTATTTATTATTATTATTATTATTATTATTATTATTGTAATAACTGCTGCTGATTAAACATAAGTCTGTCGCTATTTTTATCTGAGGAGGGCATTAACACCAGTTGTACATGACCTTATGGGCTGTAGTTATGTCTTATTGGTCTTTGTTTAATGAGGCTTGTTGTATTAACGACATGTTCCTGAACATCTCATGGGGTTCGGTTGTCTGGTCGCATTGTGGAGCCATGTGCTACGGCTCGGAGAAGCATGTTCAAAAACCTGCTGTTAAATAAAAAATAGATTTAAACAACACATGAAACGTTTAACTCTGCTTGTGTTTTACAAAATTTCCGCGTCTCGTCTCTTCTCGGCAGCTCTACTGTACTCATCCTCTCGATCCTCGGTGCGACTCGGGCGAGTAAGCGTTACTGTGATTAGCTGCACACGTGACAGACACCGTTTCCACTTGGGCTCAATAACACAGCCATCACTCAGACGGTATAGTTTTGCAGAAAAAGGAAGAAGTCCCCTGACTTGCTGGGGAACATAATAAAATTTTGGTTTATTGCTGCCTTCAGTTTAGATTTCATAAACAAAAATATATAGCACTGGGTACGTACATAAACGAAAAACAGAAAACTCGGGTAGGATAGAGTTGAGAACAGGACGGAACAAATAAAGTCAGGTTGTGGAACCTAAAAAGTAATATCGTGTGTGGCGTAAAAAAAAACAAGGTATTTGTTTGATTTGGTTATTTTTGGTGTCGTTCAAAATAATCCTGGAAATAATGTGAAGTTACTGCGTCAGTGGCAGGATGTATTTTGTTAAAAACAGATCTGGCTTTAGGTCAAATGTCTCCGGCTTCCTCCCACCGTCCAAACACATGCATGTACAGGTTAAATGGCAACTCTAAAAGTGTCCCTAGTGAATGAAAGTGAGAGTGAATGGTTGTCTGTCACTGTCTATGTCTAAATGTCAGCCCTGTGACTAACTGGCCATTGTCCAGGGTGTACCCCGCCTAAGGCCCAAAGCTGCTGGGATAGGCTCCAGTCACCCGCGACCCCTAACGGGACCAAGCGGTAGAAAATGAATGAATGAATGAACTTGAATTAGGACCTTCAGAAATATTTCCACCAGATACAAATCCTCTTAGGGTCTAAGTCTAAACCCACTAAGATGAAGCTCTGACTGATGTTGTTGACTCTTTAGCTGGATGTTGAAGCACATAAAATAAATATATTTTTGTCAAGTCATGAAGGGACTATGAATTGTTGGCTTTTGACTTCTTTTAGTTGAAGTTAATAGAGTTTGTGGGGTTCATGTCTCACCAAATTTCAACCACTTCATGCCTTAAACCCTCAAGAGACAACACTTCAATTGTTCTACAGTTTTAAGATAAGGCTCACACAAAATAGGATTGCTTTGTTAATATTGCAATATATCTTGCAATATTTGAATTCCATCCTGGGCATAGTAATAGTTTTTGAATCCAATTTAAAAACAAATACAAGCCTGTGGAGTCCCTTCAGACATTGCAGTCTATTCTTTTATGGATTTGTACATTTACAGCTTGTGTTAACCTGTGTCCACATCAGATTAGTTCAGTGTTTCCCACACATTGAAAAAAGATTACAAGATTCAAATGGATTTTGCGATGGTAATTTCTGCATTACGTTCACATTCTAGAGTCTGCTGCTTAGACCTGGGCCTGTGTCTGTCGTGACTCGTGAGTCTCTGAGAAGAGCTCAGGACAGACTCTGAAGCTGCTGCAGGAGACACTTTTGAGCTTTTTCTCCACAGAATGGAAAGATATGTTGGTAATAACTGTTAAGAATGCTACAATTCTCCTGAAAACCAGCACATTCTCCTCTTTAGCCTCTCCATAGCTGCTTGAACAATGAGTGGCGGACTGAGTGATGCTCAGTTAAAAGGATTAGCAAAACATTAGCAATGTTGCCAAAGTTACTTCTCCACAGCTGCATTACTTTTTATCTGATACAGCTCCAGATGAACCCACTGTTTAATGATACCAGCGGACAACATCCTTTTTACAGTAATCTTGTTGCATTAAAAGCAGCGCTAGACTTGATTTGAGTCACAGGTTCTTTGTGATGTAAGCACAAAGTAGAGCAGACTTTTGTATAAAATATTTAGCTCAATGCAGCTCAAACAGTCCCTACACTGTTGCATTATAACTTTATCAACTTTATCAGACTTCTGTAAATCTGTGGGAAACACTTAAATGTTGGCATTATCTGCAAACCATTTACTTCTGCTTCTTTTATTATATTGTAAGAGACCGAGTTAATGTTTCTGTCTGTTTGGGACAGCCTCTATTCAATCTTATCTAATTATCACTCATGTTACTTTTAGTTACAGCCTCTACTGTCAGTGAATGCACCACGGCTCCAGCTCTGAACGCACTTTTAATAGACATCTAAATTTGTGTATGGCTTTATTAGTTTCAAACACCCCAAATTTACACAGAACTGTAGCAGACCGTCCACAAAGACGTCTTTCAACAAGACATTTTTGTTTTATTCGCTTCTTCAAATAGTTTAGCTACAAAATTATCAACAAATTTATCCCAGATTATGTTGTTACTGAGACGTGCTTATACATCTGTAGCTATTGTATGTAATTGGGCTACTCACCGTCTAAACCCAAAGTTGTGGCTGTTGAGCCTCATGCTTCTCCTTCTTTACATTGTCCTTGTAAAATGTGTGTTTGGTGAACTCCAGCCTATCGTGAGAGGTGTTGTGAGTCGTTCCTGGGTCTGAGTTGTCACCGGTGTAAAATAGAAAGCAGTTAAGGTGACGTGATGCTGTGGAGTTGGTGTATATTGGGGGTCAAATCATTATTTTATTTTTTTTGTGAATTAAGCAACCATCTGATTAGCAAAGTACATTACCTTACAAAAAATAAATGCCTGCCAAATTAAATTGACAAAATTTTATGGTAATATTTCAATCACAATGGATTTACAAAAATGTTTGCATTATTAAATTCCTCCTGCACAAAACACTCCCTTTACTGCTGTATTTAAAGTATTTTAGCCACATTCCTCTGGTACATACTGGAAAGTCTGGCCATTAGAAGAACGCAGTAAATGCAGCGTCGCATGTTCCTTTCTCCCAGAACTGTGGGAACTGGGCACCTGCTGAGAGCCTGCGCTCACTGGTTTGAGCTGCTTCTCGGACGTTTGTATTTGTCTTGTGAACTGGTTTGTCCTCTGCAGTGTTTCATCAGGGTTCAGATGTTTGATGGAGGAGGAGGAGGAGGAGGAGGAGGGGGGTGTCATTGAGGAGATTAATCACACTGTGAATATAAGGAGTGTGTGTGGCCTTAAGGAAATTGTGAACGTTCACACGATTCAAAGAAGAGGAAATAACAGCACAATTTGTCTTTAACTGTGGAGATAAGAGCCTTTTTAAAGTTTAGAAGTTATATTTTACATTAATAGAAGGAGACAGGCTTTAAATTAGCTTTGGGTCCTAATAGGGGCCAGAGAAAACATTTAACAAGACCTCTACAACTTCAAAAACTACAATCAGTGTGTGTTGCATAAAAGGTATTTACGTGGAATTGTTTTGACATATGACCATATTTTTATTCTGTTCTTCACCACAATGTGGCACATCTCCACAGACACATTTAAATGGACTTTAAAGCAGTATATTAAGTGTTTTAAATTCCGTTTTTTACCCCTAGCCTCTGAAGTTACTCCTGTCTGCTTCTCCAATCCTTGTCCTATCAAGTATAACATTTTAATTTCTGCATTCTATTAAATGAAGAAGCTGGTCATTTTGTACTTCAGGTCACAGGTGATGGCGAGTTTAGTTTTCCAACATTCTATGTCCGTATAGCACATGTTCATATTTTGGCTTTGTTTGATTTGTGAGATTTTTTTGGGTCTAAAAAGGGGATTGGCCAAAATCAGGGCTGCTTAGAAATTAGAAAATGATATAATTGCTGCTGACAAGCCTATTGCAGTAAAAAGTCTGCTACATTGATACTAGCTCTGGGCGCGTTGTCCTAAATTATTTAGTTCAGTAATTAATTAAACAAACCAAAGTAGCATGTAGGTGTTGTCTTTTTATTGAGGTCAGTTCTTTAAAGCAGACGTACAAAATTTAGTGCTAAATGTGTGGAGCTGATGGAAGTAACACAAGTCGACAGGAATTGATGTCAGTTTACATAAATGTTCACCAGTTTTTTTTTTATCTCACATTTCTGTTTTAATTCATTTGCATTTTAAGGTTTTTAATTTGCACTTTGATCCCATCCAGTTAGTTCCATTGCTCATAATAATCACAACTTCTTAAACTTCAAGTTTTCAGGCTTTATTCCACTCTGTGTGAAGCCTCTAACCTGTAAAATACATCGGGTCTTATTATTATTATTATGTAACCTTCTCAAACACTGGAATAAGCGCTGCTGTAAATTTGTCACGGTGGATGTCTTTTTCATTTTTAATCCCTAATAATGGAGAAACTATAAATTAGTTTAGAACAACCACACGTTAAAGGGGAACAATGTCTGATAATTTAATCTCATTAGACACAAATGATTCTAAAAATTATGACTCAAAGTAAAAAAGATCATTGCAGATTGTGATGGTGGCGGACTATCTGTCCCGGCAGAAGGTTACCCGGAGAATGGAAGCTTGATTTTTATATATTGAATAAACCTACAGCCCTTTTCATTTAATCCAGTGTTTAACAATTAAACGTAATGTTCAAAGAAATGGTTATTTTGTAAAGATGGCTCAGCAGAAAATAAGTCTAGTCTTATTTTTTATTTTTTTGTTTAAATCGACCTGTCTTTCTAAACCGATCCAGTCCACGTGTGTGCAGCTCTCGCCTGTTCAGCCTTGGCCTCATATCTTCACTGTTTGTCCACTCTTTCCTCGAACCACGTTGGAAAACAGTTTATCTGATGTTTGCAAATGGAGCACTGACACTGTTTTTACTCCTACAACAAAAATAGACAACAGTTTAAACTCAGAAATCACAATAACACGAGACAAGTGATTATAATTACTTAATATATATATAATCTTAATTTATTGACGTCTGATTCTCTTTCCACAGTCGGGTGACTTCAGTGACATCACAAACTGGCCCACACCTGGAGAACTCGCAAAGGAGGTATGTGCTTAAAGCCTTTTTTTTAATAAAGGGACTTTAGAGGAAGTAAAATGAAACGGGAACAACTAATCAAATCCTGTGTCTATGCAATCCTAAGGTCTTGACAAAACATCGACAGAAGCAATATATAAAAAATAGTGCTGTGTGAAATAAAAACCCTGAAGCGCATGGCTAATTTGCATAATCATACAAATGTATCCCAAAACGACACCCCAGTCGCATTATGTGTTATTTTTGATGTAGCTGTTCTGTTTCTGTTTATATCAGCATTCAGTTATTCATAGTAAATGTGTCTAAAATGTTAAAGTTGGGAAAAGGGTAGAATTTTATCGGTTTAACTTTTTGTCCCCAAATATGAAGCCTGAAAACCATTAAAAAAAATAACCCTTTTGAATTATTTTTGAAGGTTTCTTAACAAAACAAGGAAACTCAACCCTTTTTAACAACAAAGTGTTTCTGGTGTGAAAGAGAAACCATTATATAACTTTTTGGGGGGCACGCTGCTGTCCCATAGATCACAAATCTATCCAGAAAGTGTTATAAATACACATTATTACTAAGATATTCATTGGATATGTATGAAAAGTTAAAATTCAATGTGAATTTTGCTGCTTTTGTCCTTTTCTTTTTTTCCTTTTTTCTTTAAGCTAGTATTTTTGCCATAATGTGTAAATTTATATGTGCAATACTTTTTTAATGTAGACAAAGTAATTTTACAATGCATGTACATGATAAAGAACTATATAAAATATTTAAACAAACCTCATGTAAGCAATAATTTTCAGACTAATTTTAGACTAAGATAAATATAAAGTAGAACATTAAAGGGACAGTAGTATTTTTATGAAACTTTTTTTTGTATTTGACCCCCTGAAAAATCTGAATACATTGCAAATAAACTTTATTGTATTCAAATAAAACTAAACTTCTGAGCTGAAATGGCTGTGAAGGGAAGGGATTCCAGCCCAGTTCTAGTATGTGAATGGGTATGACTGGCCAGGTTACACACATTATTCTAAAAACAAATTTAAAAGAATAGTGTAAGTCTTAGAAACAAAAATGTCTTTGTTCAGCAGCAGCAAAATGTGCTCAACAACAACGGGAAGAAGCCTCCGTCGAGAGAAAAGAAGGAGAAGGAGAAGAGCAGAGAGGGTCCGGACACGAAGTCTGAGAGCAGCCACGACAGCGGCGAGAGCAAAGAGAACCAGGAGATGCAACCCGAGGCGGTCCCAGTGACAAATAAAGATCCGGAGTCTAAGGCGGAGCAGGAGTCGAAGAGCAGCGGGCTGAAGAAGAGAGGAGGTGAGGAGTGGGTTTGAAGAAAAGAATGTGGGTTTGAAGTGTTTGGAAAAGTGTGGTGCATTTTGGAGAAGCAACCCCGCAGCATTGGCTCACAAAGGTTAAATCAAATCAGTTATATTTCACAAACAAATACAATTTCTAAGGCTTAAGTAACTTTAAAATGTCTTGTCACTTATTCTTTTAACAAAATGGACACAAAGTTCGGGCTTTATTTCAATCGATATACAGTAAATGCATATTCACAAAAAGCCGAGAGGTTGAGGAGAGTTTATTGACATTTTAACCAGTGGCGCAAAAAGAGGGTATGCGGCATATGCGGCGCATAGGGATGCAGCACCTTGGGGGGGGCGCCAAAGCAATGGTATTTAAAAAAAAAAAAAAACTTCATTTCTTTCTAAATCATTTCAGTATTTCCTCAAAACTATATAATATTTTAGAGGACTAACAGGCAACAGTGGGCGCCCTCATTAGATTCCATAAATAGACTTAATGGAATATCGCGAGTGGGCGTGGCTGGCGGGGGCGCGTGAGCGAGCAGGTAACGTTATGTGTTAGTTGTCACAGTACGCACACAGTTGTCTTTGGGACTAAAAAAAGAAAAAAAGAGGGGGGTGCCAAAATTGATGCTGCATACCCCTCTAGCACTGGGTAGTTGCGCCCCTGATTTTGACCCCGTTTCCCAGAAGCCTCTTTAACACATCCACTAAGATCCGGAGCGTGCACTGATTCTATGAACAAATCCCCTCTTTACAAGACTTTACTGTTTACTTAAAGGCCTCACATGTTCCAATAACTGTCCTTTTAATATTGGCGTTAATTAATCACAGTCTCCGTGAAGGATTCGACTCATTTGTTTGTTAGCGCCGCCAAGCTAATTAAAGGCCATTACATACTTTACAAGAACCGAAGTTCTTGAGGCGGGAAGAACAAAAAGACGCCAACCCTGGTTTGGGAGTTCTCGCAGCTTGTTCTTGACTCATCATCTAAAAATAACTTTTTTGTCCTTAGTTAGTTAGTGTCCGAGAACGATTGTGCGATTGGTCAGAGAGGTCTGAAGTGGGCGTGATTAATGCGGTGAGGAGTTCTGCGATTGAGTTTCCTGTGAAGTATTGAATGTCTTGGTTAGAACGAACTTTGTTCACATTTCTCTGTTCTTGTGGAGTATGTAATGCCTCGCCACCCGCTTCTCAAGGCAGGTACCGAACTATTCATGAGGTGTATGAACATTAACAACACGGCTGTTTTAATCTGTGGCCAATTGAAGTAACCCCGATTACTTTCGCACTGGATTTGTGAAAGTGGCTAGAGAAAATATTAACACATATTATGAGAAAGTGGAGCTGAGATAGGGCAGGGCAATATTTAATTAGATTTTAAACTTGATTTTTACTAAATAAGTTAAACTAATATGTCTTTTTTACGTTCCTGGTTTCCTCGGGGATCTATATCTATATCTGAATGTGAGCTGCATGAGAAGCACTGACCTGTGTTGCTTTGAGGCATGACGCGGCTGGTTTTGTTTGTGATTTTTGGCAAAGGTTGATGCTTGTTTGTGGTTCCTCTTCTGTCAAACAATCAATCCTTACAGACAGTTTATCTCTTCAGTTACGCCAAATAATAATAAATAAATGTCACAGTAAATCTAATGAAAGGCTAGGATCACAGGCGACGTTAGAGTCTTGTACCAAAATGAGAGCAAAGGTATGAGTTTGATCATCACTGATTACTATTAATTTACAGATGACATATACAGATGTTAAAGAGCTTAGATTTTTACGTTTACGTTAGTTATTTAGCAGACGCTTTTATCCAAAACGACTTACATGAAGCTTCCATTCACAAGTGTTGCAGCTGGAACACCACTGGACACATGGGTGTCTTGCCCAAGGACACAATGACAGTGTGAACTGTGGGGAGAGCGGGAATCGAACCGCCTACCTTCCGGCTCTACCACTGAGCCACTGCGCCCACCCCAATACTAGATATAATATTTATTTTCATAATGCGACTGTAACCCAAATACAATAACACAACAAATTATGGAATTCTTTAATTTATTTATTCAACAGTATTTAGAAGAGTCACACTAGGTTTACACTTCTGGCACTTTGCATAAACTCCACAAAATACACTTATTTATAAAATTATAAGACTCATATAATGTCTAACAGAATATAATTGTGTCAGAGGCTCTTCTCCAATCTAAACCAGAACAGCTCATGTTTTGAGGCAAACCCGTTTTAATTTTTCTGTTTTAAATACGGTCTTTGTCCAATTATAGCAAAGGGTTGCCATAACGAAGCTCATGATTAATAAGACCAGCCAATTGCCGGCCTGGGGTGTGTTGGGAGGGGTTAATGCCTCTCATAACCCCCCCACACACACACACCACATGACCAGGACGCAGGACAAACCGGAAATTCAGACCAACTCAAAAATTGTCGTACAACCAGTGTTAAATTCTGAAAATCTGAAAAAAGTTACTGTCGGGCTTAAGGACGTTTTCTCTCCTGAACGCCTGCACCAGGGTCTGCTCTAACTCCAATTATTACACTGTTGGCTCACTTACAGCTGCTTTTTTTTTCACTCTAAAATTTTATGTAGAAATTTTATTTTATTTTTTTTCCCTAATGCTGGGTTTACTGTTAGGAGAACAAGGTTTTAATGTGTCTCTGCAGAGGCTCTTTTTACAGTTGACCTGGAAAAATACAATAATCAGACTGGAGTAGGACCTATAGAGACATGTTATTATTAATACAGACAGATAAAACTTTAAATGCACTGTTTAAGACATGATTTTATTCAATATAACCAGAAGTCTGAACTATCTCCAGCACCACCACTAGAAATAAACCAGACCTTGGTTCAGTTTGGTCCAGACCAAAGAGCAGCTGTTTGGGAAAGTCCAGAACCAAACTGTGCAGGTGTGAAAACTTTCTTACACCTGACATCTGCTTTCCATAACACTTTAAACCATTTTAAAATAGGTTTATTCTTACTATTATGAGGTTTTTTTTATACTTATTTACCTTTTCACAGCATGACAGCTCTGATTCAATCAAATGACTCTGATCATTCTTAGTTTTTTTTAGACATTTCTTGAGTTTAATCCTAGTTTATTTTTTTATTTTATTTTTTCTGATTTGTTTGCTTCTGGTTTGGTGTTTGGGCCAAAACTCTTCACTTTTGGCTGTTTTCGGTGTGAATCATCGATAGGTAACAAACGTAAGTGGGTTTCTCTGCCGCTGGAGGAAGTGTCCCGGGACGAGGGCGAGGCCAAGACACCGAGCGAGGCCCCCAGCGAGTCGCCTGACCCCACGTCGCCCAATCACACGCCGCATAATAACAGGCCGCATGATAACAGCAGGAGTAAGTCTGTCTCTGCTTCCACTAATTATCTCTCATTTCTTTTCTCAATTAAAGCATGACTTTTTCTCTCTGTGATTATTTTAACTATTGACTTTGGTGCATTTTGGAACAAATCTTTTTATGCCTGTGATTGATGCATTTTGTTAACTTTATGTCAGTTTGCATGGGTTATTTAGAGCCTCGGGTATTTTTAACAAAACACAGTTCACTTCATGAGAAGATTTGTAATTGTCTAAGTAAAAGTTGTGGCCTTGTTTGTTTTTTTTATTTTGTTTTTTAACAATGGTGTAATTGCTTCTTTTTTAATCAAAGTCGAAGGGTGCAATTTGAGTTAAGGAAAACAAATGTTAATGTCAGGTAAGGCGGGCCAATATTAAGAAAAACTAATTCAAATTGTATTTATTTATTTTTTTTTTGGTTCTACTTAAAGCCAACACAAAACGGAAAACGGTTTAGGTTGGATACTTTTTAGTTTTAGCCCTCTCTCTGTCTCCATAGACCAGGTCTAATATCATTTACACTCCACAAAAACTTTTAAGACGATTTTGGAATGTTGCCCTTTTTGACAATGCTCAAAAATAAATTAATTTTATTACCCAGACCTAAGTTAACAAAGTTAACACTTACACTTAATGTGCTTTTAAACTGAGTTTACTTGATTTTTTTTTCTTCTTCTAAAATGGTTTGAAATAAATTTATTGTAAAAGCAATCATAGTGAAAAAACAGGCTTTATGATTCCATCTACTGTTTATTATGGAGTATTTTAAAAGTTACTCCCAATGGTCGAAACCGGCTTGTGTGAAATTTTAGGAAGTTTAACAGCTGCTGATAAAGTTTATTATCAGCTAAATGTCTTTTAACAAAAAACGCTCAAAAAAAATCAGAGAAAAGGGAGGCAACATGAAACACAGAGACTGTCAATTTAATCACACAATGTTTAACGAGGAGGAGATAACTGCTGTTCTGACGCTGAAGTCACAGCTCAGATAACGCTAAACTCTAAACTTCAGTTTGGTGTAATGTATTAGTATTTTTGTAAAAGAAAACGGCAAGAGAATATCAGGTAGTGGAGCTTTAGTAAATAATAAAGCGGTCATAAAAGTGAGGTTTCAGTGCGACAGGGACGAGATGTGAAGCAGTTTGAAGTAGGTAGGACAAAGGTTAATGTGTGAACTGAGTTAGAGATGATGGACATTTCAGATTCAGACATAATTATCCCCAAAGACAAAAATCATTTGGCACAGTGACTGT
Source organism: Perccottus glenii (assembly GCA_024416835.2). Taxonomy (NCBI): domain Eukaryota; kingdom Metazoa; phylum Chordata; class Actinopteri; order Gobiiformes; family Odontobutidae; genus Perccottus; species Perccottus glenii. The sequence continues at coordinate 24,319,617 of CM044565.2, read as the reverse complement.
CCGTCCATAAAACATTTGTGCTGCAAATAGAGACAGGCACGCAAGGTTTTCAATGTTCCCTGGTTATACATACAGATATTTTTCTGGACTGATCATTTCCATCCACACAGCATCCCCCACTACAAACGCTCAGGGTTTTGTAGGTAATAAAGACAAGGTCATAAAGTTGACTGATTGGATAAGAGGCCTAAACAAAGATAAACATGTCTATTAGCTTAATCTATTACTAAACCCATGTTGTTTAAAAACCAGATAAAGTGTATATTTAGAATAAAATGGAACATTTAAAAAGTAAATAGAAAATTTGTATAAGTTAAAAAAGCCCCAGGTTAGCACTGCATTGTCTTTAGGAGTTTGTTCTGTCTATGTATTATTTGAACATCTTTTTCTAAAAAGGACAGGCAAGTCAAGTTTAAGTCAAAAATGTCACAGCCCAGTCTCTTTAAGTTTTCTATCAACAATCTCAATCTGATTATGTTCAGCTTTTTCAATGAACTGCTCCTTAGCACACAACTCTAGGGCTAACTCTAAAGTAGACTGAACAAAACTCCTCAGAATGGAAGACATTTTCCTAAACTCACCTGCTGCCAGTCTGGGTTAAAGCCCGGAGCCACACCCCTGTATCCTCCAAGAACTACCAACTGGCCCCAGTCTTTGTGCAGTTACATGTGGTGGGATTTTATGCCCCCAGTTTAAGGTGGCAGTGAACGTTATACCCACGTTCACTGCCACCTTAAACAGAAACATCACGGGCCTCCTATTGACACTCACTGATCAGCCTCAACAACAACATCAAGAGAGGACACCCACCTGGACAAAAACCCAGAAAAGGCCCAGAGTGAATTGATAACCAAATTAGCGAATAACAATTAACCGAACAATGAACAAACGGCTCACTTCGCTCTCTCTCCTACAATATTGGCGTAACCAAAGCATCCTCTCAATCTGGCAATCTGAACAAAACTAACCACAGTTAACCAAACAATAGTCAAATGAGCTAAACTATAAATTAAACAATGTATCAAAAATTAGACAAATATACTTGATAAAAGTTATCAACTATAACTAAATGTTAGTGGAAACTTAAGTACAATTAACTTTAAATGGACGAGCCCCCACATGTCACAGGCCGGCTCTAAGACTGCATCAAAAATGACAGGTGTAGGCCAATCAAAATAAGATTTATTTATTAAAACAAAAACTAACTTGAAACCAAGACAAAGGAAGGGGGTGTGACAGATGTGTGAATAACACTGGTCACAATGTTTACACAGAGAACACAAATCTGAAACCGAGCCAACTGGATTATGGGTTAGTCTTGTTTGATTTATAGCTTTGCACACATTCGATTTACTGCACAATAGAAGTTTTAAAGACAATACAGTTTAAAGACTGTTTTACTCAGTTGTTCAGTCAAAAAAAAAAGGCAACACAAATATGAAAAGAAATTAGGGCTGCACAATATATCGCAAATGTATTGTTATCGCGATATTATCGATCGCAATATTTGTATCGTAGATATAACAATAACACTATATCTTTTACTTTTTTCAAAACAATCCAGAGTTGTCCCAACAAAACTTTTAATCCAACTGTGGTTGGAACTGTTTGGACCTGGTTTACTAAGTTAGTCCAGAGCGTTATATTAGTTTTTTTCTGTAAAAGAACATTAAAATATTGCAGGTTATATTATCAGAATATTTAAATCGTTGATTGCACATTTTTCTGATATCGTGCAGCCCTGAAATAAATTAAAAATTTAGCTTTTTTTAAAGGTACTAACTCTTTTTTTTAAGTGTTTCCTTCTCAGTGAATTCTTTCAGGTTTCTCTTGGATATCGAAATATTTTTCAGATTTAACCAGTCCTTTGCTCAGTTTTTTTCTATGTTTCCAGGTTTAATTTGTGAGATTTGTTTGTTTTTAACGTAAACCCACTCTGGGTCTTGTTTAATTTTTTTCAGGCTGGAGGAGAGAGCCGAGGGACTTTGGGGACGACTCCGCCAGTGTTCGAAGCGAAAACGGCAGTGTTCGAGGCGGGATTCGAGGAAGAGGGAAGGGACGTGGACGTGGCAGAGGTCGTGGACGAGGTACCCGGCAAAATATCTATACTGTCTGAGGACTAATCACTGCAGTAAAGACTTTGTGCTTTGTCTAGGACTGTTAGCATAAACGTCTAGGAAATAAGATTTTTATTTCTTACTTCAAAACAGTGACAGTATCTTAAGCATTATCTTTTAGTGACATACAGTCTCTAAAAGTCTCTGAGATCGTTTTAAAATGACAAAACATATTTTTTTCACATTCCAGGAGTCTTTTGTTATAGCTTTACTGTATTATATGACTTTTACTTTATAATAATTTGGACAAAAACGCTAAGGTGGATCTAGAATCATTTGATTAGAAAGAATAAGTTAAAACAAGGCAGTACAAATAAAAGTCCATAATTCAAATACTATTCATATTTTATACATACGAACAATTGTCTGCTGTGTAAACTGATAGATAGATAAATAAATGTGTATTTATGTTATTTATAAATAAAAAGAGCTCTTGATTAGTGTATTTTACTGCCATAAAGACAAAGACAAATGTTTCTAAAGTGGTAACTGTGTATTCCTGGTGCCACTGAATAAGCACACATTTATTGATGAATAATAAAATTCTCAATATAGTGCCATACATTCTTTTAAATGTAATGCACAACTGAGCAGTTTTGATTTTGTTTAGTGATTAATAGGCCACACATAAACAGTATATTTGATCTCAGAATCACTTTAGTTATATTTACAACAGATGAAGATAAATGTGTGACAAGTCTTTTTTCTTTTCCTTCAGGTCGTTTTGAGTTTTCCTCCGGTTTCTCTGATTCGCAGTCGTCCGACGGTTCCGGTGTCCAGGGTTCCTCTGAGTTCGGCACCAACAACATGGTTTATTATTACGACGACGGAAACAAGGTCCAGATGTACACCATCGACGAGAAGCTTCTCAAGGAGTACATTAAACGACAAATGTGAGTGGATTGGTTTAACAAATGTAGACATTTGGCTTTTCTTCTTCTTTTCCTTCCGGCTGTTCCCTTCTGAGGTCTTCACAGTGAATTATCTGCCTCCATCCAGCCCTGTCCCCTGCTTCCTCTTCCCTCAGACCGACTACCTTCATGTCTCCTTCACTACATTCATAACCTTCCTCTTTGCTCTTCTCTTGTCTGGCAGCTCTAACCTCCTCCTTCGACAGATATGTTCCCTCTCCCTTCTCAACCATTTCAACCAAAACCATCTCAACCTGGCCTCGACTACTTTGTCTCCAAAATATCTGACCTGAGCTGTGTCTCTGATAGAAACACTTTCAGTCACACTTATTAAAGATGTGAAATATTCCGTATTGTGTTCATCTGAATGCTGAGTAATCATAAAATAGGTGTCATTTAAATTTTGTTTTTTCAGATAAGGGTCTGTGTTTAAGGCCTTCTAGTTTAGTTTCACAAACATAAAGGGAGTTTTTTTGGGGAGCTTTTTGTTTTAATATTTTATCAGAGTTGTGAAAATACCACAGAAAAAAACATCTTACCCCTTTTATTATTATCTTTTTTAAAGGTGCAATTTTGATCACCTAAACATGGTCTCAACCTCTCGCCCCCTCAGACTCCACAGCTGGGCCGAAGGGGCGTCACCTCCAACCCATTAAAACTATTAACCACAAAACCTTTTTATTTTAATGACTAATACACAAAGCAAACTAATTAAATACACTTAAGATAAAGGTTCTCTCTGATTTCAGATATACATAGTTTACATGTAACAGTTCCTTGTTGCTTTGGCTCCTCGTGGTTTTAAGAATATGGCAGCAGGCTTTTGAAGGTTGATTTGTTGACCTCATTTACATTGTAATGTAGATATTAAATTGTAGATTGGTACAATTTTAATAAAATAAAAAAACGTACCATCGTAGCAACAAATGATTTGCAGCATTGTTATTGTTAAAGATTTGTCTTATAACAAAGTGAGGAAATTGTTGGCTTTAGGTCAAATTTATCCTTAAAAGCAGCACTGCAGCCAGCCATCGTTTACATTTACATTTATTCATTTAGCTGACGCTTTTATCCAAAGCGACTTACATTGTTCTAATGTAATTACCAGTGTTACAGTCACTGGGGGCAAGGTGGGTTAAGTGTCTTGCCCAAGGACACAACGACAGTATGAACTGTGGGGAGAGTGGGAATCGGACCGCCTACCTTCCGGTTGAAAGACGACCACTCTACCCACTGAGCTACTGCCGCCCCGTTTATGTCTACATGTGGACAGGACATGAAGTAAATAAAAATTTGGTAGAAAAGCTTTACGTTATCTTTTGTGATATGAGTTTTCTCCATCTAATAAATCTATAAAAATGTAGAACATGTACTGCAGTTGAAGCTGTCTTTAGTGTTTAAGACACATTTCTTTTTTACTGTGCCGCACTAAAAAGAGTGAAAGTTGTTCAACAACCAGAATCATCATTTTTCCTTCAGGTTCACAAATAAACTGAAGACTTGTGAAAAAGGCTGTCACTGTTATTCTAAGTTCTCAGTGATTCTTGACACAGAGGCAGTAAAACACTTCTGACAGAGTTTTATTGAACACTCTTGTGGAACATGTGTCTGTGAGTCCTGCAGGGGGCGCCGTTCACTCTTAACTACTGCCGTGGCCTCATTCCTCTGAACACTCTCAGAATAGTCCCAGGTCCTTAAATACATCCTGTGAAGGGACAGCCGTGAATCATACGCCGCTGTGACCACGACTCTCTTCTGTGTCTGGGTCCTTTTCAAACTCACTCAGCTGTTATTACTCCACACTTTGCCTAGGGTTAGCATGTGTCTGTGGCTTTTTCCCATTTGTTTATTAAGAAAAGTAATCTTGGAACTACTTTCATTGCAAAAGCTAAAGCTCTACTTAAGCTCATTTTCAACTCTGTTCTAAAGAATATGCAAGAAATCTGTGTCATCTTTTGATTTAAGGTCAGTTTTCGTTGTCACGTTAACGGTTTAACTGGGTACCATCTTAAAAACATTTCCAAAATCTCTGTCCGATGCCAAAAATCAGTCCCCACAAATAACGTTTTGTAAAAAGAGTCAAAAACATATGAATAAAATAAAAAAATGAGAAGAAATAGTCAGTTGCACTTAAAAAAAAAAACACTTTCTGATACATCAGTCTTTTTCAGAGCTGTTCAGTAGATGAGGTCATTAAATGCATCTGTTTGTGTCCTGTTTCTCAGCGAGTATTACTTCAGCCTTCACAATCTGGAGAGAGACTTCTTCCTCCGGAGAAAGATGGACGCTCAGGGTTTTCTCCCCATTTCTCTCATCGCCAGCTTCCACCGCGTCCAGGCTCTGACCACGGACGTCACCCTCATCGTCGAGGTATCGCTCAGTTTAACACCCATCAGCCAAATATATTCACACAGGAGAAAATAAATCAGTAACTGCTACGAAAAAATAAAACCCAAGGAATGCTCTGGTAAAGTTAAATGCTTTTATCAGCTGGGGTCGGAGAACCAGACAAACAAGTATATATTCTTTCAGCTCAGCTTGGATTTTACTCAAACTAAACAACCAGATAAAACACAACAGAGGAAAATAAGTCAGAGATAAAAAAAAAAAAGTGTTGAAAAATGTGAAGCACATAAGGCCGACCCGAGGGCATTAGAGTAAAACATGAAGATAAAATGTGCCTTTGGTTTAAATCTTTGCCGAACACCACTGATCTTTAAACACACTTTAACAATGCTATTCAAGCTGTATTTGTCTCTCACTGAGAAAACCAAACAAACTAATGAAAGAGAATGTCAGGAGACTTTCAATAAAGCAACAGTAGCAGACTTTCAAAATCTTTTCACTGACGCAAAAAGACCGGGGTCTGCGCTTTTTGTCTAAAAAAAAAAAAAAAAAAAAAGAAAACATGCAGTGAATAGGCTTGTCTTATGTTCGAAGGTGGATCTTTCTAAAATTTGTGAGCAGCAACAGCAAAGTTTTTTAGTTTTTGGACAGCAATAAAAAAAGTGTTTGGAACATGTATAAAAATAAATAAAATACAGTTGACATGTCATTAAGCAATCTTTGTATAAGTTGTAGCAAACATGTTCTAAAACTCTGACTTACAGTTCTGCTCCGTGCATGTGTTGTCGGAGCACGTTCCCAAACTCAACATGGCTCCTATCCGACTAATGACCGCGGGTAAAGGGATGGTGCAAGATAATAAAGAAGCTATTGAGTCTTACACATTGAAAATCATTGGTTAAAAAAAGTGTATGAACCCTTTTTGTGAGTGACCTCCTCTGTGTTTCCTCAGGCGCTGAAGAGCAGTAAAGAGGTGGAGCTGGTAGAAGACAGGATTCGCTGTAAAACCGACCCGGAGCGTTGGCCGATCGCGGTGCCCGCTGTCGGATCTCCTCGGACCGACTTCACTCAGCTCATCCACTGCCCAGAGTTTGTGCCCAGACAGACGCTCGCCTCCAACACTGGTCAGTTCTGACAAAGTTACAACGACAAGTCACTGTCAATAATAAAAACTAGATTATTAAACAAAAAAAACACGAATTTCGAGACCAGTTTCAGGGCTCATTCATATGTGGAAATTTATCAGATATGTGCCAATGCGACTGTCATGTAAACGGGCAGATTGAATTTTCTGAGGCAATGGGGTATAATTATTTTTTAAGTGCTGTCCCTTACCTAAATCTGTGGTCCACAATGGCTTGCAAAATCTTAGAATGCCATCCCTTTCAATTAAAGTATTCTGTGTGGTCCTCAGATGGAGCGAGGACACAATTACTGAGGCATAAGCTGCAAAAATGGCCCTTTTCCTCCTCATTTGACTCAAGATCATAGTAATGTTTGGTGAACTTCACATGTATCGCAGAGCTAGCATCAAGTTTATTTTGTATTCATCCTTCTAGCTTCATATTCAGTGACTGTTTGATTCTTTATTGATCCGCGCAGGGATGTCCAGCAGCAATGACACAGTACACAGACTGTACAACGGATAGAAACACTGATATTTATTTATTTATTTACTCACACGTACACTACTTTCTCATTGAATTTAAAGAGAAAGTGTGTCCAAACCTTTGGCTGAGTGTGTACCTTAAAATACCAATTGTAAAATCTAGAATTTAGCAACAGTGGCCCTTATAAAATCAAATTGCTGCTGGGATAAAGGACCTCCTGTATCGCAGTGAAAGCAGTCTGGTGTTTCAACTGCTCCTCTGAGCGGCCAGTGTCACGTGTAGAGGGTGTTCCTCATGTGCCTCTCCACCACAGCCCGAACAGAGTCCAGTCAAAGCAGTGGCCCTTTGGAGTCCACTTCCTAAATGACTAGTTACAGACTGGGTCACATGTCGGTACATAAGCATTTTCTCCATTTTACAAAGAACAGATGTGTCTATTTTTAATCAATGGTCATTGCTTCTCATTACTTTAAGCCTCTTCACAGATCAATTAACACGTTTTCTCTGGTCAGACTGATTATGTTTGTGATAATGCAGTCTCTACAGCTGTCAAACACATTCCTGTCACACCATACCTCGGCTGCTGATGTGAACCGACAGCATGCGCCGTTTTTAAACTTTGTGCCTTTTTTCAGCTTCATCGCCTTCAAAGGAGACTGCTCTCGATTCTCCAAAGCCCGAGGACTCGCCTGAGGTTGTCTCTGAGGAGGATGAGAAACAAAAAGACATCCCAAAACCCGACCCTGACGCCTGGATACAGGTCGAGAAACGCCACAGACACTCCTCCGGGAAGAATAAGGTACAAGAACTAAGAGAGATTATCTGCTTTAACCACAAGAAAACACCAAAAAAACACAAGGTCCAAGTTTGGAAAATAAAATGGCGTAATAGGTAAATTATAACAAAGAGGCTCTTCTGGAAATCACAGACAAGCCACAGAGTAATGTTATTTTTACCTCAGTCAGTATTTAATCCGTCCTCACATGAGCAGACTATTCCTGCAATAATATAGTCACGTTTCCACTGGAGCTGTACAGGAAAAGGGACATGAATGGTCCCATAAAAGCGTATCGTACAAACCTGGAAACCCCTCAACTTTCGGTTCCATCCGTCAGGTCCACTCTAGAAAAGGTGGAGTTAAACGCTGACGATAGATGATCTTTACTGAGCAGAAAGGAGAAGCAAGTCTCTTAAAAACATGAAAAATGTTGTACCTTAGCTTTGTGAATGAAAACTTTCTTTTAATTTAGACAATAAGAAGCACTCCTTGAATAATAAAAGAGTGGCACAGCTCAATGAATGTAATGTTCGGAAAGCTGCAGCAGTAAACGGCTCAGACGTCTCTCTCGGGACACAGCTCAGTGTAAACGCAAGCCTCTTCAGGAGAAACTAAACTCCAGTGGAAAAGATGCCATACTGCTCAATGGAAATGTGGCTTTAGTGAATGTGGTCTACAATGTGCATTTCAAGCATTTATTTTTATGTTGTTGGATCAATGCAAAGATTCTTCTAGTGCCACATACTAATGGTTAATATTTTCCATCAGTCACCCTTTATCACCACCAAACTTTCATCCTAAACATCCATCTTCCATGTTTTCATTCTTCCATCACTTCCTTTCTCATCTTTCCCCGTCTCCCATCCCTCCATCCTTCTGTCTCGGTTTGTTCTCTCGTACGTCTCTCGGCTGCAGCTCGATGATGTTTGCCTCGTTGTCGCCTCCTCTTCTCCTCTTCCTCCCTCAGAGCCTCAGCCCGACTGCCTCTCAGCAGTTGAGTACTTCACTTTCACTCACAGCTTTAACTTTTGCCTTTTCTTCACTTTTACCTGCATTCCTTTTCACTCTTGGTGCATTTTGTGAATATTTGCTTTTTCCATCTTTCATATGAGCACGTCTTTAGTAATGATCTTTAGTCATATTTTAGTGTTGAGCACAGTGACAGTCAGTTTATAATTAATAATCAAACGCAATCTTTTAAATATTATTACCTAAAAGATATGTACAAGAGGAACGTCTGAAATATGTAGAGAGAGGTTTTAGGAAAGACGATGAAAGTCATGGTTTCTTAAAGATTGTACTGAAGCTTTTGAATGTGTAACCTGACTTCTTGTTACACAGTGAGGTAGATAAGTAACTAATGACGTAATAATTAACCGTGAGCGGGTTGAAAATTGATTCACACATGTGACGTTTCCAGTCGTTTAATGTTTTGAACAAGTGTTGTTGCTGCAAATACTTTCTAGCACGGCGACAAGAGTGTGGATGTTGATATTGAAGAAGTCTCGTTCAAATCAGAGGTGTCGCAGCTTAAATAAATCCACTTCAGCGAAAGGTGTTCAGTCGCTCACCGTGTGTCTCACCTGCTGCACAGACCGGTCCCGGGCCGAGTCGGCTCTGCACGGACTTAACGAACGGGACTCAACAAGCACACAACAAAAACAAGTCTGTGTCTGAGGCTGAGCTTTACTCTCTCCAAAACGGATAAAAAGTCACGTAATTGTCCTGCCACCGGTGGAGAACAGAGAGGAAGTGAGCAGTAATCTGTGTTAGCAAAGAGGCTAAACTTTAAACAAACTTAAAATCATGTTTCTTTCTATTAAAGTCTGTGGAGGCCATAGTATTAATGGCAGTGTTTGATACAAGACAGTTTTTAGTTTTTCAAAAGGTGGACAGTAGTAGTAGGAATAGTCAGGTGAACACAGTTATATTAAACAAATTCGAAAACTTGCTTTTTTTGTGTGTGTATGACTCATCTACCTTTTTAACAAATTCACTATAACCACAGCTCACAGGGTTCATTCGTTTATACAAATTTAACAATGTGATTTCCCAGGTTTTAGAAAAGCAATGAAGTTTTAATTATTTGGAAATGATCTGAAAATGTGTAATAAGTTTGTGTTTAACATGACAGTACTAACAATTTAGCCCCAAAATATTCACTTTACCATCAGTTGTGTTGTTTCAGTGTTAAAATGTGTAGTTTCAGTGTTAAAATAATCAGCCCAGAATCAACATGTGTTTTAAATAAAGAGAATAGTGCTAATATTTTATTCATTGAGATGCCTCATGTTTAAAATATTAAAGTAATAATTACACTTTGGTTATTTTTGCCGATGGAGATTTGATAAAAGGTTGTTCTAGTTGAATGTCTTTTCTTTTAACCATTTGTTTTGTTGGTTTCAGGAGCGCAGTGACGTAGCCCGACCCCCCTCGAACCCTGCACTGCCGCCCGAACCAGACCAAGAGGAGCTGGACTTCATGTTCGACGAGGAGATGGAGCAGATGGCGCCGAGGAAGAACCGGTTCACGGACTGGTCTGAGGACGAGGACTCGGACTACGAGCTGGACGACCAGGACGTGGACAAACTGCTGATCGTGACCCAGACCCCGCCGTATATCAAGAAACACCCGGCAGGAGACCGCACCGGGAACCACGAGTCCCGCGCCAAGCTCACCGCTGACCTGGCCAAAGCCATCAACGACGGGCTTTACTACTACGAGCAGGACCTGTGGAAGGAAGAGGAGCTGCCGGAGAGCATCAAGGTAACACTGGCTCTCTGGACTCTTTCAGGGCAGTAACCTGACTCTCCAGATGGTCTTTTGTACAGAGCGGTCTCAGAGGTCCACCAATGAACGTGCAGGTACTTTCAGATGATGAGGCATTTTCACACCTGAAGGTCTGCAGCGAGAACTCAAACGGAATAGAAAATGTGTTTGGTGTGCTTTTGGTTTCACACAACACTTGACTCGAGCTCTAAAATGACACTTTATTCAGTCTTAACTCGACACATTTATTATTATTTCAGATTATTGAGGTATATTGCAAAGCACTCACTTCTTTTGTGTTTTATTTTCTTCCAATCTTTCCAAACGCAGTCTGTTGAGGGATCTACAAGTTACTCAGTGCTACTTTAATTTCATAAGACTTCAACTACAAGTCAAGGAAAAGAAAGAAGACAGGAGCGACCTGGATGTAATTTTAGGAGATGAGAGACAGAGACCAGTAGATAAAGTAGAGGGTCATGCTGTTCAAAGTTTTGGAGGAAATTTAACACCACATTACGTTCTTTTTTAGATAAGTTTAACATGTGACTGCTGCTTAATGCTGGAAACCTCCTGCGTTTACATAATGTGTAAGACAAACATGTGGGTTTGGATTGTTTGGTGGTGGCTTTAGGTTTTGAGAAAAAGTTGTCTCACAAGGCAAAGAAATAAGAAGATTTTTCCACTTGTCCCTTTTGTATATAGTTTATTTCATTGAAAAACAAATTTACAAAAAGGAAAACATGTATGTGGGGCAATACTTAATACTTATAATCTTTTTGGTTTTAGACCAAACAATTTGTTTGGAAAAGTGCATAACTAGCAAGTATAATCCACACTTTATTTCTACTTTTGAGACATTATGCAAGTGTCTTTCCTCTGATGTAAACTGACAAATGTGTGAGATCTCTTATTTAAAAAAGGTTTAAGGTACAAGGGTTATATATAAATTTAGATTAAAGCATCTTAAATCAACTTCTCAGGAAACTACGTGAATGTAATAGTTTAGGTGTGAGGCCTTGTAGCTTATTATTATTATTTGTTTTGGTTAAAAAACTGAGCTGTTAAACTAATCTGTTTCCAAAAATAGTATTTACTCCCTCTTTACGGGCCTGTACATGTGTCACTGCTCCCAGAGTCTGACCTGGTTTTGTTCAGGCCTCTCTCTAAAGTCGTGGGTTAGACCGTTACGTAACATCACTTTATTAAAACTCAAATAACTCTGGGTCATTTGGCAGATTACAGTCTGTGTTTCAGCTTGTTTTAAACCTTGCACTTTATTTCATTAGATTAAAAAAGTCAAAGTTTAATATTTGAGCTTATTTATTATTTATTATTTAGTACAAACCAAAATAAATATCGGGTTGACATTTTGAATTATCGTTTTTTTTTTTTTTTTTTTTTTTACTCTTTTTTTTTTTTTTTTCGTTGGCCATGAATTTAAAGCGTGTTCATCTCGGTTCGGTCTCAAAGGTCGTCTGTAAAGTCTGATGTGGGAAAGGTCACGCCTGAGCACACACTTTAGCCAAGGTCGCTGTGATTCTGACGTGTCACGAGGCTCAAAGTTTACTCTGGGCCGAGTCCCACAGTCACTCTTATCAGCTCAAAAACTGAGGGACGTGACTCGACTTCACAGTGTGTGACGAGGAAAAAGGCTGCTACAATAAATCTAAAAACATGACACGTTATCTAAACTAAAAATGTATGTTTATCTAAAGATCTGAGCTTGGCAGTTTAAAGTTTGTTGTTCTAACTCTCCAGATTATTTTGTTGGGACCTGCTGAAAAAATCCGTACTAACTGTTGGACATTTTCCGATAATCAAACTTATATAGATACCTACAATGATATTTAATCAATCTTCTTATTCCCCTTGGATTGAAAAGTATTCCACGTTTGTCAAAAAATAAACTATACCCTTTTAACCCGTGACCCATGTTTTTTAACCAGTCCTTAAAGAGTTTTACCTAAAGCCTGATTAATCATTTTAAACTTTCTCCATCTTTTCTCAACAGGAAGTGGAGAACTTTAAGAAGCTGAACGTGATCAGTCAAGATGAGTTCGAAACACTCGCCCCCAAAGCCCCCATCGACCCCAACCAGGAAGTCCCGCACCCTCCCATGCCCGGTAAATGTTCACAGTAATGTTGTTTTATTTAAACAACATTAACTTAGTTTTAATCACTAGAAATAGTTCCTCTTTGTGTAGGAGCCACTATCAGCTGTAATGCAAGTAAGGACCATTTAGCAAGGTTAATTATTAAAAAGGTGTTGTAATCATCAAATAATGACTTCAAATCAGTTTTGTTCATTTTATTTTCCCCTTTTAATTTGCTCAGTTTCTTTAGCAATCAGTACAAACCGTGAGTCTATTCTTAAAAGTTATTGTACACATGTTAGTATCTGTACAATATGTTTTTAATATTTCACTGATAATTCAAGGATTGAGAAAGAAGGAATAAGAGAGTGTCAGTTTTTCAGTAATGAGTTTATCTGTCAGCACGGTTGTCCAATAGAAACAGCCCCTAACGTCACACCTAACCTACTGAGCTAACAAACATCTAACTGTTTAGTGCTAAATCCAGCTCTGTACCTACTGCTGGTTTTCAGCTGCTCAGACTGTTTAAGGCTCTGCTCGTTGGTTAAAAGTGGACAGAAAACATAATCTCTCTCTCCTCCAGTCGACAGTGGAATGGACATGTCCCGCTCTTTGCCCAAAACGGTCCCCGAGTCGCCCAGCACTCACCAGCCCCGCACCCCTCGAACGCCTCGCACGCCTGGACGACAGGACCCCACTAAGACCCCGCGCTTCTATCCCGTCATCAAAGAGAGCGGCCCCATCGACGGACAGGTGAGAGGTCGGATGGATGTTCAGGTGACATCACAAACTACTCTTATGAATGAAATATAGCTACATTTATATCATGCTCAGGCTCGAATGTACTTCAACACAAAAACAAGTGCACACAGAATGTTACATGCATTAAATATACTGGATTATAATGGTGCCATCATTGTATTTTAATTGTGGGGCTCAGTGGTAGAGCGGTCGTCCTTTAACCGGAAGGTAGGCGGATCGAATCCCGCTCTCCCCACAGTTCATACTGACGTTGTGTCCTTGGGCAAGACACTTAACCCACCTTGCCTCCAGTGGTGTTCCAGCTGTAACACTGGTGAATGGAACCTTAATGTAAGTCTAAAATGACTAAATGTAAAATGTAATATCGACTCTACTCAGTTTCTACAGTGGCCCAGAGAGCTCAACGAAATACAAAAGCCGAAACATAGTTTACAAAAAAGAAACTGCCAAACAAAATTACAACATTAACCACACAGCATTTCATCAGAATTAACCACAAGGCATTACAAAACCTATTCAATACGTTAAAGACTCACTGACTACAACATCTCCAACAGCTGTAATCCACCCTTAGTCCTGGTCCTGGTCCTGGTCCTGGTCCTGGTCCTGGTCCTGGTCCTGGTCCTGGTCCTGGTCCTGGCCAAATAATCCACCAAAGATGTGTTCTTTCCTTTCTTTCCTGAGCATTATGGACATATGGTGAATGTTGTGGATTTATGCAAATGAGCCACGCAGCATAAGTTTAATTTCTCACAAATGTGTTTAAAGTAGTGTTTTACTGCAGCAGCATTAACAGTGAACCATAAAAAGTCAGGTTAAGATGCTGTGGCTCTTGAGCGACTGTGGTTGATGCAGATATTTATAAAAGAGAGTAATATTGATGCATGTTCCGATGCAGGAAGAATGTTTTGTAATTCCATGTGGTTATTGTTGTAATTCCATTTGGCAAGTGTGCTTGGCTTTTGTATTTTGTTGAGCTCTCTGGGCAACCGTACGTTTCATTGGAGGAAGTTATTACAATAATGGTGCTATTAGTATTTAAGTAAGTATTTAATTTTTCAATCGAAACCAAAGAAATTCCATCAGTTTGGAAATCAGCTTTTGTTCTACCTTTTTATTAAAAGGAGGTGATCCAGCAGTTATGTCTAATTATAGGCCAATATCAAATGTATGTGTTTTATTGAATATTCTGGAGTCTCTAGTTTGTGATCAGCTGAAAGCGTTCCTGTATTCAAATGACATCCTTTCTAAATTTCAATCAGAGTTCAGAAAAAAGACTTTTGAAGAAATTAAAACCTAAACTGGGTTTTTTCTTCCGTAATAAATTGTGTTTTTCTTTTGAAGTAAAGAAGTCACTGCAACTTATTTATCTGTGCCAGATTATGGTGATCTTTTTTATATGAATGCTTCTTCTTCATGTCTTCAAATGGTGGACACAGTTTATCATGCTTCTTTGAGGTTCATTACGAACTGTAGAGCCATGACGCATCACTGTGAACTGTATTCACGAGTGGGATGACCCTCTCTGGCCACTAGGAGGCAGGGACATTGGTACACTTTTATTTTCAAAGCTATGCTTGGATTACTGCCTCCATGTATTTGTACTTTAATCACACAGAGCAGTGTTGACTCTTACTCCCTGCGATCGAATGATCAGCTGTTGCTCTCTGTTCCTTTTGTCTGCACTGAGTTTGGGAAAAAAGCCTTTGTCCACTCGGCTCCTTTTGTTTGGAATATGTTGCAGAAGGACTGGAAACTGACTGAGCTCTTGTCCTTAAACACTTTTAAAACTAAGCTGAAAGCAATGGAAACTGCCTCAATAATGCGGGGACGCAAAGACACTTTACATATCATTTATTCATTCACTCCACAGTCACACACTGGTGGTAGTAAGCTACATCTGTAACCACAGCTGCCCTGGGGCAGACTGACAGAGACGTGGCAGCCATTCCGACCATCACCAAGTACATTCACTCTTACACATTCATACGAGGCAAGGTGGGTTAAGTGTCTTGCCCAAGGACACAACGACAGTATGAACTGTGGGGAGAGCGGGAATCGAACCTACTAGTTGAAGGACGGCCGCTCTACCACTGAGCTACTGCTGCCCCTGATAATGTGCAATTGTTTTTCATAACCTGTTATTTTAATGTTTCTTTGTATGTTTATAATTGTGTAAATGTTGTTGCCTCTTGGCCAGGACTCCCTTGAAAAAGAGGGGACTTTGGGGTCAATGGGACTTTCCTGGTTAAATACAGGTTAAATAAAGGTTAAATAAATAAAAATTAGGATGGATATTGGAAAAAGATTATATTAACTAATGAAGTCATTATTGGAAATTGGAAAGTAGTTTCTTATAGACTTGATAAACTATAATGTAATGTCTTGTGTTTTCTCAGACACCGAGGAAGAAGAAGACGCGTCACAGCTCGAACCCTCCTCATGAGGCTCACATCGGCTGGGTCATGGACTCCAGGGAACACCGGCCACGCTCGACCTCCATCAGGTGTTTTACACTCGGCACAAACGGCTGAAGACGAAACATTATGATAATTATGAAAAAACTGAATGTACTTTACCTTGGTTGGGTTTTGGGCAGAATTATAAGGGTTGTTGTTCAGAATAAATAATAAAATGTTCAAACTTTATTGTCCTTTCTGTTATAATTGGTGATTAAATACTGTCTTTATGCCTTTTTATTATAAACTTGTCCTTCCTTGTGTCTACAGCAGCTCCAACGCCTCTCCGTCTGAAGGAGCGCCGCTGTCGTCGGGGAGCTACGGCTGCACGCCTCAGTCTCTGCCCAAGTTCTGGCATCCGTCTCACGAACTGCTGAGGGACAACGGCTTCACGCAGCAGGGCTACCACAAGTACCGCCGACGCTGCCTCAACGGTAAAACCTCTGACATACAACACCAAGCGCTTTTTATATAAAAGAAAAAAAAACCTGACATTACTTTTATTATTTACCACATTTGAGAGTGGGTTCAAACCGATGATGTTGAGGTCTAAGGTCGTCTGTTGTCACTAATATATTTAAGTTATACTCACCTGTCGTCAGAGCTGAGAGAATTACAGTTAGGCTCCACTAGGATCAGCTCTGAGTTTTTCTTTACCTTTTTATATGAACAAATAGAACTCTGAGTAACTATAGAAAATAGCGTAATATTCAGAACTGTGCACAAGTTTTGTGCATGTGTGGATATTAAACGTAAAGTAAACTTTATATTTTTATTAGTTCACAAAATGCAAAGTAAAAGTACATAAGACAATTATAAATCTAATTAATATTTGCCTCAAAACAGCTACAGTTCTTGTCGTTTCTGGAGGATCTGGGCAGTTTTTCATCTTTTTTACAAAATGCAAAGTGTAAGAATGAACAGACAAAGAACTTCAGTATGATCCCACAGCCGACAGTCGAGCCGGAATTGATCTAAAGGATGCACAGGATTAACCTAATATATTTTATTAGTATTACCATTGTTCATCATCAGCTTTAGTTTAAAGTTTAGGTTTAATGTTGCTTCATTATGCTTTCTTTGCACTGTAAGAAACCCATAGTTGACTACAATCTCCTCCACATTATGTAATCTCAGATAATATTTAAACTGTCCCGTGGTGCGTTGCCTCACTTTATGCCAAAACAGAGATTTGACTCGACTACAGTTTACTTCAGGGTCACATTTCTGAACCCTGTCCTTCTCTCATGCAGCTCTCTGTCCTAAATGTCCTCAATGCCAGAATCTCAGGTGAAGTGTTGTGTAAAACCCTAACTCAAATGTGAAATGCTGTTGCTGTGTTTCAGAGAGAAAACGGTTGGGGGTCGGACAGTCGCAGGAGATGAACACTCTGTTTCGGTTTTGGTCCTTTTTCCTGAGAGACAACTTCAACAGGAAAATGTACGAGGAGTTTAAACAGTACGCAGTGGAAGATGCCAAAGGGAACAACAGGTGAGGCCCACTTTTTGTCTTGGGCCACAGAGCGACACATTTCTTCGGGGTTTATCGAGGGTTAACAGGGCGTCTCTGCTGTGACTCACTGTCTTTGTGCCAGGACCACATTCCCGTCTGAATCCGTCTGTGTTGGCCCTGAGCAGAGACGGGTTTGTGCTCAGGGCCTGGGGCTGGGCAACACTCTCTGTGTCCTATAGAGCTTGACGCTTTAAGAATCACTGCATTGTTCTTGCTGCTGTTATTTTCCTGTAATCAATATCCTTTCATTTAGAGGAATTTGTCTTGGACTTAAACATACAGGACAACTGTTTTAACAACAATTTTAACAACACAAGGTACAAAAAGCATAAGTGCACAAAAAACTAGTCAGTTTAAACCCAGCGCAGTATACAAAGCTAAGAATAAGAGAATTTTTTTTTATTTATTTATTTATTTTTTTGAAGAAAGGAATCGATAGAAAGGAAGTAGAACTCAGTGTTTGTCAGTCAGGTGTTGACGGAAGAGATGTGTTTTCAGGTGTTTTTTAAAGATGGCTACAGAATCTGCTGATCTTGTAGCAGCAGTAGATCATTCCACCAATGTGGAACAGATCCAGAGAAGGTACGTGAGAGTGATTTTTTACCTTTTTGGGACGGTACTACCAGACGTTGTTCATTTGCAGAGCGCAGGGATCTGGTAGAACGTAGGTCTGTATTAGTGAGTGGAGGTATGGGGGTGCAGAACCAGTGGTGGTCTTGTAGGCCAAGAGCAGAGCTTTGAACTTGATGCGGGCGTCAACCGGGAGCCAGTGTAACCTAATGAAGAGAGGAGATACGTGCGCTCTCTTCGGTTCATTAAAGACCACTCTTGCCGCTGCATTCTGGATCAGCTGCAGAGGTTTGGTTGTGCAGCAGGGAGTCCAGTCAGTAGAGCATTGCAATAATCCAGTTTGGACAGGACAAGAGCCTGGACTAGAATTTGCGTAGAGTGCTCTGATAATGTTGTAGAGGATGAATCTACAGGACCGGGTGGTGCTGGCGACATGACTTGTGAAGTTTAGCTGATCATCAATTACCACTCCCAGATTTCTGGCAGTGCTGGACGGTGTAATGGTTGATGGGCCTAGTTGAATGGAGAGGTTGTGGTGGGTCTTTGGATTGGCCGGAATCACAAGCAGTTCTGTTTTTGCAGGTTCAGCTGCAGGTGATGGTCCTTCATCCAAAGTGAGATGTCACTCAGACATGCCGAGTGTACAATGTTAAATGTGTATTTAAGAAAATCAGGTGCCTGTATGTTTAAAAGTGTGTGTTTGTTTCTTAAAGCTGGGTTTACAGTGGGTGCTGGGGTCTTTTTGAGGACCACCATCTCAAACACAGTCTGTAATTATCTCCTTTGTGTAGTGATGGATTTAAGAACTGCACAGTCAGGGTTCTATATTAAGCAGTAATTCCAAACGGAACGATGCTCTACAGCCTCAGTCGCTTTAATAAAACATACAGTCTCTGTTCTACGACACTTCCAGTGGTTCCTAATAACCACTGGAACATTTCTTGTGTTTTCATTCTTCTGGAGGATGGGGTCTTAGACATTATAATCGTCTGTCTTTACTTTGCACTTAGAGCTAAGTACATGGAGTAACTCTGAGCTGACCTGAATCATACCTGTCCATCACATTCCTAAACCGGGTTGTTCTCAAAATGAATACTCTCTCCTAGAAAACCAATGTGGTGTAATGCATATTTATGAAACAATGGGGTTTGAAAGTAGTTTTACAAAATTGTGTTCCATGTTTCAATAATATTCAAAGCTAAGAGGGTTTGATACTGTTTCTTTTGGCTTGTAATATCTTTTTTTCCAGTATGCACATTTTCCTCCAGAGACATACTATAGCCTCAAAGTTTGTACATCTCAGTTTAAAATAAGGGCACTTGAGTTGTATTAGAAATTTATGTTTCTGGATATTAGTCTCTAAAACCTCTAAGCTTCTGCAAATTTTGAGACCTTGAGATGCCTTGTTCAGACCTTGCATTCCCCCCCCAATAATTCAATAATTAACTTCAGATTCCCTGCACCTGCGACACAGGAAACCTAAAAAGTGATGACTCGGGACACGTTCCCGTCCCAGACTTTGTGCCGAGCCTCGTGTCTCGTTGTGAACCTGGTCCCAGAGCCACAGCTGCGTCTGAGTAAACATCCCAGAGTTTATCAGAGCCATGTGTGAATCTGTCACTGCGCCGCCTGTGTCTCTGAGGTCAGAGGTCTTGTAAATATTTGTGTGTTTTTTGTGTCTTGGTGCAGGTACGGCCTGGAGTGCCTGTTCAGATACTACAGCTACGGTTTGGAGAAGAGATTCAGGTTAGATCTGTTCAAGGATTTCCAGGAAGAGACGCTTAAGGACTTTGAAAAAGGTAATGATTTGAACAGAAACTGTGATTTTTACTTTAAAGAGAATATTACCCCAAATCAGACTCCTCTTTCTGAAGTTTCTTGAACCAGATTGTTATGATTGAACCCTTTTCATTGTTAAAATCCACTCCCGATGTTGGAGCTTGTTCTAAAACAGCTCATTTGTTTTCAGTCTTCCAGTTGCATAGTGAGGTAGAAAAGTAACACAATAGGGCCACTAAGGAAGGAATGAATACCAAAAACAGCAAAGCAAATGTTCAGTTGTGGGAAGAGGCTTGTGTTTCTGTGGCACTGCAGAAAAGCACAAACAGTGACATTAATTCAATTCAATGTTAATTCCGATAGCCCTAAATTACAACAACAGTCAAAGGGCTTTACAGACTGTTCAAGACAACACCCTATAAGGTAAGGTATACTTTTATTGTTCCGCTTGAGGTGATTTGTCTTGGGCACATGGAGCTGCATCAGATCAGTCACAACAACACATGACGGTAATAACAGGTGATGAAACCATTCAAAAAGCCTTGGAAATGTATTTAAAGCAAACTTTTAATCAGAGATGCTAGAATAAAGAAGCGTTTTGTTGTAGTGGTGCGAGAGCCTGGAGGTATAGCTGTACACTGCTGCACTAAATTGCGTCATACTTTTCATGCCAATTGTGTTTTTTAGAAACGCCTCTAAAAGTGACCACACCCACCCAACCCTCGCAGCTCCAATAGAAACAAGGCTTTATTCAATGTTGCTTAGAGCCATGTCCTGTACTTTTAACGATAAAAAAACCTTATCAAACACTTTCCTACACTTCCTCGTTTGATCTGAGAGTGTTTCTGCAGAAGCTCCTCCTCTGAGCTGAAGTTTAGTTTAGACCAAAACAAATCAGGATTAAAGCTGATCTAGTTGCAGCTGTTTGAGGTCCACAGGCAGAGCAGTGGAGAGTTTGAGATATAAAAAGCTTTAATGTTCTGAGAATAGAACAAGAGGAATGTGTTCAGTCGGTTTTACTTAAACTGAAACGACAAGTGTATGTATAATACTATTAGGTTACATCAGATTAATAAAGAACTATGTTAATAATGTGGTGTTTGTGTGTGTTTGTGGTCCTCAGGTCAGCTGTACGGACTGGAGAAGTTCTGGGCCTTCTTAAAATACTCTAAAATCAAGAACCAGCCGATCGACCCCAAGCTGCAGGAGCATCTGTCGAAGTTTAAGAACCTGGAGGATTTCAGGGTCATGGTACGTGTCACACATCACAGGATGCATCAAAAACCTGAGCTTATTGTAGAAGCTGAAAGATGACATTATACGTTCTGTTATCAAAACTCTGCACTGATAAACTGCCCGACTTCAAATGACTTTGCCCGTTGCTACTTCAACACCTGAGTCATTTTTGAGTGTAGCGTTCAGCCAATCAAACTATCAAGAAGAAAAAATGATGTATCTAACTATATATGACAGGGTTAGAGTTCATTCAAAGCCAGACTAAACCTGGATTATACTTGTACACACTCGGACAGAGAATACACATGCATTTAAGTTTATTTTTATCCTGTATATTATCTGTTTGTATGAACTGGTATTAATATTTGAGGAGAAAATCATGAATATGTAACTTGTCTCTCTGATTCTTCCTGTCACAGGCTCTGTTTTCTAAAGCTAGATCTGTATTTTAGTGTGGGAACAATCTTTTTTATTTTTTTTTATTTATATGCACAGAAAAACATTAATCTCTAATAGAGAGAGGAAGAGTTACTTTTCATCTGTAGTCCTTGGGACAATTTCTAAAATACACAGGTTTCATAAATAACAGTTCCCTTTAAATTCATCCTGAGCACGTCAATTCAATAATAACAGTTCATCACTTAATTTCATCAGTTTGATTCCCCTTTAAAAATAAACAATTATCAATTCATCAATAACAATAGTCAATAAAATATACACAACTCAAATCATCAATATTGATTTTCACTGAAGTTACACACATTCGAGGTGAAGCCTGGGTTTCGGAGTCAAAGGTGGTTTCTGTCGATGTAGATCTTTGTGGAAAGTTTAAGATGGACCATTATTCACAGCTGCCAGTTAAGTGTGGCCCAGTTGAATGTACAGCGACATTATAAAGTCATAACTTATAGGTTTATACATGTGTTTAAACTAAAGATCCAGTTTAAATGTCTGCATCATATGAGATCCACAAATGATAGTATTATTTATTTTAATTTAACATTTAAACTATAGATGCCACACTTCTGATGGTTTTAAGTCTTTAGTGTTATTTATTTTGTTAGGTTTATTGAGTTTAATGCAGTTTTGTGTTACTTCATGTTAACATTTCACTAAAATAATGTTGTCTAGTTGTTTGTAAGCTGTGGTTCCCAAAAAAAAAAAAAAGATTCCAAACTTATTAATTTCAAAAAGTTGTGAATAATTGTAAATATGCTCCACAGCTTCATGATCCACTAACACAGACTTGTATTGTTGATTGGTTTTGACTAACCTGGGTAGAAAATAAATATCAGTTTTAGAGAAGAGGAGGTTTAACTGGCTTCAGAGAAAAGGCCCCTGACTTTTTTCCCTCTGGTTGCAGCCCCCGTTTGGAGAGGAGGGCGGCCGCAGGAGACGCACCTCGGCCGGAGACGAGCCCCGCCGTCGACGACACCCCTCCAACTCTACCTCAAAGCAGGCCTCTAAAACCCCCCCTGCTGCCTCGTCCACCACCGCTGCTGCTGCTCCGTCAGGCCCCAAAGCTGCTTCTGCTCCGGCCAAAGACCCAGCCCCAAAACCCCCCTCGTTTCAGGGCAAGAAGAACGAGTCTGCGGCTGTGAAGAAAGACCGCGCTGCCTCTAACAAGTGAACCAGCTACTGTCGCGTGTCAGGGTTTGGTAGAAACAAAAAAAACATGGCCGTTCTTAGCTCCATTTGCTGGTTTTTTGTTTTTTAGCAGCGAGAAGTTTGGGAATGAAGAGAGACGAGGGAGCGTTTGTGGTTAGACCTTTATTAACATTTCATTTTCAAAGCGGCTTGTATAACGTTTACAGAGAAATGCATTCCCTGCATTTTGCTTCTCCGATGCCAAACAGGTGCCGAGAAACGCGTGTGCCTTTTTAATCTGACAAAAAAAAGATTACTCCACGTCTTCCCGTTAATTTTACACTGACATTTTTCGCCGGTCGGTTTTTACTCATGACAATCAGATGAATTTATGAGTCGTGGCATATTTCGCCTTGAAGCTCAACTGTCACAAGGTTGTTGTTTTTTATTGAAACCTGAAAGAACATTTATCACCAACAGTCATTTACATCTGGGAGGATTTACTTAAAGGGATTTTTGAGGATTTTAGAAGTGGGTTTTAAGGTGTTATTTTTGAATAGTGGCCGTCTGTGGAGACCCAGAGAAGTAGTGTTTCATTAGTGTCTGAAGAAAAAGTGCATTTTAATCAGAAAACCTAAAGTCTTTCCTGAACAAATTTACTTTCTAACAGTCATTATCGACTGATGAGTTGAGATTTCTCTTAAATACGTTTGCATCAGGTGTGTGTTAGTCATCGTCGTATCAATGCAGCATATTGCAGAGCCTCACATCTCATTAATATTGTTATTAATCTGCCGTCATTCAACACTCTTTATGTAACGACTGTTAAGGAGGAAACTGAGCTGCTGCTGCTCTGGGGTTTTGAAAGTGTCACCAATGACACTAACGGTGGGAAAACAAGAAAAAAAGACATCGGATATATTTTGGGGAAAAAAATCTATTTGTCATATTAATCCTATTTTTTTAGTCTTGAGTTTTTCTCTGGTTTATAACCTGCTTTAGTCCTGGTTCAAGATCCTCTGACGGGGAATAACATCTTTAATAGAACATTTATTCAAGTCCAGCAGCTGTTAGTGTAATTTCATTAGACCAGTTTTTATAATTACGCTTGATTTAAAAAAATATATAAAAAATGTATTAATTAAAAAACTTTTCTGGCGTTTTAGTTTACAGTTTGGAGTTAAAGCATTGTCAGATTAATGTGGGATATTCCAGAACAGTATTAACTTTAAAAATCTGCAATTATTCAATCCTTATAAAAATATGATTAGATTAGAAATAAGCCATTTTTAAAAATGTTTAAACAGCTATTGATTTGATTTTGATTAGTTTCTTGTTTGAACTGCACTTCTTCTGACGCCTCAGATCCAGCTGTACACTGCTGTTCTGAATCTGTCCTGTTCTCCAGACTGAGCCCCAAAGTAAGAATCTACTACAGAACCACATAAAAGCCCACTTCAAAAACCCCTGAACGTCACTTTCAATCCTGTTTAACTCCCGGAGATGACAAATACTATAATTTATTGTTTTATTTTACTTCCATTCACTTGATTTGATGCAATAGTCTTAGATAATCATTGCCGTTTTTAATGGTTTTTGCTGTTGAATATGATCAATTGTTTTTGCTGAAATAATGGGTGTGAGATAGATACAGAACTATATTTTAGCTTGACTTAAGTTTGAGGCTGTTTTATTTTTTGTCTTGGTGCTTTTTTAGGGCACTTGAATCGTTCCCTTTTATTGATGAAATTTAAAGAGGTTTTAGTTAAAGAAAAAAATGTAAATAAAAATCATTTACTATATACAATTATATTCTCAATTTTAAAGATGTGTTTTATTGGTAGCTTGGTTTCTTTTTGTTTTCTTTTGAGTGACTTTTAGAATAAAACAATGCATGTTGATGTTTTAAATAATTGTAAGAAAAAAAGCTAAAAAATATAAATGACAGTTGATTGTAAAAAAAAAAAGTGTCTGTGTCATCTGTTTTGTTAGCATTTATATATTTTTTGTTTTGTTAATGTTGCCTCGTGTTGTTAGTTTGTGCGAGTGGTCGAGCCTGAGTAACGGGTTTATGTTCCCAGAGAAAGTTTAGAACTACAGCAGCTGTCATCGGGAGAATATAAATCTGTTCAGAGACTTCAGCAGTAGCTCAAAATCCAAACTGAACAAACAGGAATATTTAACCCTAATGTTATTTAATATTCTGTAAAGTTAAATGAAGTTTGAATTTTGACCCTCTGAGGCTGCTGTACAGTCTGGAGGTGATGTGAGCTGATGAGACCAGTGCAGAAATGAGACAAAAACTAACAGCTTTTCTACTAAACATAACATACCAACTGTTGGCACAAGCAAAATATTGACTCACATTGAACATTAGCTGCTAAACAAACATGCTGCGGCTGTACAGTGGATTTTAACCCTTACGGGTCCCTTCAACTTCCTCCACCTATGTCCCTTGCAAAATGGTCTTTTACAGATTGCTATAGAAATATTGTGTCCACATTAATTTTTTTAATAATATCATTAACTTGAGTCTAAAACTACATAACAAACCCTTCATCTTCGGGCCCCAGAGCTACGCCTCTGTATCAATGTGTGTTCATACATCCGACACAAGTCACGCTCATGTCTCAACAGTGTGGCTCAGGTCCAGATTGTGAATGATGGGAGTGCCCGGCGGAGTTTAAACACCTCGACTCAAAGAGAAAGATTATTGCACCTTCTTCAAATTACTGACAATTCCCTTTTAATGCAACTCGCTTTGTGTGAGGTTTAATGGTAAGTTTAGTTCAGTGTCGAAGAAAAAGAACTAGCAAAGATTCTTCACTGCGGTTGTTCTTTAAAGGGACAGTACTTTGTAAATGTGGTATTCAATCCTTTTGGATCCTTTTTTAAAATTCAGCTAAAACTTGTACTTCTTAAAATAGACAGTATTAATTTCATCAAATGTGGCATGTTTGGACACTCCTGGCGTAAATCTCAAGTTAAATGTCACATATCTTTGAAACGACAATAATTTAAAAAAATTAAATACACACATGATCTAATAATATCTGTAACCATAGCAATGTTTTGCTTTTATTGTAGTTACATCTTGCTTTAGTTTTTGATCAGAGCCAAGATTTGTACAGTCAAAAAGGACACAATGTTCTTTGAGCTCAAACAACATATTTTAAAATAAATATTAACTTTCACAGTAATAACGTTTGTAAATGTGATGTCTTTATGTCACTGTATTCGTTCACAAAGGAGATGCCTAGGATTCTTCAGCTTCCTTTACTCTCTGCAGCTTTGGCTTCTATAAATATCTGAGGTATGTCGAAGCTCCACCCGAACGCTGCCTCGTGTGCTGCTCTCAACACACATCATTCCTAAACTAAAGGAAATGTTTAGGAAATACTCTTGATCGGTCAAAATGTTAAAACAAACCTCGCATTAAATAACACTATTCATGTAAGTTAATAAGGCTGTCAGAGTCTTTACTTTTATTTAACTTTACTATTCTTTAATAAAACCAGACTTTAATGAGAGCAAAAGTAAAGTACAGTAGTATACTATTCAAGTGGAAGTAACTTTGTCATGTACAAACCCGATTCCAAATGGGACACTGTACAAATTGTGAATAAAAACGGAATGCAATGATGTGGAAGTTTAAAATTTCAAATTCGTTTTGAAATGTCATCCCAGATGGAGGACCAATTTGTAACTTATTAGGTCAATTGACAACATGCTTAGTATAAAAATGGTATAAAAAATGGTATGGTATAAAAAGAGCCTCTCAGAAGTCAATGCTGCAGCAAAAAATAGTGGAGCAATATCAGAAAGGAGTTTCTCAGAGAAAAATTGCACAGAGTTTAAAGTTATCATCTACAGAGCATAATATCATCCAAAGATCTTCGGGCCCTTAGACGGTACTGCATCACAAACAGGAATGTTACTGTAATACTTCCAGAAAACATTGTCGGTGAACACAATCCACTGGACCATTCACCGTTGCAACTAAAACTCTACAGGTCAAAAAAGAAGCCATATCTAAACATAATCCAGAAATGCAGGTGTTTTCTCTGGAGCCAAGGCTTGTTTAAAATGACCTGTGGCAAAGTGGAAAACTGTTCTGTGGTCAGATAAATCAAAATTTGAAGTTCTTTTTTGGAAAACTGGGACGCCATGTCATCCGGACTAAAGAGGACAAGGACAACCCCAGTTGTTCTGAACGCTCAGTCCAGAAGCCTGCATCTCTGATGGAATGGCGTCGCATGAGTGAGTGTGGCATGGGCAGCTTACACATCTGGAAAGGCACCATCAATGAAAGATATATCCAAGTTCTAGAACAACATATGCTCCTATCCAGATCTCGTCTCTTTTAGGGAAGACCTTGTATTTTCCAACATGACAATGTAAGACCACATACTGCTTTAATTACAACATTGTGGCTGCGTAGAAGAAGGATTCGGTTCTGACAAGGCCAGATATTCACTCATAGAAAACATTTGGCATCATAAAGAGGAAGATGTGACAAAGAAGACCTAAGTGTTGAGCAACTAGAAGCCTGTAAAGGAAAGATAGAAAAGCAAGAGATAGAAAGGAAGTAGAATTAATTTCATCATTATACACAAGTATTTTTACAGTCAATTATATGATATACATTAAGATAAAAAATGAATGTGTAAATAAACAAAGTTAAAAATAGTAATGTGTAGTTATATTGTCTGATACAAAGAGGGTATCTTCACACCTTGCTACGGATATAAAGGGCAGTATAAGGGCATATTCTGCAAGAAATTGACAAACGTTGGCCAGCTTATGACCTGTAAGTTACTAGTTAAAGCGACTGTTAAAACTCACATGAATTTGGAGACAAATAGAAACCCGCACGTTTTTCCAAGTTCTCTCCGCATCTTATTAAACACAGACATGATATATTTGTTATATTATGCCAAATGTGGTCTGATTTATTTAATTTTTTTTTATCCAGTCCGGTTTATTGCTCCAAAAGTCATGTAAAAAAGTAGAGTATGGTTCATAGCTACAATCAAATCATCCTAAAACTACCTTTTAAAAAATGCTCATTTCTATGCGATTTCTATCCAAATATAATATTTTACGTCGTATATTTTCCTTTATCCATGAAATGCGTGCATCACGTGTCTTGATTTTTGTAGTGACCCAGATAAATCGTACTGTGACCTACTCTTGGTTCCCTGCCCGCTGTTTGGGAAACAACACAGACAGACACACACCCACTGCCCGAGCTCAGGGCGCAGGCGGAGCTGGAGTTTCTGCTGCTGTGGCCGCGCCGTGAACGCTGCGCGTTAGCAGGCGCTAACCGAGAGTATGGCGGACGATGGGGACAGTTCAAGCGGACCAGCGGATACCAATGGCGGGCAGGGGACAGCGGAAGAGTCGGACGGGATGGGACTAGGCGGGATGTTGCTGAATGTCAGTATTTTGGTGCTTGTGGTGGTGTTGTGCGTTATGTTGTACCGACGGTGGGGAAGGCGGCTCTACTCAGATTCGGCCCTAAGCGACGAGGCCTCGGCGCTGCCCAAAATGAGGAGACGGGACTTCACTCTGGAGCAGCTGCGGGAGTACGACGGGCTCCAGAACCCGCGCATCCTCATGGCCGTCAACATGAAAGTCTTCGACGTTACTACCGGAAAAAAGTTTTACGGTAAAGGTAAGTGTGCAGCTGGCTGCGTGTTGGTAGCGGGCTGTTCTGGCAAAGTTGCCGCAGCTTGAGGTGCGTTGTCCCGGGCAACATTTTGGGCGCAAACCGTTGACGTTAGCTTAGCTCCCTGCTATTGTCTGTGTTTTGAATGGGCTAGCTGTTAGCCACTTAGCACAACAGCTCATTATTTTAGTCTCTGTGTCCTTTAGTCACACTTAATCTACTTCTCACGCCTTCCTTCACATGCCCCTAGGATCCAGTGGGCGGAAAACCTCTAAACTCTGGTTTTGTTAAATATCTTAAACCACAGAGCTGCTAGGCTTAGCCTGTTAGCATGTTTATGTGCACAGACAGCTGTCTGCTCTCGCCGCTTGCTGACATCAATTGTTTAGGCAGCTAAACGTTATGTCTGAGCAACAAGAACTGAGACATCTGTATTTTCACTGAAGGCAATGGGACGAAATGGTTGTTTACTTTTATTTGATGCTGGTCACTATTGTCCTGCAAACGACTGGTGTTAGTTTTCTCAACCATCCACTTAGTTTCTGTGCATTAATGATGAATTCTAAGCCTTTCTGGTCAGACATAATTTATGCATGACACGGTAATCTCAGTCATTTTAATGCATTAATTGCAGTTGTTAATGTGCAAATATATTATAATCTTGTAAGAGGCTTTCTTTGCACTTCAAAATGAAAAAAAAAAAGATGCAAAAACAAGATATTTAAACCAACTCTTTGTGACCATAAAATGCATAGCCCTGCAAACAAAATTCACCATATCTCAGCCTCAAAGTTAGATACACAATGAACAGTCCCACGTGAGTTTGGGCAGCCTTCAGATTCTGTGCACATGATCAAAAGTTAACTAGTGTTTATTTTAAAGTAAGTGTAAAAAATAAAAACAGGTTTAAATGTCCCGAAGTTGCTGTATTTCTAGACACAGGCAAATCTGCTGCAGCTCAGTGAGAGACTTGGCTGACTCACCCTTCGACTCCGTAATAAACTATAATTATTCAAAGTGACTTTAGCAGCGGCTCATATGTCACTCTTCTTTCTGCCTCTGCAGCGGCTCAGACTGTGGGATATGAACACGTCTGTCAGGTTTTCAATGGATTAAATTGTGCTGCAAGTCTCAATTCGGCACAAACACAGATCAGTTCTACATAAAACTTTCTGTGGGCTGTAAGAAGAGCTTTGATGCAAATGCTTAATTTGATTCTGTTTTTTTTTTCTGTTGGACTCTAAACTAATTATTACACTTTTTGGAGAGACATAGAGCAGTTTAATTCATGATTTTATTTCTCTATTTAGCAGTGGTTCAGCATATTTGACTGTAAATTGTCAATGGAAAAAGCAAACTGAAAGTGATGCTCTACATTTAGTCATTTAGCAGACGCTTTTTTCCTAAGCGACTTACAAGTGAGGAAAACAATGGAAGCAATTTTAACAACATAAGGTAACAAAAGCATAAGTGCACCAAAAACTAGTCAGTTTAAACCAAGCACAGTATACAAAGCTAAGAATAGGATTTATTTATTTATTTATTTTAAATAGAGAAGGAATCAATGGAAATGAAGTAGAACTCAGTGTTTGTCAGTCAGGTGTTGACAGAAGAGATGTGTTTTCAGGCGTTTTTTAAAGATGGCGACAGAATCTGCTGATCTTGTAGCAGCAGTAGATCATTCCACCAATGTGGAACAGATCCAGAGAAGGTACGTGAGAGTGATTTTTTACCTTTTTGGGACGGTACCACCAGACGTTGTTCATTTGCAGAGCGCAGGGATCTGGTAGGAACGTAGGTCTGTATTAGTGAGTGAAGATATGAGGGGGCTGAACCAGTGGTGGTCTTGTAGGCCAAGAGCATAGCTTTGAACTTAATGCAGGCGTCAACAGGAGCCAGTGTAACCTAATGAATAGAGGAGTTACATGTGCTCTCTTGGGTTCATTAAAGACCACTCTTGCCGCTGTTTCTGAAACAGAGGTTTGGTTGCTCTGTTAAAGAACACAAAATAGTCACTGATATTATCAAACATAAAAAAATTGTCAAGGCTATAAAATATGTTACATTTGTATTTAGACTGCACAATAGACATTATGTGCAGCCAAGTTCCACATTCGGCTCCACATTAGCTTGTGGGCTGTGACCTAAAGTGTCTTATTTTGTTTAAGCCGAATGCAGACGTTGGTGTCTATATATCACAAATGTATTATTTCATTAATGCCAAGAACTACATTATATTTACATTTAGTCATTTTGCAGATGCTTTTATCCAAAACGACTTACATTAAACTTCTATTTACCACTGTTACAGCTGGAACACCACCTTGCCTCCAGCTGGAGGCAAAGTGGGTTAAGTGTCTTGCAGTATGAACTGTGGGGAGAGCGGGAATCGAACCCCCTACCTTCCGATTGAAGGACCACGCTCTACCACTGAGCCACTGTGCCACTACATGCATCACAATAATGTTTTAGTATTCCCTGTGAGATTTATCCTTATCATTTTAAAATACTTATCCATTCAAAGCTTTAAATAAAATCATTGTGCAGCAGAACACAAGTTTAACGTAAAGCAGCTGTGTAGAGAGTTAAAATCTATTCCAGAGTCATGCATTTCTTGATTAAATTTGATTTTGAATACAACTCAGCTCACAATGACAAAAGGGGTTTTGGAATATTAATAGTACTATACTCAGGAGTATCCCTAACACACTCCTATTGTGTGACCAACCTAAACATCGGATAAAGTCAGCCTGCTGTGGAAATCATCAGCACTAATTAGACAGATTTTACAGATTATGTATCATCTTGTTTTTCGTTTATTTTGTAACCTGTCAGACTGTCACAGAAGTAATTAATTGCATCAATTTTGAAAAAACAATTACAACATTGTGTATTAAAAACAATAAAGAATACATTGTTGCTATTAATAGTCATCTTAAAATAGCTCCGTAATCTCCTTTTGCCTGTAACTGTGAGTAGGATTTAAGAGTGTAGGTGAAATTTCCAGACACAAGCACAAAATAATCCTAATCATGAAGCAACGTTGAGCTTGTCGTCTTAAACTGGTGCAGCCTAAATGCTTATCAATGAAGTAGCTAGATATCAAGCAACGCAGGAATGTTTTCTACCCACTCACTGACAGCTCATACACGTAGTCAGTCGCACAATATTAGAAAAAAAGTGCAATATTATTATGCAATACCTGTTTTGAAAATGACATCAACAATATGAGCTGTGATATTGAAATGCTCTTTGACAGAATAAGAAGTTAAAACTGATTTAAAAAACACAAGGCAAGCCTCTGGACTAACTTCCAGAGAATTAGATTAGATAGATACTTTATTGATCCCGGGGGAAATTCAGAGGCTAAATCAATATTAAAGACTGAACCAGGACTAAATCAAGATTAATCAAGTCTAAACTAGAACTAATTGTAGAAATGAACCCGGTCTAAACCAATGTTGTTTTGTATTTTTTAGTTTAGACTCACCACAGTTTATGGCACTGTTTGGATGATTTTGAGGCAAAAAGCAAACGGCCATCACATGGAAGAACAAAACAATATTGCACTACAAGTCATTCTTTGTCATATAAATAATATTTCTTTTAATATTGGAGTAATTTACCCTTTTGGTAAATTATTGGTTCATTTAGTGATATTCTAAAACAAACAAAAAATTAAGAGAAAATAAGACAGATTTGAGATTTCAGACCTACTCTACTGTAGCTGGTGTGAAGTCCTTTCTGAACCACACCCACAATGCCTTTCACCAATGCTTTCTGAAGTTCATTTATTGTCCAATAGATTCACAGGCTTAAGCATCTACAGGTAACTTTCTGACTGTTCGTCTTCTTGAACTCTGACCAAAATTATTTAAAAAGTAATAAAAAGTCCCATAAAGGTAATCTTTTTTCAAGGCAGGCTTGGCTTTATGAAAAACTTACTGTACATTGTTTTTAAACTGGAGCAGCCAGGGGACTGCAGGTAGACACAGGGAGGACGTTCAAACCTATTTTCACTTCTTCTGTCCCCGTACACTCACGGATATGTAGTGATTTTTATATCAGGGATGTGACTTTATTGGTTCACTTATTTCCACACTTTATGACTTTCATATTTCATAAGTCTTAAAGTGAAACCTATCCCAAACAAATCTGAACTCATATAAAGACATTCTTTAATAATAAACCCAGTGGAGTCTATGTTAAAACCTGTCGGTCTGTCAGATCAGTCTCAGTGTCCCCAGTGCAGCCGAACAGATCGAGGCACTTTTCAGTCAGTGTTTCTCAAACTCTCCCGAGTACCTCCTCAGAATATTATTATTATTAATATTAATAATATTATTATGACTAATACAATATGTGTGGGTCTTTTTTAAACTATATACTGTGCTGTTTTTAGATGATTCCTGTATGAATATAATAATAATAATCTTTATTTTTATATAGCGCTTTTTCACCTACTGTAGTAGGCACTCAAAACGCTTTACACAGATTAAGCTATTTACCAGTGTTACAGAACACTCACTGGAGGCAATGTGGGTTAAGTGTCTTGCCCAAGGACACAATGACAGTATGTGGGGGAGAGCGGGATGTTATGATGTTTTGGGATGTTTCGAGTTGGTCTCGAACCACTCACCCGCCGGTCGAAGGACGGCCGCTCTACCCACTGAGCTACTGCCGCCCCTGAAATATCATTCATGCAATCCACAGAAAAAGGTGTTTGACTGTAAAAGGTGTAAAATCTGGTAGTGTATGGTTGAACATTATGGAAGTAATCAGTCAACGCGGGGCGAGCCTCCTGTAGACAGCTCTTACTGTGAATGTGTCTCTGCAGAGGCTCATTTTACAGTTGAACTGGAGAAATACAATAATCAGACTGGAGTAGGGCCCATAGAGACATTTTATTATTAATATAGAGTTACTACAGATTTAAATCACTGTAACGCTGTTTAGGAAACAGCTTCTCAGGAGGCATCTGTCGTAGAGCAGCAAGAAAAATAGAGCCATACAAAACATAAATCAGTTTTGTGTTTTTAAAACACAACGATATCTGTTTCCCTCCTTTCTCTCTTCTTCATGAGTTTAATCGGCCGTGACTTCCTGCATTTGGTCCAAACTCTCGGACCTTGATTCAGTTTGGTCCAGGATCGAGACCAAAGAGCAGCTGTTTGGTCTGAACCATATCCTGGAGCTTTCACCTGAACATTTGGTTTAGTCCAGACCAAACAGTGCAGGTGAAGTCTGAAGAACCACTGGATCATTTCAATAGCTATATGTTATAATATTACTCTAAATATGACCATGCTCAAACTGTTTGGTTTGGATTTATTGCCTCTGTATTGAGCAGGTGTTTGGAGAAAAGGCCTATCCCATGCACTCTTACTGTCATCTCCTTTTCATATGTTCCATTCCCTTTTCCCGTTTTATTTAAATAACAAACATTATTTTAAAGGAACATATTCTTATTCATAAAAAAACCCTTTCAAAGAGCTTTAAACTAAACCACAGTTGACTCTTGAGCTTTGTTTTATCAAATACGTGCTGCAAAATTGTGCAACTGAAGCACGTCTAATCTTTACAATAAGATTTCTGCTTCGTATCGTTCTCTGTTGTCAATGGAAGCTTTAACCCGAGGCCGGCTGTGGTTCACATGCTGCTCAGATGATGATCCTCACAGGACCTTTTTAGAGACTTTAAAAGGAGATTTTAAACGGACAAAGACGTGACTCAAACAGGCTTTGGAGAAATCTGTAAAAGAAGCACAGGCAAGACCTTTGGCTGGAGATAAGCCGTGATAAACATCTGCAAACTGGTAAATCACTGACACTCCTCTTTTTTGAAATGAGACTGTTTAATTTGGCAGGACTAGTCCACTCAAAGTTTACACACTGGGTTAACACAAAAACAAGTGAGATTTTATGCTCTATTTAACAAATGCTGCAAAACTCTTTCTCTGTCTCTGTGCTGTTGATATATTTTATATTTTTACTAAAGCGAGGTTAACTGTAAGGATTATCATTATTATAATTATCTGTGTCTGTCTCAAAGATCCATAAAACAAACCCTTATTTAGTAAGAGTCAAACCTGTTCAAATCCAACCAAAACCTGTTCAGATCTGACTAACCCCTGTTCAAATCTGACTAAAACCTGTTCTACCTAAAACCTGTTCAGATCTGACTAAAACCTCTTCAAATCCAAATAAATCCTGCTCAAATCCAAATAAAACCTCTACTGTCAGCTGTTAAAAATGTTCCACTCATCAAATGTGGCCTTCTTTACAAACAGTTTGGACACAGCTAAAGCCAGACTGAGATGGTTTGGACGAGTTCAGAGGAGGGAGAGTGATAAAATCGATCGAAGAAGGATGAGATTAGAGCTGCCAAAGAGATTTATGGTTGTAGTGAAGGTGGACATAAAGGTAGTGATGTGGGAGGGAACTGCCCAAAGGAGAAGACAAGATAAAGACTGGAAACTTATTTTAAAAAGGCAGTATTCCACCTGATCTTGTCTAATTGTGCTTCTCAAACTACAACAGACTCCACCAGACCGGCATTAGTTCGGTACGTTGTCCATCATCCTTCACTACTTTGTTTAACGTTGTTTCAAAAATGACAAAACACTAATAAAGTTGCAAACCATTTATGTAAAAATGAGCTGCAGAGACAAGTTATGGAGGAGGGTCCCGCGTCAAGTCATTCAGTACCACCAATTTAATAACTTGCTTGAAAACAACGAGCTAGCATTAACGAGCTAGCATTAGCGAGCTAGCATTAGCGAGCTAGCATTAGCGAGCTAGCATTAGCAGGCGGCGATCCCTAACACAAGAAGCAAGTACTGCTGAAGGGAGCCCCAAAACAAGCACTCGAGGAATACAAAGGGAATCAGATGCAGTACGCTGCAGATGCTAATGTGGATCTTATAAATAAACAACAAACAAAGAAATTCAGCTGAGATTCTGTGAAAGCCAAACCTATAACCAAGAAGAGAATAGAAATGATTGCAGTACAATGTAAAAAAAATTAAATATGATTATTTATATTCAGTAAAGCAAGGGCTATCAATATTATAAATATTGACATGAGCCAATATAGGCCACAACAGCGAGATAAATATTGATATTGGCTGAAAAAAAAATCCTATTGGATCCCTTTTCCTGTTGTTTTTTTTTTTTTTTTTGAAGAATTGTATCTGGCTATTCTATTGTACTACATTATTTACTTTTGTAACAACCTCCAATTTACCAAGAAATTAAACCTATTTTAAGTTGGTCCACAATAGTTGTTGGTATGTCTTTATATTTTGTTACAAGGTCTAGTTTGAAATTTCTACGTCACTTATTGCCTTGTTTTTATGAAACCTTCTTGTTTTGGTCGTTTTATTGAAGAATTCATCACAAAACACCCAGCCCTTTTTCTGACTGGTGAATAAACTTTTTAAATTTTGAATAGATATGGGTAAAGATATAAATTATAAGTCTAAGTAACTTATCTGTTTTCCTCCTTTAACCAAACTGAACTGCAGCCTGCGGCCTGTTTCTGTCTGAACATGTTCAAACAGAGATTTGCTGAGTCATCTTTAACATTTTCTTTGCCCTTCAGAAACGGAGAAAACTGTGTCAGACTCAAAGCTCTTACTGTGGAGCAGTCACATGATCAGAGTTAATCACCAAAAGCCTCTGTTGCTTCATCATTTCACTCAGAAACAGGACGCTGACTTTAAACATGGCACTAATCTTTACAGAAACAGCACGTTTTTGGAAAGTAATAAATAATGGGAGAAAATATAAATTTCAATTTCATTTCATAATTGAATAAACTTTTTTGCTTCTTCTGTGTGATGTTCTATTGATTCTTTAGCATCGTTTGGGCCTGACTCGTTTGTTTAATGACTCCTTGTGGATGTAATGTGGAGGAAACATGTCTGCTTTTGAATTTTCAATCATGTTTCTCATTGGTTTAAACACTAGAACGATTTTTACTTTCATTCACTTTACTCATTCTGGTATTTGTTGGTGTTTCGTTTGTAAATGTGGCCTATTGTAAGTGGTTTGAGTTTTTTTTTCTTGTCTGGTTTTAATGTTAAAAGGTAATAAATTAATACTTTGGCCTTCACCCTTTCGGTCTCTGACTTTTTTTTTTTTTTTCTTGGCAGATGGATTATTGATCTGTTTTAATTTCTTTGAGTGACTGAAATAAAGATAAACTAAAAGTAATCCCCAAGTGGTAAATCAGTTTTTAGGTCTTGATTCAGATTTATTGTCCACAGTCAAGAAGGAGACTGTTGTTCAAAAGCCAAATGCAGGGCATGGTCCATGTTGTTCAGTATAGCGTCTGTCCTGTTGCTGCTTCAACCAGAGTCTCCAAACTAACACCAGATGGGATGAAGAGGGCTGGAACCAGATAAAGAACAACAAAGATTTCTTTCTTTTCTAAATGATGATTGTTGTATCCATTAAAAATAGTTAAAAATAAAACAATCTTCAACAAATGAAGGTCTGGTCTGGAAGGCGTTTAATGTTACGGTTTTCATTTAATTACACTCATCCGTAGTTTAAAAACATTTTTAGGCAAATGACTGTGTGTAGCCTACTGAAAACATTATGGTTTTGGTTGACTTGGCACTACTTTATTTTTTTATTTATTTATTTATTTTTTTGAAACTGTACTGGCTTTTCTGTCAGTCTATTCAGTGGCTAATTTTTCAGGTTTATCAAAGAAAATAAATGAAGTGATTGTTGCAGAGTCACTAGCTGTAATCAGCAGGAACAACATCTGTGCTGGTTCAGGTTGTTTTAAATCTTTTTAGGGAATATTTGGCCTGGTCATCATAGTAACTGTAAAACAACATTGTGTGTAGCTCTACTGCTTTTTCTCGTTTCAAAGACCAGCTGTTTAGTCTAAAACACGG
Organism: Perccottus glenii; assembly: GCA_024416835.2. Lineage (NCBI taxonomy): Eukaryota > Metazoa > Chordata > Actinopteri > Gobiiformes > Odontobutidae > Perccottus > Perccottus glenii. The sequence goes on along the minus strand of CM044565.2, from coordinate 24,282,506 downwards.
TCAACTGGAGCTTCCACACCTGCAGTTTTGTTTGGGTCAAATGAGAGTCCAAAAGTCAGTGCAAATATACTACTGTTAAAAATCCATTTTACTCAAACAGCCTCCTGAGATACTGCTATTAGAGGGACAAAGTCTGGCAATCCTCCCACCCAAATATTTTTTTATTATTGTTATATTTATATAGCGCCTTTCCAGAGCTCAAGGACGCTTTACATATCAATTATTATTCACTCCACAGTCACACACTGGTGGTAGTAAGCTACATCTGTAGCCACAGCTGCCCTGGGGCAGACTGACAGAGACGTGGCAGCCATTCCGCGCCTACGGACTCTCCGACCAACACCATCAACATTCTAACACATTCATACGAGGCAAGGTGGGTTAAGTGTCTTGCCCAAGGACACAACGACAGTATGAACTGTGGGGAGAGCGGGAATCGAACCTACTACCTTCCGGTTGAAGGACGGCCGCTCTACCACTGAGCTACTGCCGCCCCATATTCTGTTTAGGTCTAACCCTCTTTCTCTTTTGTTTTTCTCTCACAGATGGCCCTTACGGTATTTTTGCGGGACGGGACGCCTCTCGGGGCCTGGCCACCTTCTGTCTGGAGAAGGACGCTCTTCGGGACGAGTACGACGACCTGTCGGACCTCACTGCGGTGCAGATGGAGAGTGTCCGCGAGTGGGAGATGCAGTTCAAGGGTAACACATTCATTCAGATCTTTATCGACACAGTTTATCGAGTTGATTCAGGATTCACAGATTGAAAATAGAGCGACATATGAACCATCATGATTTTACCGAAAATATAACTAATCCGTTTTATCTGACTCCATCATTATTGAAGGATAAATAGTGGAGTTATTGAGGTCTTCTAGAATAAAGCTTAATATTTGTGAGGTATCAAAACGCCACAGTGTAGGGTCCCCAAAATCAAGTCTAAGTCTGTATAAGTCACACTTTTAAATCAATTTGCATAAATCTTTAAGTCCACAGTGCATCACACAGTTTATGAAAATATCAGTTTCCTGACCCTTCACTGAACCAAAACATTACCAAGACTGATTTTTCTGGTGATTATTAACGTCTGCAGAGGCTATAGACGTGCATGGCTCAATCTTGTGCAGTGCATCTCTGTTTTGTAAGTGCCTAATGTTTGCTGTGCATGGTCCCTAGCAAATAAAGTATACACAACACAGTTTTGCCACAACACAGTGTACATTGATAATCAGAGGAAATATTCAGTCTTGGATTTTTATTTATTTTTTTGGTGTTTTTGACATTGTTTAAAACTCCTAGTTTACTGAAATAATTTACTCTATCCTAACCCTTTTAGATTATAAACATGTCTCCTGGCTAACCATAACAATAGTTTATTTTAGTCTATGGTCTAAATGTGGTCTGGTCTCCATTCAACAGAGTTTATGTGGGGGACATTAGTTTAAGTTCATTATTATCCTGTATTTAATGTGTGGTTTGTCAAAAGGTAAAACAAAGTAGAGTGAGCATAAACTGACTAAAAATATCAGCTTCAACAGGAAACGGTAAAAACAGAAAGGAACAAAGACTCCATTTAGTCTCTGATAGAAAAAACACTCTCAGACCTAAAACACTGACTAAAATGTCACTTTAACAAAACAAACTACTGTTTAGGGCACAATAAAACATTATCTCTACGTCTGGGTTTTAGGAAAGCTTGCCTCTTGGTCTAAGGCCAGTTTCATTTTATTAACTAAACATATTTACTCAGGTCAGTTTAAAGGTGGGAGTAAATGTAGTTTGCTTAAAGGCACACATTTGTTTCCATTAGAGCTTTTTTAACTCGGGAGCTGATCCGAATGAAGCAGATGAACTCTGAGACTTGTGTTTTATGTGATGGATGGACAAAGTTAACACGGCTTAAGACAGATACTGGTTAGATTAAGACTTGGTAAAGACTCGCACTGTTCTCATTCAGGTAGAAAAAGATGAAAGGCTGCAGTGTAGAACAGGGCAGAATGATGTTTATAAATGAAAAGGGTCGAGTGACTCCGATTAAGCTCACAGCTCGATTAAGCCTTCGCAGCTGGATTTCACACCTCGTCCGGGTTTACAACGAGACAAAACCAAAGTACTGTGTCCCCTCGGGCTGATGCTACATTCGTGTGTCCTTAGTATTTCACAGTATTTAAGAAACTAACGATAAACCTGACTTGTTTGTGTCGCTGAATCCTTATACACCCGGCGGATTTGTTCAGTGATCATGCCATGGCACTATAAATAAAAGCCCTTGTGGCTAAATCTGGTATATTCACCTGTCGGACTAATGTACTCATGTTGATTAATGTGAACTGTTCATTAAATAAATGTAAACATAAACATCGCGTTATTAATAAATATCAACAGTAACACACAGCGAGTCATAAACACAACACGCTAAGAACAAAGCACTCTTTACTCTGCATCTGTGGCGTCCAAAGGCACTTGAACACATCAAAACCTATGTTAAACTAGCTTGTTCTTCAAAACGTTTTACAACACGAACAGAGCACAAGAACCAGCAAACGAAACTGGACTAAAGCAATTACATTCAAATCAAGAATAAGAAAAGTGCCCTAAGCCTCAGCTCAGGCGTACTGTAAAACATTACTGTCTGTATTTATGTCTTTTGTAACTGAACTAAAAATCTAAACTTCGCCGCGGTTTTCCCAGAAAACAACAAAAATACAGCATCTCTTAGTGGACTGACTGACACGTACCTTACAGTTTGGCAACTTAAGTAAATTAAACAGGATTACTTAATTTTTTTTTACTCTTGTATTTAGTTTGACAGTGTAATCTCCTAAAGCTTATTGTAATAAGACTCATCTGAAAAAATGAGACCATAAGACATTATCTGGGCTTTATAATGAAGGATTTTAATAGATGAGATTGATCAATCCACCGCTCGCTTCAGGAAAAACGGAGCGCTCCCATTGGTCGACACTGATGTCAACAACAAAGGACCAAGATAAATGTTGGAAATGCTTACGTCTGCTTGAATGTACAGCTATTTAACGTTTTTTTTATCTCGTTTTAGAGAAGTACGACTACGTGGGCCGGTTGCTAAAGCCCGGGGACGAGCCGTCGGAGTACACTGATGAAGAGGACATCAAGGACCATCTCAAACATGACTGAAGAAATAAATCAGAATCGACCAAAGCCACGAGCCTGAGCAGCTGCCACAGAGCGTCCCACGAGACAAGCTCCTTTAAAAAAAATCTCCCCAATTTTAAACAACTCCACATAAAAAAAAAAACTTTTCCTTCCTTGTCTTTGAATATGAACTTAAAGGACAACATCGAAAAGAAAGCAGCAGCATCAGCCTGGCGTCAAACACTGAGGTTGTGCCATTAAATAAACCAACAAAACCCACTCGTATAATCCACCTTTTGGGGTAAATACGCAGCTTGTTTGTTTGATAATCATGGCGGAAACAGTGGAAAAGCTGGGGATTTCTCTCTCTTCTTTTATCTTTCAGCTTTGGACAGCTTCTAAAATCATCAATCGGCTTGGTTTTTTAAGTCCCACTCTTCAAGGGCAGAGCTGTGGCTGCACCAAAGGCAATATATATAAAGTGGGCGCGTTGCGAGATCCTGTTGTGCACTACTAGTTCTCTCTCTCGTTTGTCTCCATGTGATTGTATTCGTTTGTAGCATTATCATTAGCGGGCAGACGGTAGGAAAAGCTGTGAAAATGGTTTAGACAACGAGATGAAGACTGATCGGGATTATTCTCTCCCCCCCCAAAAAAAAAAAGGGAAAAGGGATGGCAGTCCTAATCGATCAATTGTTTACATGCCTCAATAGCCAGCTGCAAGTCTGTAGATTCCCCCCAAACGCAAAACGGGAAAAAACACGGTCCAAGTATTACTCGTGCCTTATTCTGTCGGTTGTGTCAGTGCCGAGAGCAGGCCCCCAGACTCGAAAGGCAAAACATCACGTCTGTTTTCCCTCCCTTCCTTCCTCCTTCCTTTCAGATTTCGCAAACTGTAAATAGACCGTATGAATTACTCAGTGTTACTGCCATATTTATGTAGTTATGATCATATAAAGCTACGTCGTATTGGCCAAATCCTCCCATCGTTTTTGTGTTTCCTCTTGTCTTTATTCCCTCAGTTTCAAAGCTCTTTTTAAAAATGTGGGTGAATTTTCTTTTATTTTTTTTTTTTTTTTTATGTTTTGCAAACTGCTGGAAGTCAAGACCGGAAGCTGTTTCTTTTCCCTTGTTTCTTTTTGTGTTTGGAGACTTTTTTCTTGTAAATATCTCTCTCTCTCTCTCTCTTGTTTTATTATAGAAGCATGTGCAAACAACGTGAGCTATGCCGAATTCCCACCACGTCATGTATTTAAATGTTGGGTGTGTGTGTGTGTGCGTGTCTGAGGCAGGAAGGGATTTGTTCAAGCATAAATAAATCAATTTGGTTAATAATTGAAGATGTCTGCATTTTATTCCTGCTTAGAGACTCGATCATTAACAAGAAAAATGGTGCATTATTAAGAGGCTGAGGACTAAATGAACATCTTTTTGGAGAAAGAGTTAAAAGTGTGTAGTGTATATTCAGATTCAGACAACCTTCATTAATCCCACTAGGAGTGATTAGTTTGAGCAGCAAGTAAGACAAATAATAGCAACAACACTAAACACAGAGTTGGAAGAAAACATTGAATAAATAAAGTAAAATATGAAACTGAGAATTTAAAAGACAAAGCAGAGCTGTTGGAATTAAAGATTTTTTTTTTTTTTTACAATAAGGTAAAACTCAATCACATTTTAGGACGTATACAGATGAGGCAAGAATTGTATTGGCCTTCTGGAGAATCTGAGAAGCTGCTCTTGTGTTAAGACTGTTGTCTTTGAGTGTAAGGTTATTAAACCAACAGATTAAAGAAAAAGACTGATAAAAGCGACGAAGAATTGTGGGACTGATTGAGAAAGAGGACAGTTAATGCGTGAGGGGAATTCTTTTGTCCACGTTACACAACCACTCCAGTGTTCACATCAAATTTAAGTTGATCATCAAATAAAGTCCCGAGGTACAACTCTTATTATAAGTGATACTCTTTGTAACTAAGTCTTTTTTACGCCTGAAATCAAAGATAAGTTCCTTTGTTTTTGTAACATTTAAATCATTAAAAGTTTGCTGTGCTAAGTGCTTATATACAGTATTGTTCAAAATAATAGCAGTACAATGTGACTAACCAGAATAATCTGGGTTTTTAGTATATAAAAATATACTAAAAACCCAGATTTGACAATTTGAGAGAGATTCCTCATCAATTCCTTCAATTTTAACAGGCTTTGTATCAGTGTCATTATTTCTCTTAGAAACTGAGGACATGAAATTAATACTGCTTTTTGCTTTTCTTATCTTAATGTCCTTTTCCTGACTGTTACCTGTAAAAATATACTTTTTTCCCCTAATTATCACGTTTTAGTGTCTTAGTAACTTATGGTTTGTTATTTGGGTGCATTTTAATTGTTTCACAGAGAATGTTACAATCTACACAAAGATATATAAGATGAAATAATTTTTATTGACTTTATAGCTGGCTCATATCTTTTACAGATGACTAAATATGTGGGCAGAAGTAGAACAGAGTTGGGATACGATGCTCCAAAAAGGGGCTTAGAAAGTTATCTATAAGTACACTTATGTAAACTATATAGTACACTTCGATCATAATAAAACATTTATCATTTGTATATCTTGGGAAAATAGATGTTTAAAGCGTAACAGAACCTAGTGGAAAGTTATTTTAGTTTGATTACTTTCTACAGGTGCCCAGAGAGGACAAACTAAGCACTGTTGGAGAAGATAGTATTTTTTCTTTTTGAGGTTTAAGGCATTTATGATTAAAGGTGTATTTTTTATTTTTTGTTTTAAGCTAAAGCATCTTTGTTCATAAACAACAGTATGTCCCTACAGGCTACCATAGCTACTACCATAGTTTACATGCTCTAGTGCAGTGTTTTCCAAACTTTTTTTCAAGTGACCCATATTTCAAAAGTCGAAATGATTTGTGTGGTTGGTTTTAGCATAATTTTGTCATTGTAATTTTTTAATTTTTATCTATATTTAGAATTTATTTACTTCCAAATGACATTTAATTTTAAAGCTATTTTGTCGTAGTTTTTAGTGGCCTTTCGATTAGTCTTGGCATTACAAATTTACAAATGCAGCTATATTTATATTAAATGCCCATTGATTTTAACTAATATTTCACACATTTTTATATGTTTTGACAACCCAAATATAAACCTCCATCTTTTAACTGTGGTACAACAATCACAGTTGGTCCTTTGGTTTGCTTGAGTGTTTTTTTTTTTTGGGCCTTTTGTATACAGACAGGAATCTGGGGGATGACATTGTGCAAAGGTCCACAAGCCAGAATCAAACGCGGGTTGTGCAATTATTTTATTTTTGGACGATTATGTAGCTCCGGCTATAACATTTACATTTACATTTATTCATTTAGCAGACGCTTTTATCCAAAGCGACTTACATTACATTACCAGTGTTACAGTCACTGGAGGCAAGGTGGGTTAAGTGTCTTGCCCAAGGACACAACGACAGTATGAACTGTGGGGAGAGTGGGAATCGAACCGCCTACCTTCCGGTTGAAGGACGACCGCTCTACCCACTGAGCTACTGCTGCCTATAATTCTGGTTCAGCCATAATCTTAGTCTAAGGTTAGTCCTTTTATTTAAATGAAGTGCAGTTGACAATGTTCCTGTAGATAACAGTAATAATTCAGGAAACTCATTGGAAATAAAATGATCCAGTCTAAACTCAAGCATATTTAGTCCTACACTTATAACCTTCTCTGTGTCCTTCTATTACACTACTTACGGTACATGGCCTGTGATATAACAAAGAAAAGTAAGAGGCACTTAATATTTTATGAGACTGTTCTCATTGGTAGGATTGATTGAAATCTCTTGGATGAAGGATGACCCATTTTCTACCTTTAACCCTGTGTCCAGATGCCTTTTAGTTTTTAGTTTAGAATCAAACTCTTGAGCTCTGTTTTTACATATTTACAGTCATTTTAATATTTTATCTACATCTGTCTGTAAAATAGTGTAATGTAGAAAAAAAAAAGTAATTTTTCAAGTTGTTCTGGGCACAGGCTTTAAGGATGGCTTCTGCATTTTCTCCACCAGACGTTGCCAAAAACAGCCCACACACAACACTGTACATGATCATTGTTTCCGACAATAAACATACTGTAGAGAGTTATGGCTAGTGACAAGTTCTGCTTAAGTAACTTTCTGTGAAAAATAAATATCTATTACTGTTTATTTTTGAGTAACTTTCGGACAGTAAGGTAGAAATGATCATTCTTTTGGATGTTGGACAAAACATCTACCTTAAAAACTATGCCTGGATGCCTTTTTTCAAGGTAGAAAATGTGAAAATGTCATAAAGTATTTTAAATTAAGGTTGGTATTCATGCATTTTTCTTTTCTAAAAAAATATATCAGATAGATATATTGAATTGTAACAGCTTTAAATTGATTTGTTCTTAATATAACACTTAAGTTGAGAAAATCAAATAACACTGATAAAAAGAAATCCATAATACATGCAGAAGCTACATTAAAACTATTATATACACATCTGAGTATAAAATGATTACAAAAATTAGCAAATATACAGTGAATGTTTTGTATGTTTTGTCTTTTATAAGCCCCTGTTCTTAATCCCTTTTAGATTCAAGATTCAAGATTCAAAGTGTTTATTGTCATGTGTACAGACAGAAAGCATGTTTCCCTGTACAATGAAATTCTTACTTTGCCGTCCACAGTAAAATGTCACACAATAAGTCACACAAGTAAGTTAAAAAATAAAAATAAGATAAGTATAAGTAATAAAAGAGCAGCAAATATAAAGAGCAGCAAATATATAAAGATAAAAATAAAAAAAAAATAAAAAATAATAAAAAAATTAAAAAAAAAAAATATGGCCATGGCGCCCCCCGAGGCAGACGTGTTTGCTGGCTCCACGCTAAAATTTCGAACTTTTAATCCCTTTTATTAGAACATGTTTCCACAACATTATAATAATCTCTTACTGTAGTTATAGGTTTATGATGTTTAGCTAAATCATGTAATCTTTGGTAAATATTGATTTTAATCAGTTTTTGAGATTTTAAACAAAGCCTGTGTCTTTAACAACTCGACAGCGCTATTTCCTTCTGCGGATGAACCCGGTACTGCAGCTCAGCGGGCGGCCGTTACGTTGCCCTTAGTGCCTCTTCAGTCTCCGCCTCCGTCCGAGTCCGGTTAAAAAAATAAAATCACCCTTAAACTAAGCCCCAAAACAGTAGGAAAAAAGGGGAAGCTTTAATTTTTATCCGCTCGTGGTCCGCGGGGAAATAACACCACAGATCACCGACATCTTGGAGGTTTCTGCCTCAAAAAACTAGCTTCAAGCGAAGTCTTTTGCAACGACGTGAACTCCACTATCTCTTCTTTTACGGTTTATTAGAGTTGGAGGATTTTCAGACGAGGTGAGTAGGGTTTAAAGGGGATAATATGTCTTTATTTGTCAGTTTTGATGGTTAGGTTTGCGTAAAAGTCGTCTTTAAATTCCTGGAGAGCAGCTGTGGATTGATTTGTCACCCCTCGGTCACAGCAGCAGCAGCATCATGGCAGAGCATCTCTCCCAAAGTGAACTGGACTATCCCTTCAAGCTTCTCGAGTATTTCAACGGATTTAGGATTTCGAAGGTAAAGCTGCAATACTATTAACGTATAAGATTCAACTTTATTTATCACATATTTAATACAAGTACAAGGTAACGACATTCAGCATCTAATGCAAGGTTTACCCTGTATGTACAATATATACAGAATACAGTGGATAATACATCGAGTCAATTCATTTTTTTCATTTACAGTTTTATAGCTTCTGTGGTACATATACAGGTACAGATGCAACAAATAACCACCTGGACTCAAAACTGAGTCCAGCTGCTTTTACCTCAACCTTTATTTTCAAGAGACATACAGTAATCCTATTGTTTATTGCTGCCTTTGTCAGACTCATTTAGTCAGCATTAGCATGCTGCTTGTTCCATGTTTCATAAATCCAAATATTTCCCAAACCGGGTGTCTTTGGAGAAGAAGCAAGCTCCTTCCAGTTTAAAAGAATCAGTCTTTTGATAGATAGGCAGCCTAGTGTCTTCAAACATAAGACAATTGTTGATTGGATACAACCTAAAGAAGACTCTCAAGATAAAATATTGAAAGAATTCAATCAGCTGCTAATATTATATAAGTGAAGTAGATTATAGTGCAGGGTAATCTAAATGTTACCAGTGCTATGGCTCTAAACCAGCACAAAGATAAATAAAAGGTTTAAGGGTTTTGAGTTTTAGGGGGATTACGCAATTATTTGTTTTGTTTGTGAAATGTCAATCATTCCTGGACGGAGCAGTAGGTTTAGGAACTAACTTTACTAAGTAGCCAAAAAATCCTCCTTAAGTCTAGTGCAACATGTTTAAATCATTGAGCAAGCCATTTCCAAATGTAACACAGAACTCCAACAGTGAACTCATACACTTGGGTCCTGGTTGTGCATAAAAAATAAAAAATAGTATTATCATTTCAAAACTGAGACCTTTGGTGGCTTGTCTGGTAGAACACATACCATATACTTGGGAGACCTGGGTTCTAATCCCACTCAGCTCATTTGCCCAATATTAATTAAACTTAAATTAAAATAGAGAGACTGAGGCCACAAAATAGTGTTTAGGTTTTATTGATAGAGCTCCAAATCCTCTCACAATGTGCAGTGACAAAAAGACAAAGGACAGCAGAGCACACAGCCTTTTATAGGTTTTGTCTTTCCCTTAGATCCATGTTATAGCTACATTTTTTTGAGTGTGGTAATATATCATCCATGGTTTTAATAGCTTTTGAGGTCACAAGTAAACCATGTGGGTGGTCAACATGGAAGACACTCGGATACCTGTTAAACTATTAAAAAAAATAACTTGCATTAAATACATAACCATTAGTTTAGAGAACATTAAACTGCAACATTAGGCTGCACCTATATAGCCTCTAGAAGAACCCACTGTGTGTGCATTTCCAGGTACTGACCGTTCACCTTTGTATCCGTGCTTCAGGTGATATTCTCGGCCTGTGAGCTGGGAGTGTTCGACCTGCTGCTGAAGTCCCAGGAGCCTCTGAGCGCTCGTCACATCGCGGCAGAGCTCAAAAGCAGTGAAGACGGCATGGAGCGGCTCCTGGACGCTCTGGTCGGCATCGAGATCCTGGAAGTGGAGGTCACAGACGGCACAGGTCAGAGGGACACTTGAGAGACATTAGGGCTGGGGAGGTGAATATAATATTGCAATAATGACCTGTAATTTATTTATTTTTTTAAAACACCATTAGACATTAGACAGTATTAAAAAATCAATTCAATTCAAAATGATAAAGAAATACAAGGATAAAACAAAACTAAACCAGGACTTTTTCAACCTTTGTTTCTTTTCACAACACACTTTGATTTAAGGCTGTTTCTCAGATGAAAGGCCATAACATTATTAGAGAAGATATGAATCATTAGATATCAAGAATGCAACGTGTACAGTATAAATAATGGCTTTAGTTTCTAGTGAATTGTTAAAGGAGGAAAGTGGAATGAGCTTTGGCATCAACTGGTGGTGAGGTATATACTTATTAGACCCTAAAGCAGACTATAAAGCCCAATAAAGTCTTGTTTTTCCCCAAGTATTACAATATGAGTCAACTGGGCACATTCAAATTTTAAAGTTGTCCAAAAAAAAGTGTAAAAGCTTTAGAATAATTGCTCTGATGGGGTTTTTCATGGAAGTGAGTCTATGTTTGGGTTACTGTACACTACCAGTCCAGCCTCATGTTGGTAATAAATGCAGCTGTTAAGGTTTTAGTGCCTCTCACATTCCTCTTTTTTTCCATAACAGGAAACATCTGGAGTCCACATGTCAACGGAAAACTCAAACAGATACATAATCTCCAGTATATATACAGAATTTGTGATTTATTTTTTTGGGCAATTTTTCAGAGAATGACACAAAAACTTTATTAACTGTCATTTATTGGCAAACAATTGTGTTTATTCTTTTAAATCATAATGACAATAGAATGTATAAAACGCTATGCAGTGTACAAACTCTGATTAAGAAGTGGAAAATGAGAAATTCTGTTGAAACCAAAACCAAGAACCAAAGGTTTCAGCCACAACTGCCAAATGTGGATGTAAAGAAAAACCACAAATAACTTCAGCTGAAATACAGGACTCTCTGAAAAAAAAGTGGTGTGGCTGTTTCAAGGTGCACAATAAGGAGGCACTTGAAGTTAAATTTTTAATAGTAAAAACATAACTAACTCTGTTTTAGGGTTTTGTTGCCAGGTCTGTCGTATTACTCACTTTGCCGGTTTTTTTCTTTGTACTAAAATTGAGAAACATGAAATTTTGCAAAAAATACTTTCTACGACAACTGAATTTGTCCTCCATGAAGACGTCTGAAGCCTGTTTCTTGCTCTAACAGCATTGTACAGCAGCACCGACGTGTCCAACCTGTATTTGGCCAAAAGCAGCGCTAAGTCTCTGTACGACTTGATCCTGTACCAGTCTCAGACCGTATACCCGCTGTGGAACCACATGGCCCACGCTGTCAGGTCAGTACGGCTGTTAAAAAAGGGCATCAACCCTGTCTGCAAAGATATAAAGGAGACTTCTATGTCAAATATATCAACTATCTTAATTCAGGTTTAGTTCAGGTTTGTGGTTGTTTTTGATGCACCTATTGTTTACTACGGTTGCACTATGTTTTGGAAATGTATTGTTAATGAAATATCAGCAATCGCACAATCTCTGTCTCGTGAAACTGACTGTAATTATGTGACAGGTTTCAAAATACTTCAGCCTTAAATCAAATTGTGGTCCAACCAAATAAACAGTTTATAAAGTCTTGGTTTAGACCTGGTTTAGACCTGATTGAGTCTTAATGTAGCAGTGGTTTAGGTCTTGCTTTACTCCTGTCTGTTCAGGGAGGGAAAGAACCAGAATGAGAAGACCTTTGGCCTTCCCTCGGAGCAGATCTTTGAAGCCATTTACAGGTAAGTGCTACTATTGTTTTTTTTTATATTTATTAAAGCTATTTTTAAACCTGAAATAAATGTCATGACTCTTCTCAGATCCGAGGAGGAGATGCTGAAGTTCATGGGTTTGATGAACTCCTCGTTGATTCTCGATGGACACGACATCGTCACAGCGTTTAACCTCTCCTCCTTTAAAACCATTGTTGACCTCGGAGGTAAGATTATAGAAAATTATTTATTAAAAAAAAATTTATATTAGTCTACACCTTTCTTTTCCATGCAGCCTGTAAAAAGAGCTCTATGCCTGATTAATATATTGATGTGGAATGTATTTTTCCCAGGTTGCACTGGGGCTCTGGCTCGTGAGCTGGTGAAAGAATATCCCTTGTCCTCTGTTACTGTGTTCGATCTGCCGCTCGTCGTTGAAGCAGCACAGAAACACTTCAGGCTCGAAGACGACACTGTGGCGTTTCAAAGCGGTGAGTGCTGTTTAATAGTGTCAGAGGCAGGCTTGTACTGAACAAGACCAAGACAAGACCAGAGCATGATCCTCGAGAAGAGACGAGATCAGAGCATGTTCCTCGAGAAGAGACGAGATCAGAGCATGTTCCTCGAGAAGAGACGAGACCGGAGCATGATCCTCGAGAAGAGACGACACCAGAGCATGTTCCTCGAGAAGAGACGAGATCAGAGAATGATCCACGAGAAGAGACGAGATCAGAGCATGTTCCTCGAGAAGAGACCAGACCAGAGCATGTTCCTCGAGAAGAGACCAGACCAGAGCATGTTCCTCGAGAAGAGACGAGATCAGAGCATGATCCTCGAGAAGAGACGAGACCGGAGCATAGGGTGACCACCTGGCTATTGCTCTGTTGCAGGACAGCAGACCTGATTTTGCGGGACAATGCGGGACACGAGGGAGAGAAATTACTATTATTATACTAGGTGAATAAATATTGATTTTTTTATTAGATATCTTTTTGCAGTGATGTTAACATGTTTTAAATTGCTAAAAGGGTTTATAAAAATGTTAATGACGGCGCTGACCGGCGCTGTGAACGTCACTAATAATATTTAATAGTAATATTGGTAAAAAATCATTTTAACAACACGTGTCTATTCAATCCAAATTATTCAGTGAAAATAATAATTCAATCGCTACGAAGCACATTTCCAAATAAGCACATAAATTCCATTAGGAAAGACTAGAAAGATTAAATGCGTTCTTCAGTGCATCTTGAATTTATATTTTTGTCTGATCTGGCAGCTCAGTAGGGCCTTCTTCATTATGTGTCTGTAGAACTCCTGGCAGGTGTAGCTGTAGTTCACTTGCACCAGGATTTCACTTTTATGAGGTCCACAGTTGCGCGGTTCCTTGTCTCTTTCCACGCAGCAGTCATGAGAGAAAACACCCTCTCCACGAACGCATTGGTGACAGGAATGCTCAGCCTCAAAGCCAAACCAGAGCTGTTATGTTTGGGGCACGGACGTGTCCAGTTTAAAGCTCATTTTTAATGCTTCCGCTTTTTCTCAGTGTTTATTTTCCCGCTCTGGCTAGCTAGCCACTAGAACCAATAATAACGGCTGCGCTGCGCATGTTCAGTGTTTTTTTTAGACAAAATTAAAATGCGGGACACTGCTTACGACTTGCGGGACGCGGGACAAAGCTTCAAATTTCGGGACTGTCCCGCAAAATGCGGGACAGGTGGTCACCCTACCGGAGCATGATCCTCGAGAAGAGACGAGACCAGAGCATGATCCTCGAGAAGAGACGAGACCAGAGCATGATCCTCGAGAAGAGACGAGATCAGAGCATGATCCTCGAGAAGAGACGAGACCAGAGCATGATCCTCGAGAAGAGACGAGACCAGAGCATGATCCTCGAGAAGAGACGACACCAGAGCATGATCCTCGAGAAGAGACGAGATCAGAGCATGTTCCTCGAGAAGAGACGAGATCAGAGAATGATCCTCGAGAAGAGACGAGACCAGAGCATGATCCTCGAGAAGAGACGAGATCAGAGCATGATCCTCGAGAAGAGACGAGACCAGAGCATGTTCCTCGAGAAGAGACGAGATCAGAGAATGATCCTCGAGAAGAGACGAGATCAGAGAATGATCCTCGAGAAGAGACGAGACCGGAGCATGATCCTCGAGAAGAGACGAGATCGGAGCATGATCCTCGAGAAGAGACGAGACCAGAGCATGATCCTCGAGAAGAGACGAGACCAGAGCATGATCCTCGAGAAGAGACGAGATCAGAGCATGTTCCTCGAGAAGAGACGAGATCAGAGAATGATCCTCGAGAAGAGACGAGATCGGAGCATGATCCTCGAGAAGAGACGAGATCGGAGCATGATCCTCGAGAAGAGACGAGACCAGAGCATGATCCTCGAGAAGAGACGAGATCAGAGAATGATCCTCGAGAAGAGACGAGATCGGAGCATGATCCTCGAGAAGAGACGAGATCGGAGCATGATCCTCGAGAAGAGACGAGACCAGAGCATGATCCTCGAGAAGACACGAGACCAGAGCATGATCCACGAGAAGAGACCAGAGCATGATCCACGAGAAGAGATTCCAGGGAACAGCTATAAAATCCCAAATGTCCGGGCTCAGATCAATGAGTGTAGAGCTTTGTGAAGTTAATCCTTTGTGAGTCATTTATGCTCATTATTGCTAAATTAATCAGTAGTGTTCTAGGCTGCTGTGTCTGTGCTGAGATTGAGACCTATAAAAATGGCTTAAAGATTGCTCTGGAATTACAATACCTATAATTTCCTACAGTTTTTTTTTTACATTAAATCATACATAGTCTAGAATAAAAACACTCTCGAGTCCTTATTGTACTGTTGTTAGGGATGTCCCAATACCACTTTCTTCCAGTACAACTACTGGGTATTCACCAATACTGAGTACATATATGAGTACTTAAGTATTAATTAATAAACCATACATGAATTTCTGCCTCAATTTTTTTGTTTTTTATTACAAAGATTTGTTATGGCTTTTGACTTCACCAGCTCATTTACACTTATAGTTTTCTTTATTTTTATCATTTTCTTTTCTAATTAAATAAGTCCAGACAATGCTGAATAGATAAAGACAAAAAAACTCAAATGGCAGTAATGTCTGTTTCTGGCTGTATATCTTTTTTCTTGATGTGATAAATGCATCTACATTTCAATCATCTCTTTGACTTGTTTGTTCAATTGTAGCAGTGATTAACCAGTGACTATTTCCTTGAGTTTTATGTATTTTCTGATGCCATTGCAGGAGATTTCTTTACTGGCGACATTCCTTCCGCCGACCTGTACGTTTTGGCCCGAATCATCCACGACTGGCCTGAGGAGAAGTGTCTGACTCTGCTCAGAAAGCTCCACGAGGCCTGTAAACCAGGTCAGAGCCAAGACAACTCAACTCTAATCCAACCAAAGCAATGAAACAGACAAGACAACTCCACTGTTCAGCACACTTAGATTTACTTTTACTCAATGAGATTAGAACTAGTGTCTTAAACCGAGTTTTTAAGTGGGATTGTAAATGGTCTTGATGAAGTTCTGGTTGTATTTAATTAACCTCAACAGTAAAAGTGTTTTTAATTTACAAAACAAGAGCTGTACACTGTCTTCAAGTGGAAACAGCTGTTGCTAATGAACTATCTTTCTTTTAAATTATTTAAAAAAATTCTAGGAATAATATGATTTATTTAAGAAAACTTTGCTATTTGTGTTTACCATTCAATATTTTTCCTTCACCCGAGTGAGGATTCTCTTTTCAAATCAACACAGGGCAATCTTTATCCCCACTTTTTAGTAAAATTATGTTTTACTGGGCCAAAAGAAACATGCCTTAAGAAACTGCAGTAGGGGAAGCCAAGGTCTTACTAAAGTGAGACTTAGCCCTAAAGTTTCCTGTTGTTTTACACAAAACAAAGCTGGCCAGCACTAGACATAAAATAACCTGTTTATTTATTTATTTTGTTTTATTTAAATCCTGTAAATGTATTCCAGTGCTCATTAAGGGTGCGTTCACACTCGTCATATTTGGTGTGGTTCAAACATACTCTGGTGCGGTTCACTTGGATAAATGTGAACGCTTTGAAGTCACCAAACATACACCAAGACCATTTCAAAACAGTCTCGCAGTGAACTCTGGTTAAGTGTGAACCTCACGTGGACCATAGACGAGCTCAAACAGGAAGAGCCTCATAAATTGGCGACAAGAACATCACGTAATGCTAAGTTTCCCCGAGGTCGGAAAAGAAAACAAACCAAACAATATTGCCTAACTAAATAAAATAAGAAGAGGTCAAATGTGATTGAAAAGATACAGTAAAACAAGCCTTATTAGCATTTGGGCTAACAGCACCATCTAGTGTGTTTCTTAAAAAATGCATATTTTCGTTCAGTTGAAAATGCAGCTGTGAACGCTCGATCGACCGGGGCTTTTTGCTGAAGAACCAAACCAAAAAGATTTTTTTATGTTTTGGTGCGGACTAAGTGTTTGTGTTTGCGTCTCTTTCAGGAGGGGGAGTGCTTCTGGTTGAGGCCTTGCTGTTTGAAAACCGCAGAGGACCGATCATGACTCAGTGTTTCTCTCTGAACATGTTGGTGCAGACACAGGGCAGGGAGCGAACCCCGTCTGAATACACAGCCATTATGAACAAGAGCGGCTTCCACAGCGTCCAGGTGTGCCGCACAGGTAAGTGCTACGATGCCATCCTCGCTCTCGGGTGAACCGAGAGACCAACTGATAAAAAAAACCCTGGAAAAGTGGAAACATGCCTTTAAGCATTTAAGTCCCTCCTACTAAAACCTTTCCCAAGATTCACTGTGAAACCTAATTTACTAATCCTAATCCTAAACTGTAAATAAAGATGTCTAATGGTTCAGGTTTGTGACATAAGCTCAGTTTCTGTCTGATATCCCATTGATCTGTGTGATTGACAGTTTTATTTCAAGTGTCATTCCCAATCTCATGATTGGGCACTGCCAGATTTGTCTAACACTTAATGCTGACAGTTTATGTGTCACTCTGCATTGTATAAGTCACGTTTCACAGTCACATTTCGTATTTGATAATGACAGTTTATGCAACAATTTGTCTGAATGTGATAAAGAAATGCATGATGTGAGTTATTTTCTTTGCACTTGGCTCATGCTAAAGATATATAGCAGCAAGTAATGTCCTAAACATCGTCAAAATGGGGTACAACAGTGAATTACAGGCAGACTGTGTTGAAAAAATACAGTTAACTCCCTGCTACTCTAAAGGGGCTCAGGTGGACTAATGAATCTCCACTGTGTTTGTGTGTGTTAATAGTATTTTTACAGAAAATACAGCAAAATGTTATATTGAAGAGACTGTTGTTGTGGTGGGTCTTTACAATGTGTTTCATTATTGCTTTATAACATTCACACTACTGTACATCATCAATGGCTACAAAATATTCAGCTTTAACCAGATGTTAAGCCATATGAGCAGATGGTATCAATACATTTATATCATATTACTATTGATTTACTTGTGAGAACATTTATGTAATATTTGTGTTATTCCCTGAAAATCTACACCACATGACTTGACTCTTTGTTTTGCTGTTGGCCCTGAGTCTATTTCAGTCGACAGCTATCACTGATCTGAAAATGTCCAATGAACAGGAATTATACTATCTTTTTTTTATCAAGAGAAGTGGGGGATACAGTTATTGTAGTGAAAAAGGATACCCTTGAAATGCACAAAGGAATACAATTCTTTCTCAGAGATCTTTTATATCAAGCTTTGTTTATGACAAAATGATGTGTCCTTATTTGAAATTTGTATAACCCTGGAGAAACTTGGATTGTTTTTTTTTTTTTCAGTGTTATGACTATTACACACTGTACATGTGATTGTTTCTAGCCACAACATAAAAACTAAGATTAAGTTCTGGTAAATATTCCTATCACAATCATATCCATAACTATTTTAATGTAAATGTGGTAAACTGTGGTGTGTTGGGGCGTTTGCTAAGTACTTTATTCATACCCTGATGTGGTCCCATATGATCCAACTATGCATTTTTTCTGCTAGTTGTTGTATCTTCCTCCTTTTATTTACCTTTGATGACATTTAGCTAATTTTGAATAAATTTCTGAAAACCAGTCTTTAACTGTTAGTGTTTGCATGACGTGACATCTAAGAAAATTTTATTAAAAACTATTCAGATGTGTGTGAATGAACCCTTGTTTGTACTGAATCCACATTTTAATTAAATCCTTGAAAATGTGTTTTTATTTTTTAAATAAATACTGAGCGTAAGACATAATATGTTCGGTATACCCTGCACTGGATAAAGATATCACTGCTTTCTGTCATTATCAAGAAAAATTGGGATAAAAAATTGAAATGCTATCAAAACACAAATAAGCAATAGGGGTAAGCAGCAGAACCTATTTTTACTGAAGCAGGTGGATGACTGGTTCTGTGCCTTTAAAAAGATAAAGCTGAGTGCACTCCCCCAAAAAACGAGCGACAGTGACAGCTGCGTCATGCACAAAACCCATTACCCTCTGTTTACACTTGAACTGGCTCCAGGCAACATGGCTTTTTGTGGGGACTCCGTTCTGAGGAAATCATGATAATGCGTTTTTGCTGCTGTTTCCATTAGCGGCCGGTTTGTGTGTATAGAAGGGTTGCGTGTTCCACTCTAAAGCCGGTGCTGCCCTCGTGTGTCCCCCGGGCGGAGCTGCACAGAGGCCCCGGGGCTGGTCCTCCTCTCCGCGCCCCGCTGCTGTGTTTGTATCAAGCGGAACTCACTCACTGCAAACTGCGCTGCATCAAACTCAAACCCCAGTTCTCTTCGGCCTGGCGTGAGCTGTACGTACCTCACACTTTCTTCCTAACACAGAGTTGTTTCACGTGCAATTGGTAGATTTTTTTTCTGGGCATATTTGTACGAGTTTGTGTTCGCAGTTTGTTTTCCTCGTCTCCAGCAACGCTCTGCTAAACGCACTTCGTAATTTAAAATGGCGCCAAAGATTAACCTCAGCCATGGATCTGAGGCAAAACAACCACATAATTTCCGATTGTTAGAAAAATATATGGCAATCATTACAGATGAATATCGGAATATATTATTGTTTAAACATATAATTTGGTAGATTTCTGTTTAAATTATTGACCCCTAACCTTTTGACAGGTTGGCTCTGGGTTTCATCAGGGGAGTGAACCATGAGTTAACGTTACGTGATGCTAACTGTAGCCTTTGCTAACAGGCTAACTACGGCTGCTAACCACTATCGTAACTACATTCAACGCGCTTGGGGAATGACCGCTACCTTAGTTTTTTAGCTTCAGTTAAAGTGTGTATATCCCTTATTATCAGATAAGGCCCCGTAGTGTTAATAATTCTATTCATCTCTTTTAACTTCATGCTAACAAGCTACGGCTAGTGCTAAGCTATATTTATGTAGCGTTTGGCTCCGTTGACCTGTGTGTCGTGTATAGCTAGCAGGCTAGTTGTTGTTGCTAACCAATAATTTAGCTATTAGTAACGCGCTTATATCTCTATAACATATAAAGCGCACAATGTTGTTGCTTAATAGTCTGGAAAGGAATGCAGATAGAGTACTTTATCATGGACTATTTTCAAAAACGACACTTTGTACACGTTGCATAATCATCATAGCTTTATGTTAGCCTTCTGACACAACACCGTTACGTAAACCTAATCATATATCATTCAGTCTGGGATCAACCGTAATCATAAAACTGTTACTTTATTTTATTATTTACCCACAGTATTACTATAAAGCTAAAATAAGCCACTTGTTTTTTTAATGTTTCAAAAGAGGCGTCTCTCAAATTTGGTTAGCCTGCTGATAGCAATATGGTTGACTGTGTTTACACTGGTGCACTCTGGGAACATGAGTTCAGGTTTTCTGCATAGATTTTTGAGGAAACGTACAAAAGGACATATTTCTACACAGAATGTTAATTGTAGATTGAAATAGAATAGGTTTAATGGAAAAAAAATATAAATCCTATTAATTTACCTTAATTTGTTGTTGTTGTTGTTAGTTAATTCCAATTCTAATATATTGTTTTGTGACATCCTTGTGGTTTTACAGTGTTTTTATAACTATATCTTTGCAGCCTGTATTTTTTTTGACTGGTCTGGTTTGTGAAGTGACCCACAGCTGAAGTTCCACAGACGGACAAGGATGATGATGAATATGAAGAGAAGCAGGCATCCGAGCAGCAGTGACGACTCCGACAATGAAAGTAAGCAAATATTGTCTCACTGACTCACTTACTCCAGGCCCAAAAATAGACTAAAATTAGGGTCAAGTCTCCAACTTCCTCTGTTTTACAAGAACAAAAGGAAAGATTTCTGGACAAACAGAAATATATATTAAAGGCATACATTTTACCTATTTATATATTAAATAATTTTGTGTGCCTGCATTGTGCTTTTTAGGAGACAAGTTTGGATTGTTAAAGAAATCCTAGCAGCAGGTCAAGAATAAGACTAATAAACACTGCAGGTTGCTATATTCACATGTAGGTACTTTAAAACGGTTATATTCCCAAGTGTGTTTAGAAAATATCCACACAACAGTATTCTTAATTGCCCTTGCAAGTCCTTGAGAGTCCACGTTAGCTAATGGAGTCTGCTGTTACCAGGTTCAGAGAGGAATATCTTGCAACAAATATTTGTACAGGACGACGAGACCAAACTCTTCCTCTGCTGAATATAAAGCGTAGGTATCATAGCAATATCTAAAATAGCAGCAAATCAAAGTCTTTAACACAGGGTCTTGTCAGTGAGGTCTGGTGTCAAAATACAATTAAAACTTTGAGTTTCTGTCGTCACTTTAGGTTTATTTGCGTCTTAACAGTTCATGGAAATGCATCTCTTTTTCTCATTTGGCTGCGTTTCAACTCTTAAAGTTTGCTTTTATATTAAGTGTTTATAACAGTCGTAAGTGTTGGGTGTAGGCTCCAAGTCACAAAATGTAAATTGTCAGTGACATTTTGACGAGACAAACGAGTCGACCATGTTGTTTGAGATATTATCTGGAAAACGGTCTGAACTTGAGCAGCAATAAAACCAAATATTGTAAATGAGTAAGAGGTTGTTTTTTTTCTCCAGGTAACTCCACCTGTTGGTCGCAGCATTCGTCGCAGCACAGACGAGGAACAGGACAGAAGCCCTCAGAGGTACGTCATTCATTTAAAATCTATTACTGCTTTTAATGAAAAAAAAAATAATAATAAAGTAAATTTTTAGAGTTTGGCTGTGCTTTGTGGCTACTCTTTTACTCTAAAGTCTATGTCTGTGCATTAAAGTCATTACTGATGTATTTCTCTGTATTGGGGACTCCAACATTCTCTCATAATGATTAAAGACACTAAAGTGGCATAATTCTTGATAAAGTCAGTGTTTTTTTGGCCCGTTATCTCCCGTCTGCAGTGAGTGTGTTTGATCGTGAGGCCTGAGTAAACGCCCTTTTACTCTGAACCAATCGCATCAGGATCCTGATTGGTCAATTTATGTCAGACCAGATGGATCCCTCGCACATACAGAAACTTTTTAAATTAAGTATTTTACACATATTTACAACAAGTGGAAAAAGAGGATACTTGTCTTGTTATAAAAGTTTGTAGACAGACAGCTGACAAAGGCAGACAAGATATGTAGTTTAAAGCTGCACTACCTAGATATATATTTCATAATATATTTTTTTTTGGCCTGGTCTCAACCTCACCTCTTTCCCCCAACACCAGCGTAGTAAGCATTTCTTTTATAAAAAAAAAAAAAAGGTAACACCAGACCAATTTTTTCACAAAATGCTAATACTTAGAGCTGAGCTGAAACTTTTATCTCAGAGTTTCACGTTAGACTGCAGAGATCCTGTTATTATCTCTCTCATTAAACACTGAGTCAAATTATTGCCAACGTTTAACCATGTTTTATTTTCTGCCCATATCTCAATTTTGATTTGTTTTTATTTTGTTTATTTATTTTTTAGCTGTTTTGCTTTAAAATAAGACGTACTGTATTTTGCAGCAGAATTATCCAGTTCTTGGTTTAATTCTTTAGTCCTTTGTTGTTGACATCAGTATCGACCAATGGGAGCGCTCCTTTTTCCTGAAGTGAGCTGTGATTGGCCAAACTCCCACTGTGGGCTCATTCTCATCAATAAAATCTTTATTTATAATGCTTCTGAAGGTCTAATTTTTTCCACAGATTGTTTCTGTTACAATAAGCTACACAATACACTGTCAAACTAAATGTTTTCTTGGCTAAGCATGGATTGTTTTCTGTTTCCGCGGCAGGTTTTCAGAACAGACCTGATTACGGCGATGAAGGTGCACGACTCGTACCAGTTCAATCCCGAAGACTACCACTTCCTGGCCGACCCCTGGAGACAGGAGTGGGAGAAGGGTGTCCAGGTTCCTGTCAGTCCTCAGTCCATCCCTCAACCTGTCAGGTAACTCATGAGCTCTGTAACTCTGGTTTGTGCAGACACTAACCTCTGGATATATATGATCACATTTTATAATCTCTTGTGATCTTTCTTTTTATTTAACAAAATAAAAGGGGAACAATGCATATTAATGAACATTAAAACAAATGTAAATATCCCAGATTATAGTTCTAAGCTAATTTCCATCTGCAGACCCCCTGGCAGGTAGATGTTACACAAAAAGAAAGAAAGAGAAATACATAACACAATAAGGACAAGTACTGACACCGCAATACAACAAAGTCAATATTATTTCAGACAAAAAAAGAACATAAATATGATTTACAATTACGTTTGTACTGACTCTATGTAGGTACACAAGTCTGATTAAGTCTCTTAAACATCGAAGGAATGAAAAGGATTGATAATTCTTCTTTTAAGGAAGTTAGAACTTTTTGGTTGAGCTTTTTTTGTTAAATTATAACACTTAAGACAATGACTAATGAATTTTAGCTTCTATGTAGACTAATGCATGTATAAAACTTATTTGCAAAGCATTCTTAGGTCTTGTCACAGTTCTCTCAAGCCTGTTTTAGTCTCATGTCACAGTTCTCTCAAGCCTGTTTTAGTCTCATTCATATAAAAAGAGATGTAAAAATAGGGCCACTTGCATTTAAAGTAAAAAAAATATGTTTAGAAAGGACAATGTATCAAGGGTTTGTATTTGTAAAGAAGCTAAAAAGGGGTGCATTCAGTCTTTGTTTGTCTTGGTCCTAAGTTAATGGTCTATTGTGTCTATGTGTGTGTGTTTGTGGCTCAGGGTTTTGGCAGAAAGAGGGAAGGAGGTGATGTTCGTGAGGCCCAAGAAGCTGATCCGGACGTCGGGGGCCGAAGCTCTGGGCTACGTGGACATCAGGACTCTGGCTGACTCCACCTGTCGCTACAACCTCGACGAAATGGACGTGGCCTGGCTCAACGTCCTCAACGAGGAGTTCACAGAGATGGGTAAGTTAAAATAACCATTTGAGGTCCATAGTGGCTCTTTCAGTGAGCCATATAAGGAGAACATTGTGGGTTTGTAGCCTGTCTTGGGCCTGCTTTTTAATTCTCTTATTTATCTTCAATATTTAAGAATAAAAATTCAACCCATTATCATATATTTGTCTGAGACGCTAATGGAAGTGTTTTTTGCAGCGATGCCGCGTCTGGACGAGACGACGATGGAGCGAGCGATGGAAGAGTTCGAGCGGCGTTGCCACGACAACATGACTCTGGCCATGGAGACGGAGGAGGGGCTGGGCATCGAGTACGACGAGGACGTGGTGTGCGACGTGTGCCAGTCGCCCGACGGTGAGGACAACAACGAGATGGTGTTCTGCGACAAGTGCAACGTCTGCGTCCACCAGGTCAGGCCCGAGGAGACGTCGCACAAAGACGCTCTGAGTTTACCGTGCACCTTACTTTTTGTATTTCTCTCCTCAGGCCTGTTACGGGATCCAGAAGGTGCCGACGGGCAGCTGGCTGTGTCGGATCTGCGCCCTCGGAATCCTGCCCAAGTGTCAACTCTGTCCCAAAAAAGGAGGCGCCATGAAGCCGACGAGGAGCGGCACCAAGTGGGTCCACGTCAGCTGCGCCCTGTGGATCCCAGAGGTCAGCAGCAAATACACACTGATCTAAAAGCTGATAATGGATGTTGGGTTTATATTAAAGTCTTACAAATTATATTAACTCACTCAAAACAGCAGTTAGCCATTAATAGATGTGTAATAAACAATTAAACTATTTATAGACCCTGAAATATAATTTAAATGTACATTAATCACGGTGTTAATAATGTAGTGATTATTAATTTTGGATAATAGTGTGAGTTATTCTAAAGTCTTACCAATGTACCTCAGGTCTCTTGGTAATATCTGTTACTGATGTATAGTGTTTTAAAACAAGCTACTACTGTTTTGTTCAGTTGGTCTCTTTCTTGCTGTAATCCCAAAGTAAGACAGAAATTGTTTGTTAAAACTATGTAAATTGTCTTGTGTATGATGATCTTTAACCACCTCTCTGTGCTGTGTTCCATTCAGGTGAGCATCGGGAATCCGGAGAAGATGGAGCCGATCACAAACGTGTCGCAGATTCCCAGCAACAGATGGGCTCTGATCTGCTGCCTGTGTAAAGAGAAGACTGGAGCCTGTATTCAGGTAAAGACTCGCACACACTCAGGAAATGTGAGAGAAATGAAAGGGTCAATCTGCAGCAGTAACTTCTGGAGGAAAAATGAAAAAAAGTGTCTCGTTTCTTGTCCTGTCTTTGTGCAGTGTTCGGCGAAGAACTGCCGCGCCGCGTTCCACGTGACCTGTGGGCAACACGCCGGCCTCGAGATGAACACGACACTGACGGAGGACGAGGAGGTCAAGTTTAAGGCCTTCTGCCCCAAACACTCGGGTCTGGAGGGATCAGAGGAGACTCAGGACTCGGGCGGAGAAGAGGACCAACGCGTCAAACTGAACAAACGCCGAGGACAAGAAGACACGGTGGACTCGTCCGTGTCCGAGGCGGAGAAGAGGGTGAATCTCAGGAAACTGAAGCTGCAGGAGATGGAGGACGGGTTTTTCCGGTTTGTGGAGGTGGAGGAGGTGGCGTCGCAGCTGAAGCTCGGCCAGGACACGGTGGACTTCCTGTTTCAGTATTGGAAGCTCAAACGGAAGGCCAACTTCAACCGGCCGCTCGTCACGCCCAAGAAGGACGAGGAGGATAGTCTGGCGCGGCGCGAACAGGAAGTTCTCCTCAGACGCCTGCAGCTGTTCACACACCTGCGTCAGGATCTGGAGCGGGTAGGTCACAGAGAGGAGACGCAGAGGAGGGAGACGTAACAGGAGCCAGTCTAATAAATGTCAATGTGTAACTACAGAGCAGGGTTGTTTGTTTCTGGAATAAGAATAAGAAAAATTTAATAAAAACAAATGGGGCTTCCGAAACATTCACTAAAAATTAGTACTCACTGTCCTGAAAACGATTTTAAATTCAATTTTACTTTTACTTTTGAGTGAATTCTTCCTAAACCCACCTTTTTTTTAATTTAGCACTCAACATAAAGAAAGAGGAAAATATGTGAAATACAGATTGTGATGGGCTTCTGCCGACACTAAATGAAATAAATCAGGGTCATAGCAAGTGAGCTGAATTAAGAATTTTATTGGTGCTTATTGTGTTTAAAGACACCTTCACGTTGTGGAGTAATGGGGTTCATTAAAATTTTTCATCACTCCTGAATATTACACCTTAAACTCAAATATGTCTGAACAATGCTGTGTAGAGAAAGAAAACTGAAAGTGCAGTGTGTCAAGTTAACTTAATAAATCTAGAATTAAAAATATTGCTCTTCCAGTCTTAGGAAAACAAAATATGCCAAAATGTTGTTAGATTTCTTGGTATCATTTAATTTATGAATTTCTTTTTAGTTTTTTTTTTATTATTTTAGACTCACTTTCTGGTTCCACTGGTGCAACTTGCAAAAGTGAGATTTATTTAGACTCAAACAACAATTTGGCACTAGCAACTTGTATAGTGTCTTTAAAAATTTTTGATGTGTCTGTTTCCTCCTCCTACATGCAAAGTTTTTCTCTTTAAAGATTAACAAATATATTGTAGTTTAAGATATTGGTGTTCTAATGTTTTTGGATTTAAAGGGCCTTATTCTTGATTACATTAAAGTAAGATATAAAACCTCAGTCTAATTTATTTTCTTTAAAGAGATTGAATTTCTTCTAAACTATAATCTTTTTTATTTTTTTATTCTATTAAAGCTATAGTTTATTCAAAACTAATGTCCAATCTGTCTCCCCTCCCTGTCTCGCCCCCTTCAGGTGCGTAACCTGACCTACATGGTGACCCGGAGAGAGAAGATGAAGCGCTCGCTTTGGAAAATCCAGGAGCAGATCTTCCAGCAGCAGGTCCGACTCCTGGACCACAAACTCCTCACAGGTCTGTTTTTACACGTTCCTCTTCCTACAGACCAACAACGTTTCGGACACTTTGATTTGAGTTTGGTCATTGTGAAGTCAGGACTTTAACAGAGAAAATGTGGAATATTGTAAGTGTGTGGATAATGGTAGACTGTTAGTTTTATTCTCTTTTCTAAAGAGATTTTTTTCTTGATGGGAGGTTATTGATAAGTCTATGTTAATTGGATAGTTTATAGTGATGTAATATAGTTTCCTATGTCTGTATTTTATCACACATCTTCATCAAGCTCTTGAGGTGCGTAACCTGACCTACATGGTGACCCGGAGAGAAGATGAAGCGCTCGCTTTGGAAAATCCAGGAGCAGATCTTCCAGCAGCAGGTCCGACTCCTGGACCACAAACTCCCCACAGGTCTGTTTTTACACGTTCCTCTTCCTACAGACCAACAACGTTTCGGACACTTTGATTTGAGTTTGTCATTGTGAAGTCAGGACTTTTACAGAGAGGAATATTGTAAGTGTATGGATAATGGTAGACTGTTAGTTTTATTCTCTTTTCTAAAGAGATTTCTTTCTTGATGGGAGGTTATTGATAAGTCTATGTTAATTGGATAGTTTATAGTGATGTAAAATAGTTTCCTATGTCTGTATTTTATCACACATACCTCTTCATCAAGCTCTTGTGACAGAACTTGTCAATATGTTGTCGACTCTGCAGCAAGTCCTGAAAATCTGTATTAGGGTTCCAGTGAGTTTTCTGATCTGGGTATCGACACACCCACCTCTGAATCCAGTTTTTTTTTTTTTGTGGAGCTTTTATATTACATTACAGGAAAACTCCTATGTTTTTTTTATTTTTTTATTATTTTATATTTTGCTAGTTTAAGTTGCAGATTTGCAACTTAAACAGAATCTAAGAAAGTCTCAGTGACTTTGTCTTTTATTTTTCAGGTGACCCTTCAGCCAAAGACCTGGAGCAGCTGTTATCTCTGGGCTTTGTGTCGTCTCAGTCCCGGTCTCCTTACAACCACTCCCCGTTCACCAAACACGGCTCTCTGAAGAAGAAACGGAGGAAAAGCAGCGCCAGGAGAAGCTTCACCGACTCATCCCTCTCTTTCAGCAGATCATCAGAGACCAGTGACCTGAGAAACGAGGATTGTGACGCAGTCGAGACTGGATTTAAACTAAAAAACGTGGAAAAGCAACACCAAAATCTTGAAGAAATCGACCAAGAAACAGTGACAAAAACTGAGAACAGGAAAGAGGAGCGGGACGTTTTGACGAGACATAAACAAGAACTCGAACAGCAGGAGAAACCAAAGAAGGGCGTGTCCAAATTGGAGCGAAACGGGTTTGGAGAAAAGCACTTGTCCATCCATTTGGTCGACATCCGGCACTCGGACGCTGAAAAATATTTAGTGAGGGAAGAATGGGAAAGTAAAGCCCACTCTCCTCTGAAAACTAACGCAGTCCCAAACGGTTTGTCAAAGAAACAAACAAACGGGACGCAGCCGGCGAATGGCAGGAGCTGGGGTAAGTTTAGGATTCCCAAACGGAGCGAGGTGAGGTTCGAAAACGACGGTTTGAACAAGAACCCTCAAGTTTTACTGAAACCGCTTACGAACTCGATGAAAACGGACAAGACGGACTCAAAACCGAGCGAGGACTGCCTGAAACGCTGCCACCGAAACGAGACGGCGCTAAGACGACGCTACGACTTCATCCGCCGCAGGGTGTTAGCCTCGTGACCAACCCCCTCCTCCCCAAAGAAACGACGTCTTTAGTCGCTCTTCAATTATTTTTGTGATAAATGCTTAGATTAAATCAGAGCTGATATTTATTTTGTATTTGTAAATATGTAAAAACTCGGGAAATTATTGCGTTTATTTTGAGCTATTTTTTGAGAGATGTCAAGTTGCCACAAAAGCAGAGGTTTGATGGTTTACAGTGAGCTTGTTTGAGGCACTTCTCAATAATCAGTGTCTTTGGAAACAGGAGCACTGAGACAAAACCAAACAGTGTGTGCTATCTTTTGAATACATTGGCTTAAAAAGTCCCTTCAGTTAAATTTTTAACATCCCAAGACCTTGTGAAATGGACCAGTAATCTACAAACAAGTCTAATGACAGTTACGACCTTGTGCTGGAGTCTCACTTTAACCCAACTTTCACCAAGCTTATTCCTAACGACCAATTGTATCCATTTATTTCAAAAAGGGTGGGCTTTATGTGGCGCTCTGTTTTCTGATTGGCTGTTTGTCCATCCAAATACATTCAGAGGTACGTTTATCAACCTCGATTCGACAAAGACCAGAATAATTCTAATGTTTAGAATAGAAAAAGAATTTGGATGGACTGGACAGGTTAGGTTAGGACCAGGTAACTTCTGATAAGTCGACAGTTTTAAACCAGAATATTGTGTATTGTAAGTGTACTTTCTGCAGTGGAGGAACATATCCACTTAAGTGCAAAAATGTTTCTACATTATTCTGCTGACCACTGCATTTACCGTTTATATTCACTTTTAATATTAAAATACTGAAATACAAGTGCAGTGTTTAGCTTCCATGTCTACGCTCCTACGTCTAACATTCCTAACAAAACAAAGATTACCCCATCAACACTGGTTAAAACACTGATGATAGATTACTGGCTCGTTCAAACTCACTGTAAACCCTCTGAAGCCAGCCTCTAATGCTCGCTCAGACATTCACAGGAGCATCCCTCGAGGGAAGTGTGATTGTTGTTTGGGACCATAAGCTCAAAGAGTAAAGCCCCGTTTCCACCGAATGGTACAGTTCAGTTTGATCACGTTTGTAACAGCAGTTTCGGCTCACGTTTGTAAATGCCAGTGCACGGCATATTGTGTAAGATTTATAGAGATGTACATTTTTAAAAAGGTAGTTGTGCCGCCGTAAACTAATCCTCGTCGTTTTTCTGACTTTTGTTGTAATAATGTGTGATTATCTGTTCTTTAGCTAAAACTATATTTCAGACTTATAATTCAGCTTTTAATTTGATTAAAAAGGTTGTCACTTGTGGGCTTTCAAACGCCAAAAGATACCCTTACTGACACATAACTGGGTCAGTCTGCTGTTAACGTTAATATTCCATTTTCCAATCGACTCACTGCAGGTTTCCTCCACTTTTTTGTAACCATTCAACTCTTACTTTCCTAAAGTTGTTTGTACTTTATGCGTATTTTTGCGACTTTTGTTTTTGATCATTTAACTCAAACTGTGACGCTTTGTGGAAATGGGGTTTTAAACGTAATTTATTTTTGAATAGTATTAAACTTTGACCACGAGTCAGTTGCACTTGGTCGAAAAAAAGCTAAAACCATAGGACTCTTCAGATGCCATTTTTCTTGCCTTTTATTGTGCTTCGAAGCTAATCACAATGAAGTTTTTTTCTACTAAAAGGAGATGTCTCGAATGACGTCAGCCCTTAAGTGTAACTGAAGAAGCGCAGATCCGTCAGGTGCCTAACTTTTATTTCAGCGTTTGCACTACCAGAGGATGGCACGGGAGTTATTTTTACACAAAGAAGTTCTGTACGCCTCGGCCGCTGCTGTGTACCACTGTTATGCAAAGTCTTGTTTTGTCTTGAGAAATAAAAACTCTGGATTAAAGTCAAACAGGTCTGCTTTGTTTTATATTGGGATATTATCATTTGTATAACGCGGATATTATGGATATCCCCATATGTTGTGTTTTTCCAGAATGAGCAATTTTTTTTTTTTCAGAAAAAGGAAGCAGTTTTTTGCCAATTTACTTTACTTTTAGGATCTACATTTCTCTTTATTTTTGGGAAAAAAGGCCCCCTGCAGTGATTAAAGCTGTATAATTTGCCTAGAAATGTGAAATTATCAGAATAAATAAATTGTTTAAACAACTTAATGAATTCCTAAATGCTTCATATTTTAAAACTGTCCTATATTTAAGATTATACCAAGGGCAGGGAAAACAAAAGGCAACAAACAGTAATTGACCCAGTCCAAGTCCGGTCTTAGACCAGGTCCAGACTCACGGAGGTCAGTGTTTGAAGGAGTCAGAGTTAGTCCAGTCTTAGACCAGGTCCAGACTCACGGAGGTCAGTGTTTGAAGGAGACAGAGTTAGTCCAGACTTAGACCAGGTCCAGACTTGTGGAGGTCAGTGTTTGAAGGAGACAGAGTTAGTCCAGACTTAGACCAGGTCCAGACTTGTGGAGGTCAGTGTTTGAAGGAGACAGAGTTAGTCCAGACTTAGACCAGGTCCAGAGTCACGGAGGTCAGTGTTTGAAGGAGACAGAGTTAGTCCAGACTTAGACCAGGTCCAGACTCACGGAGGTCAGTGTTTGAAGGAGACAGAGTTAGTCCAGACTTAGACCAGGTCCAGACTCATGGAGGTCAGTGTTTGAAGGAGACAGAGTTAGTCCAGACTTAGACCAGGTCCAGACTCACGGAGGTCAGTGTTTGTGAAGAAAGAGTTAGAATGACAGGCCACGCAACATATTATGTAACCTGAAATCAAATTATAAATCAAAATGCTTTAATAAATGCCTCTGAGATATTTCTGATTTCTGATGGCTGAAGCCATTTCTTAAGGGTTGCATAAATATTTCCAAATAAAATCTATATAGAATGTGCTTTGAAATGGACATTTATGAATAAATAATAGGTTCTGTTGCAGTAGCTGTGGTTATGTCCTCTGGGAGACCATTGGGGTGCAGAAGAAGAAATGGTTTGTATTCAGAAACCAGTCACAGTTGTTCCTCTGCATGCTGAATGTTTTATTTATAACCACTTTATAAAAATAAAATACAAAATAATTTAAAAACCCCCAAAACAATTAACACTGTACAAGGCATTGATATGATACAAATAAACAAACATAAATAATTACAGATATATACAAAGGCAAAAGCTCCACGGTACATTCTGGCCTCAAGTGCAGATTCAAAACACAACATAAAGATATCAAACTTTAAAAAAACATAGTCAATAAATAATTAAATGACAAATTATAACAAATAAATACTAGTATGACATAAAAGAGTTTACAACGTAGATTTGATTAGTTTGTTCTGTCGGACGACTTCAGTAAACCTTTTTCCAGAGGAACACTTTTGGAGAAAATAGAAAAATAAAATGTGCTTTTAGAAAGGTACCCAGAACAAGACAAAAAAAAAAGCAGTTCCCTTCGGTCTTACATTTTGAGTTAGTTTCAGGTTTTAATTATAAAAGTTAGACGACAATATGGAAACTGACATAAACTTTATGTTAGTCGCTGTCGTAGGACTTGATACCAGATTTAAAACCATAATCTACAGCCCAGGCTACACTTTTTACATACTGGCATTTTCTTCACCTGACTGCTCCACAGACCATCTGGAGGCTCCTGTTGAAAGCATTTGAAAAAAGACTTTGAATAAAACCTGAAGGTGATTGGATTTAACCAGAGCAGCACCATGTAACGGTAAAACAGTTGCTACACCTACTTTGCTTGGAGCAGTTCAAGATGGATTTTTGCGAGTTTGTAAACGTCAAAAGTGACATGGTTAGGATTTTTAAATATCTCAGTCCACAAGGAATACACTACAAAAGTTCAAAACTAGTTCTCCAGAAACAAGATGGCGGTGGTCAGTGCTCTGGGTATTGCAACAAAAAAAAAATCTATTGCAGGATTTTTCCCAGAGAGCACCTCAGGGTGAACATATTTCCAAATCTCAAAACTGGGACACTTACATTTCTTCCACCATCCCACTGTTGGATAAAGAAAATGTGTTGTTTTCTATCAACAGTGAACAAAAAAATTTAAATAGAATTTTTTATTTTTTTGGGCTTTAAAACACCTTCCCACATTTTAAACCCACTGGTCAGACTCAGGTAAGTTTCATTCAGGATCCTGGTCTTATAATACAATCCGGCCTCTCACTCATCTCTGGGATGGATGTGAAAATTAAATTGTAATTCATAAAAACAAAAAGGTCAGTCCTAAAATTCAACAAGGAGCTCAATCCATAATCAAAGGTGTAATATTTATAAAGCACTGAACAATGTTCCAGAGCCAACAAAACAATTAACAAGAAGGAAGAAATGACGGAGGAACTGAAGAGTGAAAGATGGATTAAAAGAGGAAGAAAGGTTTAGTCTTAGGTTGGTTTTCATTGACACTATAAACCCCTATTGTTCAGGTTACAGTCTGTTCTTCAAGCTTCTTCATTTGTGATAAAATACTGCACTACATTCCCACAAAGTCCTCCCAAAGCAACGAAAAACTAGTGCCATAACTTCGACTGAAACATTCAAACTGTAATATCCATTTAGAACATTTATAGAAGCTTTTAAAATGAAAAAAAAGTGGTGCAGGTTTTCATTCAGCGGTCGTCTGTGATGTTTCTGAGTCGTGCAGAGAGCAGCAGTGGAAGAAGCTGCAGTTTTTTACAAGCAGAAAGAATGGGTTTGGTGAAAAATGTGAAATGAATTTGCGGCGTCTGAACAGCACAATATAACTTTTCATCTTTTCTCATACTGTGTTTAATGAATATTTCAAAGTGCGGTAAGCTAAAGAAGCACAAAAGGGCAGATATATGTACATATGGCCTCAGTTTTGTAACATTGGTCAACATTTCTCGTCTACATTTCTCGTCTACTGTAGTTGATCCCTGCTCTGGTGTAAACAGGACGATTCAACATAAAACATTAGGAAATTACAGCTTTGTTCAAGTAAACAGCTGCTTAAATTGTGTTGGATCCGAAGTGTCTCGCCCTGTTGAAAGGGTTGACGTAAAAACTGCTGGCACAAGTCGTGTTTTTGGCTCCTTTATTTCTTTTTATTTATTTATTTTTTTACAAACAGCAGAGTGGATCCTGGAGCTGCCCAAAAAAGTGCCAAGGCACTCGCTGAGACAAACTGCATCCCTCGACGACAATATACTCATGTTGTATAAACGGGTTAACCTTTACTATTACTAATACTACACTGGCACGTTAAAGGGGCTGTATGTAAAAGTCTACATTTGTGGCAGCAGTGAATAACTATGGTTATAAAGGTGAGAACTGCTAAAGTAATGGGCACTAAAGTAATTCACTGTT
This sequence comes from Perccottus glenii, assembly GCA_024416835.2. Classification (NCBI taxonomy): domain Eukaryota; kingdom Metazoa; phylum Chordata; class Actinopteri; order Gobiiformes; family Odontobutidae; genus Perccottus; species Perccottus glenii. Next base: position 24,248,898 of record CM044565.2, on the reverse strand, counting down.
AAACTGTAACCTGTGTCAACATCATCCCACAACCCAGACTTTGGGGTGCAACACAGATTACCAGGAATTCCTTTACCCAGGTAAATTAATTCCTGAATTAAAAAGTTTGCTTCAGAAACTCCTGAAGAGACCTGTGTCAACTAGAATCTCTTTGAACAGTCACGTTTTGTAGCTGAGTTTACTGTCAGTGAATGCACCACAGCTCCAGCTCTGAACAGACTCAGTGTTGACACTAACACTTACATTTTACTTTTTTTTACATTTTAGTCATTTAGCAGACACTTTTACTTACATTAAGGTTCTATTCACCGGTGTTACAGCTGGAACACCACTGGAGGCGAGGTGGGTTAAGTGTCTTGCCCAAGGACACAACGTCAGTATGAACTGTGGGGAGAGTGGGAATCGAACTGCCTACCTTCCGGTTGAAGGTACCACTGAGCCACTGCGCCCACTTGTATATAATGGAGCCGTATACTTTTGCAACTAGTAGAGTAGAAGTATTATTTAAGGTTTATATTGTGAAATGATAAATTTAAAGCTTCCTACATTTTAGGGACTTTCTCTTTTACATTTTTGACAGATTCTGCTCATGTTTAATCCTGTTTTAATTTATGAATCGAGAGCCGTACAAACAGCTGTTGCTAATAAACGCTAGCTCACGTTTACATCATTGAGCATTGTTTCCTCTTTAAATTGTTCTTAAGTGTTTATCACAGTGTGCGCTCTGGAAAAATATTAGTTTATAAAAAGTGTGATCCTTCTTCTGGGTTGACCCTGCTCTGTACTCCCCCTACAGGTGACAACTGGAGTAAATGAATGTCAAAACTACACATATAGCCCCTTTAACGCTTTTCCAAATCTAAAGGCCTTCCACAGTCTCAGTTTTATTTTCTGTAGGCACAAAAAGGCGCATCCTCACTAACTTTATACGATTGTACTTTTAGGGCCTCTTTGGAGCAGTCCCTTTGGATTTAGATAAATGTTGACAACACAGTTAAACAGAAAACAAAATTCAAAATAAATATCTCCATAAATACAGCTGTACAGAGGTGGCTTTTCACATTTAGCTTCACCCCAGTTTAGAGCCTTAAAACTGGGCATAAATAAGCTTTTTTATCCTTATAATAGTATCCTAATAAAAGTATTCACTGGACTGAGTTACAGATTAATGTGGTAGAAAACGTCCTGCAGCGGGAAGTGTTTGAGTGTCACTGAAATATGTACAAGAGACGGATATTTCAGTTCCTCTGGATTTTTCAGGGCTGTGTGTGATTGTTGTGATGAAAGTTGTGAGAAGCTCAAAGTTCTGATGTTTTTGCTCACTTTGTTGCAGAATAAATGGTGAAGATTACTTGGGACTTTCTTTGATACAGATTGGGTTAGGACCCTAATCTTGCAAAGTGTGCATCATTCTTGGTCAATACAGACATGAAAAGGCCCATGTATTAAAGAATACAAGTACAACTACAGTCAGAATGTTCAGAGGCAGAGCTCACTCGGACTCTGCTCACAGCTCGATCACAAACTCACAAATCAAAGTACTGTGATCCTTGTTTAGAACAGCATTAAGCTTTTGGTAAAAACAAGAACAGAAGCATTACCATTAAACTTGACTTGTTTGTTGCGTTCAATGATAATATATATATTTTCATAGATATCAACAGTAATGTAGCGGGACTATCGTACTCTGGAAGAAAACCTGGACATACGCATGTGCACGAAAAACAAATGAGCAGCAAATTTCATAAAAAGATCAAACAGACAATAAAAGTGCTTTGATGAAGTAGACCTGCGTATTCTTGGTTCTGATTGGCTCAAATGTAGCTGAAGTTAAAAGATAAAACCAATCAAACCAAATTGTAATTATTCATAATATTAAGTATTTAAACAGACCGGACCAGATTTTTTTAAACATGGTTTAAAAGGTTTGTAAAAGCAATTATTTGTGAAAAAACAGGTATTTTAAATCTTTTCCCTGGACCGGCAAACCTTGGCCAATCACATGCTCAAAAATGTTTAACAGTTGCCGATAAATTGTATTTTCAGCTGAATATTTACAGAAAAACTGGGAGGCAGCGTCAAAATACTGCCAATTCCATCACGTAATGTTTAAAGAGGAAGAGATAACTGTCGTTGTGACGCTGAAGTCAGACCTAATGCTAAGCTAACACTAAGCTCTAAACTTTAGTTTGGTAGAATGTATTTTGTGGAGGAAAATAAAAGAGAAGCAGGAGAGGTCCCTCGGCTGCTGTTGGAGGAGAGTGAGTCTGAAACAGGGACAAAAAAAAGGCTTTAAGTTTGTCGTATTTTAGAATAACATTTAAGCTTTAGTTGATGGAGTTCCTCTTTGGATTTGTACTTTCTGCGTCGTTTATTCCACTGTTATTTGAGTGAGGTCTAATTTTCTTCCACTGTCCGATTGTGCCGCTACAAGTCTTTTTAAACTCGACATCTACACTGTCCGAAAACAAAAAGATCATAAGTTACAGTAGACTAGCTTTTCATGACATTACAGGGCAAACCAACAAACGAGTATTGCTCTAGACACTGCTCTCCGTGTTTTTCTGTTTACGTGTGTTACTCTGTGCCTCCGTCCAACTCTAGAGCTGTGTCTGACCTTTAACCTACAGCAGTAATCCCACAATGAACCACATTAACACTGTGTGTTACTTTGATTTAAAGAAATCTAAATGACCGCCCCATTCAGTCGTAGTAATGAGTAATGTGTTGACAGCAGTTTAAAACTAAAATAATTCATATTCCTCCACTTTCATGTGAATGTACTGATGGAAAACAGCATGTCTCTGCAGGGCTTCCGTAGAGGAAGAAAAAGTGATGTGTGGAATTGCAGTCTGTAATGCTGTTTTGCAATAAAGAGCTTAAGAAATAACAAGGCAGAGCCACAGGAAGTGTTGTGATAACCTTCTGCACTTTTGTTGATTACTAATATAGTTTGACTTTGCTGTAGTGTTGTGAGCCAAACAGAAGAGTTTGTTAGCTGCAGATTAAACTGGGTGAAGCTGGATCGCAAAATCCTGGAGGAACTGATTCATTAAATGAAGCTGTTTGTGCAAAAGAAGAAAACTAGCGCTTAGGTTAGCCTGAAAAGAACAATAATGGGAGGTTTTAAGAGAAATTTCTTCAGTTGAACAGGAAGACTCTGCCCTGTCTGACGTCGTTCTCTGGGTTTGGTTTTTTTGGAGACTATCTGCTGACTTTGCTGGAGCACTTGGCGTCTCTGGAACAGCCTTTGGCCCGGTTCAGGTGAAAGGGTCCGGCCCGAGCTTGGCGTCCGCAGCAGTTCTCCTGGTGATGAGGGTAAAAGCGGCGCAGAGGCGGGGAACAGGAGAAACTGGGAGGAGAGTGGCTCCGGCCCAGACACCCCACCGCCCCGGGACGTGACGGGGAGGAGCTGACGGAGCGCTGCTGGGGCGAGGCGGACGAGCTGCGGTGGTGAATGTGGTGGTGGTGAGGGGAGCTGTTCTGGCTGCACAGACCCGACCGAGAGCCTCTGATCTGGGCCGAGGAGCGGTGCAGAGACGAGCCCCGAGATCCGTGGACCAGCTGAGCCAAACAGGACAGGAGCTCGGCGTCACTGGAGCTGCTGGTACGAATACGGTACCGCCTCATTCTGAGGAGAGAGGCCGGGCGGAGTTAATATCAAACACCATAAGCTTTACACAACGTGATGTGGCACTAATATATGAAGATCACATAAGTACTTCCAGAGTACTTGAGTAAAGTAATGAGTTATACATTTTTTATACATGTTTTATACATGTCTGTGAAAAAAAACAAGACCTTAAGACGTCATCTAGACTATATTATCAAGAATGTTAATAGATGACAATTTTCAGTCCTTTTTTTTTACAAAGAAACAGCACAAATAAGAAAAATGTCAACAAAGAAAAGAGAGGCAACGTGCAACATGGATAAATACTGGCTTCAGTCACAGTTTTTAACGAGGAACAGAACAGTTGACGTAGAAGTCGGGGTTAGAGTCAGCTCTAAACTTCAGTTTTACTTTTTTAATAAAAGAAAAGCAGGAGAGGGCCCTCTGTTTGCAAAAAGAAAATCAGGTAGTGCCACTTTAACAACAAAATAGATCTGTTCTTTTCTGACAATTGCTTAATTATTCATTCGTCTTCTTCTCCCAGTTTTTCCCGTGAGGGGTCACTTATACCAGCAGCTTTTATTCAGAGGCGGAGTACACTCTGGACATGAGGGACTGAGGCGGCCATGATGTGTACAGTTCGATTACAGCCTCTAGATGGCATATGTCCAGGAAACAAATTTGTGCTTTCAACAAAAATGCAGGTAAGATTAACCTTGTGGAACCCTCAGAGTCAAATAGACATAGATCCAACTTTAGCAACAATAATTTGTAATGTTTGTTGCTTATGCACAGCTCTCTTAAGGTCCCAGACATTTCCTACTTCCCTAATAACAAGGAACACATACAAATCTACTTCCAAATTGTACCCTCACCTGCCCTCCACTGCGGTGCGGGACGGGGGTTTTCCTGGAGGAGGCCTGGGCAGGAACTGTGCTGCCAGCTGCTCAGCCGAAGACGCTGCGTGAACCGGACGCGGGATACGACTTTTCCGGGACAGTGGGCTCGAGGAGGAGGAGAGAGAGAGTGCTTCATCACCCTGTCGGTCCGAACGGGAGCCCATTAGCGAGTCCTCGTCCTGGGATCGGTCCGAGGCGGAGGACAGGGGGTCCCGGGCCAGAGAAGCCACGATGGGAGCTCTTCGATCAGACAGAGATGGGGAGGCGGTGGGAGAGGGCACCGCTGTGTGATGGGTGGCTTTCTTCTGGAGGAGTTTCTCTTTGGCAGAGCCCGGAGCTGGGACGTCCAAGAGGCTGGAGGGTTCCAAAACAGGGATACGGCTTTGTCGACGACTAGGATCCTTCCGTAGAGCGACGGGAGAATATGAAATGGGACTTTTGACCTTCTCTGGAGCAAGATTAGCCTCGACAGGATCTTCTTTTTTCATTTCTTTGGCACAAGAGTCTTTAAGTTTCAAAACTGTGCCATTAGTCAAATATTTTGGGATGTCTGTAGTTGGAGAAAGATGTCCGTTTGTGAAGAAAGGGCAGTGTGGAGATCGAGGCGAACGAGGAGAGCACGGTGGAGACAGTGGAGAAGAGACTCGGCTCCGAACAGGGCTTTGGGTTTTGAAGCGACTCTCTCCGTTCGGCGGCGTTTCGATCGAAGGCTCAGCGGGCGCTCGGTCCTGGGGCGAGCTCACGTCGAGGTTATGCTGAGATTCGGCCTCAGCTTCAACGCCTTTCTCCAAAACGAGGCACTGAGGGGCGCTGTCTGATCCCGCTGTCAGCTGCAGAGGGAACAGAGAGAGACTGTGTGAGGAAAGACACAAAGGGATTTAAAAAAGGGAATAATATACGACAAGGTTCCTACGCATTTGTTTTTAAATGATACATACTTTTGCATCGTCAGGCTTTTTAAATATTAAATTATGTTTTTATTTTCTATGAAAAGTCTCATTGCTGATCATGATGAAGTCTTTTCCTTATTGCTTAATCCAACTTAAATTATAACTAAATCAACTTAACACTGTCTAATGCAAAACAAAGTGTGGCCAACTTAAATAAATGTCTTATCAAGCTACTTTCTAACCTTTAATGGCTTAAATACACAGTCGTACAGTACAAAGACATAATTAACCATATAATTACAACTGAGGCCTGACCTTAAATTGTGGAAATACTGATCTTATCGGATAATTTAAGATACATTTGAGCCGAACTAATCCATCTGAACTGAGCTGAAGCAGATCACAGCAACTCAATCGAAGCAACTGTGTCTGTGTTTTGATTTTTATAAAGTTTGCTACACGTCTGAATGATTTTAAATGAAAAATTGTCTTCATAAACACTGACATAAAACATAAAACTGTTGCAAGATATCTGTGAAAGATAATACTGAGATACTACACCCTAACATGATCCATTTATTTTAGAAATGAGTCCTCAATCAGTTTTCATAGTCGTCTCTTTGGAAGTGTCTAAAATCCAATCCCAAACTGCGTAGGAACCCTGACAGTAGGTGCCAGAGGCGTGTTGCTGATGGACTACAACATGTGGAGCAGTGCTGTAGTTCTGCAGCAAGAGCCTGAAGCCGGTGTTTGAAAAAGAAAAAAAAGTGGCGTGATAAAAAATGTTGATTAGTTTGGCAACAGCATGCAGTGACCATAGCTACCATCGTCAGAGCCAAACACACAAGGGCTTATGGCAGTGTCAGTACTAAACCGGCAAGAAGGACACAGGAAAGGTTCACGCAACTTGGCAGGGCGCTTCAGCGAAGAAAGGGTGAGGAACAGGTAGAGGGAGAGAGAGAGGAAGAGGAGGAGAGAGAGGACAAAGACGATCTGAAACAAAAGACATCATGCGACTGGAGTCAACACACATGCCACAGTCAGACACTTCAGGTTAGACACAAAAGGACAAAGTGAGCATGCTCTGTCTGTGCCCTGTTTCTCACTGAGACCTGGTGAGCCACAGAGACGAGAGAAGAAGAGTGGACCGAGAACGTTTAGGCTGAAAATAAAATACTCTGTGTCTGGAACCTGTCCTTAGCTCTTGGTCAGTTTTTATTGAAAATACTGACCAAGGTTGAGCTGATGTTAACTTTAATAATGTACTTGAATGTTGTACTGTTTATGGCTGTTTTTTCCCTCGTTTGTTCAGATGGGACTTTCTTTTAAAAGAACTGCCAGTGTCAGCCGACGACACAAAGATCTGAAGAAGGCAAAAAGTTATCCATCGACTAAAATACTTGACATATGTCGATCCTGAGTGTGCAGTTTTGTTGAATATTGAAATCAAAACCACTCCCTACTTATTATATAGTGCACAGTTTCCCACAATGCACTGCAAAAAGAAGTGAAATGTGATGGTCACTATGTAACTGTTCTTAAATATTAACCTGGCTCTGGAAGGGTCTGAAAACCTGTCACTGATTGGATTTATCATCTGTGAGTGAACGCAGTTTAATCTTCAAACTCATAACAGGCTTGTATCTGTCAGCTTTGCCACATCATCGTGTTTTATAAATAATAATGGCTGCACTTTTTCACCTTCAAAGGAAAGAAATAATAAAACTTCCCCTGGGTTCATTGTGGTTTTAAATGTCTAATCTTTTGTTAAGATGTGCAAATGCAAAAAGAGTTATTTTGACACATAAAAAACAAAAAAACATGTTTTTGATTTGATCCAAATGTTTTTCCAAAAGTAAACTAAAAGACTTTACACATTTCACTTCTAAACTTGTCTTGATTTACATTTATTGACACTTTTTGCTCTATTTTTCAACACTAAAGCGGTACAAACTCAAACATTTTGTCGTATACAAACTCAAAACCGTTGTAAACGGTCTACATCTTTATCGACTTTCTTTATAAAACCCTTTAGTGTGAGCCAGGCTTTAGATTTTGATCCAGTCTCCTTCTACCGTCTGTGAGCCACACAACGGCAAAAGCCAACGAGAGAAATTAAAAATGAAAAAAGAAAATGGTTAAAAAGCAACTGAAGTAACAGAAAATGAAAGAAGAAAAACAACCAGTGATTATTTGTGACGGAGGAATGGAGCAGGACTGTTTTTCTTTCTGGGAGGGGTCACCTGCTGGAGCTGGGCGCGGGTGATACGAATGACAGAGGGGAACTTGGCAGCGCCGGCCGGGACCGCAGGCAGTTTTCGGGGCGACCGAGAACCGGGGCAGGGCTGCGGTAACGAGGCCGACTGGCTACGCGTCAGGCCCGGCTGCTGTCGCGGCTGCAGGGGGTCCGACAGGGAGGTGAGCAGGGTGTGAGGGCTGGGGGAGCGCAGCGGGACGGGGATCCGGGCCACGAGCTCTTCAGGCAGCGACGGGGGAGACGAGGCGGGCAGCTACAGGAGGAGAGAGGGCAGCAGTGAGGAGCAGGCGGGGAGTGGAGGGAGGAAGGGTTATTTTCTGAGGCTAATACAAGTCCCTCTCCTGCTCCACAACTCCTCCATGTGTGTTCATCTGGACGGGAACAGCGACCAATAACTGTCCAATATAGACAAATAATATTTACTGATTACATGAGATTAAACTGCACAGTGGACGGTTTCCTCGGCACAGAATGGATATTATTTAAAGCCGGTATATACTCCACAAAAACAGAGAAATGTGTTTGTTTTCTCAACAACAACAAGACCTGGACATTTCATACTTCACGAGAAACTCAAGTCCAGAACTCAACCACACGAGAAAAAGTTCTGCTCCAATAATGTGTCGAGAACGAGCTTCAAGAAGAAACCAGGGCTTGTGTTCAGGTTTCCTGTTCCTGCAGAGTATGTACCGGCCTCGTCTGGTCATTTTAACTTTACCTCCCTGTCCGAGGGGCTGAACACAGTGGCTACTTAAATCTAAACTAAAAACATTCTTTTTATTGGAAGACATTTGTTTGTACATATGCTGGACAGTTCAGTCCTGGGAAGTGGGACCTGAGGTTTCTCTGAAGGTTATCCGAGTCCCTCTCTGTCCCTGATGGACTGTTCTTTGTCTATTTCCTGCCCCTTGTCTTTGTAAAACCCTTACTTATTAATGTTAAGATATTGAGCTATGTTTAATTTGATCATAAATCTGTATAATTTGTTTGTTTTCTTAATTCTTAATTTTCTAAATGTTTTCTCAAATATTTTAAATAGCCTTTAGTCCAACAGTTAGTTTCCTCAAAAACACTTCTTCACTTCGTCCTATACTGTAGAATGACCTTTTATGAACTGTTTACCTTTATTTAAAATATATTTTACTTTCTGTGCTGTGTGCCTCAGATACACTAAAGTCTCTATCAGTCACAGATCATGAGGTCTGTATAAGCTTCCATTGTTTACACTGTCATCGCTGTCTAAGCTTTAGAAAGTGAATGGGTATGGCTGGCCGGGCACATATTTGAATAAAAGAGAAGGTCACAGGTTGATTTGCCCAAAAAAAAAAAAGCAACATATTTCTTTGAAGTAACAACATAGTTTGTAGGATTTCTATGTTGCTTGTGTTTAATAAACTGACCTCATTAAATGGAAATCCTACACTCTATGTAAATGATGTAAAGGAAAAAAGTTGAAAGTGAACAAAACCCAACACATTTTAGAAAGAGCTGCAAAAGGAAACTTAAATAAAAACAAATCAAAGTGCAGTTTGAACCCAAAAGATCTACTTGTGCCATGTTGTGATAAAAAGCACTGGGTTTGTGACACATTTTTCTGACAATATTCAAGCATTAAACTTAACCAAGATGCACTGGTGGTTTCTGATCACGTGACAGTTTTATTGTAGATCTAGTGCTACAACTCGGACGACTACAGTCAGTATCATGAGTGTTAGGGGTTAAAGAGACGTTTAATGAACAGGACGTACCTGCGTCAGAACTCCTTCGGCCAGAGCCTCTCCGGGGCTGGTGGGGGTCACAGGAGGCAGGACCCCAGCAGGGCCCACGCTCAGCTCCAGTTTGTCCACTTTCACACTTTCCTTTGAGGAAACCTGGCTGTCCGGGAAGGCTGGGCGATAAATGGAATAATGATTTGATAATAATTAATAATAATGATTAATTTATGGAAGTTTAATGCTGCTGTTAGCGTCAGAGCAGCTCAAATAATGTCCATGAAGACTCTGCAAACAATAAAAACTGATAATCGTCAATGAAACGGGTCACATTTATTATTATCTGTGAGTTTTTTATGGATCCACTTCCTGTACTCTTTTTTTAGCTTCAGAACTTCAAAAGTCCACAAACAAGACATCCAGGGTTTTTCTGAAAAGCCTTACTCAGAATATGTGCATTTAACAAAATCATTATCTATACAAAACAAAAGGACAGGACAAAACAACTGTTAAGAATCTGATGTTTGAAGAAAACGCCAAGAACCAAGAATAATTTAGAAGAAACAGGCCAAAATCCACTTGGATCCATTTAAATGAGTCCAGTTTGCTGCTCTTCTGGAAGATGTGATGTCAACCTGGGACCTGGCCTTTCACACCCTCAAGAAGCAGGAGGTAAGAAGTGGTTAATGAGAAAATATTAATAAATGTAGGCTTAATAAATAGAGATTTGAATAATTACTTTTTCCAGGAGTGGGGCTGGCCTTGTCCCATCCCGGAGACCTGTCCTGTGGCTGCAGCACCTCCGGCTCCTCCGCGTCCTCTGAGGGGCTGCTGCAGACTTTAGCTCCGGGCCGCTCCACCATCACCCACTCCCGAGGGTCGGCGTCGTGCCTCCCGGAGCTCAGGTTCAGGGCCACGCCTTCGGCCTGCTCCAGAGACGCAGCGGAGGCCGGTTTTGGAGACACGCTGCCGGAAACAAACACGTCGTTGCAGTGCCATACTCTGTCCCCGACCGGCCCCTGAGAGACTGGGAGGGCAGCCCCGTTACAGTCTCTGTCCTGCTGCTGCTTGGTTAGGCTAAAAAAAGAAACAGACAAAAAATCCTTATAATAACCTGTAAACGTTGTAGACCTTTAGACCTGGCTGAATTGTCCTGGATGTGTTCAGATCTTTGTGTAGGACCTTTTATCCAATAACTTAAACAGAACCCAGAAGTCCTTTTACTGAATACTTTGTGCCACTAGATGGAGACGTGAGCTACTGCAATCCTTTGTCTCTGCCTTTGTTTTTTTCTGCAGCAAACCTAATTAACGCAGTGAGCAGAGTAAACCTATGTGGCCTAACGTTGCCTCTGTTTTTTTGTGGCAAAAAAGAGAGTAAGAGTTTGTTTTAATGGTCAATAATCATGTACACTCACTGTACCCTGTAATAAAAGTTCAATAATCATTTACTATAAACTACTCAACCATTTACCAAACCCTCACTGTAATAATCATTTGGAGGAAAACAGGCCAAAATCCATCTGGATCCGTTAAAATTTGTCTAGCTTTAGTTGGACAAGCACAATAAATATATTGTTAAGACACCATGTTAAAGAAGTGCCCACTTTATTCTGGCAACAGTTCAAATAAAAATGCTTTTCCCACATTAACTTTGGTAAAATTGTATAAATGTAAAAACGTGTATTTGGTAAAAATGAGGTCATACCAAGCCTCTGTGAATCGCTCTGGACCAGGCTTTGACTCTAAACTCATCCTCTGCTCCAGCTCCAAACTGTCAATGTTGCGTAGTTTCCGGAGCAGAGGCCCATCTCGGTCCAAAGCCAGCGCCTCAGAGTGAAATCTGACCGGAGAGCCCAGACTCGGAGCTGCGTACGGGCTCTGGGCAGCAGGGTTCGGGGGGTTGTTACTGTGCTCCTCTTCTGTTCCAGTCTGAAGGAAAACAGGACAGAAGGAAGAAGGAAAGACTCTAAAGGCATTGACTTGATGAATGTTTGATCAGGATCACGAGGTCTTGACTACAACGGTACCTTTCTGGCCGCGGTCCGTATCCGGTTGCGGTTTCGGTCGAGCTCCTCCCAGACGTCGGCCTCCTGGTTGCGGAGATGAAGAGGGGAGCGGTCGGGGTTGTTCTCGACGTCACTGAGCTGTTCGTCCTGCAGCACCTCGTCTGTGTTCTCCTTCATCAGGTCTCCGGGGATCAGCGACGCATTCGCCATACTACCAAGTAAAGTCAGTGCTTTTTTTTAAAACTCTTTCCAGGACAGTTTGAGGATTTTTTTGTGGCCTTTCGGTGCAGAATGTTGCCATTAATTGTTACACAGTTTACAAAAACCTAAACTACAAAATGTTTAAGTTACAAAAAAAAAAAAAACTACAACTAAGGCTGCCTCAAAGGGTTAAAACTCAAGCAAATATTCCAAGGTCATACATTGTTTTTCTGAAGCCAGTAGAGTAAAAAAAGGGAACTAAAGACTAAAGAGCTGCAGATGTTTTGCAGGACATTTAAACTTTTGGAATAATCAGTGCAGTATCAGAACAAACAGGTTAAAGTGGTCTGGGATGATGGTACGTACCCCATGAGAGCTGGAGTGAGGCGGGTGTGGTGCTGTGGCGTCGTGATGCTGGCACTGATCGTCAGAGAGCCGTCGGTGCCAGTTCTTTCCCAGTCGTAAGGATCATTCTCTACAACGTTATAGGTTTTCATGCTGTTGTCGAAGACGGACATCAGCAGCTGCAACCAGACGAGAATAAAACACATGATCAGACGCAGGAACAGAGATTATTACGAGGATCATTTTAAAACTAGAGTGGGGTCAAAATACAGCAGCCTCAGAGGGTCAAAACTTACTACAGCCGCTTTAGAGGCTTTAAAACTCAAAATATAGCAGCTTTAGAGGGTCAGAACTCACACTACGGCAGCTTTAGAGGGTCAGAACTCAAACTACGGCAGCTTTAGAGGGAGAGAACTCACACTACAGCAGCTTTAGAGGGTCAGAACTCACACTACGGCAGCTTTAGAGGGTCAGAACTCAAACTACAGCAGCTTTAGAGGGTCAGAACTCACACTACAGCAGCTTTAGAGGGTCAGAACTCACTACAGCAGCTTTAGAAGGTCAGAACTCAAACTACAGCAGCTTTAGAAGGTCAGAACTCAAACTACGGCAGCTTTAGAGGGTCAGAACTCAAACTACAGCAGCTTTAGAAGGTCAGAACTCAAACTACGGCAGCTTTAGAGGTTTTAAAACTCAAACTACAGCAGCTTTAAAGAGTCTGAACTCAAATTCAAATTCTAATGCATTCAATGTTTTTCTGAATCATTTTCAGATCAGTACAGCATCTGTTTAACCAGGTCAAAGTGTGATGATGGTCAGAGCAGGAAATAGTCCAAATGGTTTTACTGAGCAACAAGGGATTTGTTTTTATTACTGCTGAAATTCTGATTGTATTTTATAAAGTCAATAATAACGTTGACTGAATCTTCCAAACCTTCCTCTTCCTTTAAAGCAAAAGAGCAGTAACTATGGCAATTATTACAAGAAAGTGAGTGGTTCAGTCCAGAAGAGTGCACTAGTGTCACCTGATAGTCTGGTTTGGTGAAGTAGTCGAGGTTAGACATGTGCTCCAGAAAAACCCCGAACTCCGCCGGTAAATGTTTGAGCATCAGTCGATGGTCGTAGGTCTCCTTCAGTTTCCCCACGTGCTCCTGAGAAAAAACACGAGCCAGTGAGTCAGCTCCATCCCACCTCGACTCAACACAAGGACAACAGCTCCTTACTTTGTCCTTGATCTTCCTCCAGGGCAGCTGTCCCACCAGAAACTCCACCAGCATGTAGAAGAGGGACCACAGGTCGTCGTGACGTCCCATCTCCTGTGGGTTCATCCAACAACAGGGCGGTGAATATAAGAGAAGAACTTTATATAAGAGCACTACGAGAGGGCACAAACACTGACCTTGTTCTTGTGTGCGTTCACAGAAGCATAACGCACTGTTCCTCTGAAACCTGCCACAGGACGAGGCTGAAACACGACAAGGAAACAGACATTAGACTTGTATTTAAGGCAATGGAGCATCTTAGTTCTTAACATTATTACTTCAAGCATTCATTCTACTGCTTTTTAAATAAGCTGAGAAATTTTTGAACATTTTAGTTACATTTGACCATAATGCATCAGTAGTGACCTTCAGGATTTGATTCTTATGAACGTAGTCTGTTGTGGGATGGTTTTTAAATGAATATGTGTTGTTCTCGTCTCCTGATAGTCAGACTTTTTTTGGTCCGAATCAAATGGTCAGATGTCAAAACTGGCTCAGACTAAGCAGCTGCTCTTTGGTCTCCGTTTGGATTAGTTTGGACTTTTAGACCAAATACAGGAAGTGGCGACCACAAAAATTGTTGTTATCTCTTTTGTATGTCTCTATTTTTTTATCTTTCCTCTTCGTCCTGAGCAGCACAGATTTAATTTTTTTGTAGATTGTCAGGAACATTACAAAGTGACAAAGTGACATTAAAGGGAGCCACTCACCGGTCGGACCTCCTGGCACGAGTTGGTGAACTGTCGAGCCAAACCGAAGTCCAGCATGTAGCAGGTTCGACAGGTGCTGGGGAAACGGCCCATGGCAAAATTAGACTGAAGCAGAGAAAACGAGAAAAGGTTAGAAGATGAGTGGTTGGTAAAATAACAAAGTAACTGTAACCTCAGGTGTATTCGCTTCATCACCGGTTTGATGTCTCGATGTAAGAAGCCGACAGAGTGGATGCTCTCGATGGCCTCCAGGATTTGTCGACCCAAACGCAGAGTGGTGCTGATGCTGAAGGTGCCCCGCGTCATACTCCTCCTGAGGTCGGCCAGGTTACGACCCTGAGCAGAAACAGAGCCAACAAGCCGTTAGACAGCTTTTTCCACTTTAGACACTTTAATACCACAATAAGGAAAACTAAACAGTAAACCACAAAAACAAACATGGCTTCATTTTGTCTCTTAACCTCATAGACTTAATATGACCAATGTAAATAAACATAAATTGCGTTGCCACACTCATTTATGCACATATAAATGAATGTTTCCACCGTCTGACCCAAAGCTAAATCACAGAGACATCACAGGAGAACATTATAAATGATGCTATATTTGTGTCCGAGGGATCTGAGTTATAAAGGCAGCAGAAAGGACATGGGTTTACTGCATTAGAAAACTCTAAAACAGCTGACATGAAAAAACAAATGTCCCAGTGGATTTCTGCACAAACCTGGAGCTCCATGACCACGTAGTTAAAGCGGTCGTTTCTGCCACAGCCCACGAAGCGACACACGTGGTCCTTCCCTGAGAAAGAGAACGAAGCGGAGGTCAGACAAAGATCAGGAGAGATCCAAGATCAAGGGGTTGGAGCAAACAGGGATTCAACAGAACAAATACCTGACGATTCTATATATAGCATGGATTTTAACAAGTTTTAGTTGGATTTGAAAAGGTTTTAGTTGGATTTGAACAGGTTTTAGTAGGATTTGAACAGGTTTTAGTTGGATTTGAAAAGGTTTTAGTTGGATTTGAACAGGTTTAAATTGGATTTGAACAGGTTTTAGTTGGATTTGAACTAGTTGTGATGAATTTGAACAGGTTAATTGGGGCCAAAAACAATACAATTTTGCCTCTGAAGTTGTGGGCCACATAAACTCTCACCTTGTGCCATGGTTGGCCTCGGGGCCGGACTTTGGACATGTCTCTTTTAGAGTCACCTCACATTATTGTAACACAATTATCATGAATAATAACAACAAGGCTCTTATTTCCTCGGCCTTCAGTTCCCAATTTCAATAACTCAGTGCCGTCCAATGACAAACTTCTCTTATTGTCCATCCTGCTCTGATTTCCATCCACAGCTCACAACAGCTTCTACACGTGAGCCTGAACGCCTCGTGTATGCTTCAGGAGCACTCTGGTCCCAGAGGACACTGCTCCGCTGCAGCCACACCCTGAGCCCTTCAGAGAAAGGTCAGTCACACACCACTCCTCCTTCCTTCCTAAAGGATGTTTAAAAATGTATCATTAATTACAATAATATTGGGCCATCTATGCCTCTATAAACATATCCAGAGTAAACCTGTTCAAATTCAAATAAAACCTGTTCAAATCCAACTAAAACCTGTTTAAATCCAACTAAAACCTGTTCAAATTCAAATAAAACCTGTTCAAATCCAACTAAAACTTGTTCAAATCCATCTAAAACCTGTTCAAATTCAAATAAAACCTGTTCAAATCCAACTAAAACCTGTTTAAATCCAACTAAAACCTGTTCAAATTCAAATAAAACCTGTTCAAATCCAACTAAAACCTGTTTAAATCCAACTAAAACCTGTTCAAATCCAACTAAAACCTGTTCAAATCCAACTAAAACCTGTTCAAATCCAACTAAAACTTGTTCAAATCCATCTAAAACCTGTTCAAATTCAAATAAAACCTGTTCAAATCCAACTAAAACCTGTTTAAATCCAACTAAAACCTGTTCAAATTCAAATAAAACCTGTTCAAATCCAACTAAAACCTGTTTAAATCCAACTAAAACCTGTTCAAATCCAACTAAAACCTGTTCAAATCCAACTAAAACCTGTTTAAATCCAACTAAAACCTGTTCAAATTCAAATAAAACCTGTTCAAATCCAACTAAAACCTGTTCAAATCCAACAAAAACCTGTTCAAATCCAACCAAAACCTGTTCAAATCCAAGATTGTAACACTGGTAATTACATTAGAACAATGTAAGTCGCTTTGGATAAAAGCGTCAGCTAAATGAATAAATGTAAATGTAAATGTAAAACCTGTTCAGATCCAAGTAAAACCTGTTCAAATCCAACTAAAAACACGTGTCTCTCGTGACGTATCTGTTTCTGCAGCAGACGTCTCTTTCTGGAAACAGCTCAAAGCCTCTTCAGCAACTACCCAGTGCTAGAGGGGTATGCAGCATCAATTTTATGCCCCCCCCCCACCATTAATATACGGTATTATTAACAAGGTTAACAACCAAAAAAAAATTGTCACAAAATGACAAGCATTAACGTTATGATCAGATTCCAATAAAGAACCGAAAAGAAGGAAAAGAATCTCAATTTTTATAACAATTCTAAGTAGGAGCCAGTGCTCAATGCCCAATTGATTGATTGATACACTTTTTTTGGATGGTTGGGGGGGGTTTACTCAGAACAGTTTGGGGCAGAGGCGTCCTGTCTCGTGTTACAGACTGGTTCCCACAGGAAGCAGCAGCAGAGCCACACCGTTCCAGGCGGCAGTCATTAGACACATGATCCTGCTCCATTGATTTTCTCGAAAATGAAGAAAAAGAAGAAGAAGCAGAAGATGAGAAAGAAACAGGAGCAGGTGGTTTAAAAGAAGGGGTCGGAAAAAAAGGGGAGGATGAGATGGCTTTATAAAAAAAACAGCACCCTGACTTTCTGATAAAAGGAGATATGGTTTTTGGGAGAAACATTACATTTTCAGATGAGCTGCTGTTTATTTAATCTCTGAGGGTTAGATTAGTTGTGTGGAAAAATCAATAAGCCACAAAAGCACTTCTGGTCCTGCTCCTGGCGACTGCGGTGGCCAGTGGAGAAGAGATTATGGCCGAGATGCATCAACAAGGTTAAAATCATCATTTAACATTTCCATTACATTATGATTTAAGCCTGGTTTCTATCTCACCCTGAGATAAAGTTTAATCTTGTTCCCCAACATTTATGAGCCACAGTTTATTCTGGGATTTAGGTTTAACTTGTTTTTTTGATAAATTCATAAATACAGTGGTGGCCAAAATGATTAGAACACCTGACAGATCTGAAAATACTGACCTTGACTGACAACCTGTTATGTAATGTCAATGTCATCAAAATTAATAATTTGACTCAAAATACTGCTCAAATAAACATAATGACGGCACACAAATATAAACAGAACTTAATCCTTTAAATGAATATATTTAAATTTATTTCTTAGACATTGGAAAACCTGAATATAAATGTCCACAAAGAGACCACTCCCACTTTCCTCGTCGTATTTCTTCCTCAGACCATGAGAATACGGAACACTTTTTTGCATCAAACCCAGGATAATCTCTTCTCAGAAGCTAACCACTGCAGCGCGGCCCGTTTTTCGTGACGCTCAATAGGTCACCGAGCCGAGGACGATCGATCTCTGTCCTGAACGTAACCGAATCCCCAGGCTCCATTTGGACTCACCCTGCAGCTTCTTGAGCACGGCCACCTCCATCTTCAGCACCTGTTTGGGCTGCTGCGCCGACTCCACCTTCAGAGCCACGCTGACCCGGGTCAAAAGATCCAACGCCTCGTAGATCTCCCCGAAACCACCGCCGCCGATCTTCTTCACCTGGAGACAGAGGCACAATATACCTCAGTGTCGACATTTACTTCTGCTTCAGTTTAAGGACGTTTATGTGAATATATCTGGGCTCAGTGTTAGTGGCTGAGGAGGTTAAACAAAGGTTTACCGTCAATGTCAAGAATTCAAGGGAACAAACAAACATTATTCAATAAGAGTATTGCACATCTTCTAAAATTGTGCAGCTCGAAAACCTTATAGGGCTACTTGAGGAAAACATCAGATATGTGCTTATATTATTCATTTTCTGACGACTATATCATTTACAATACCTTAATGTCCTTCGTATCCCTCGAGTCGATTAAAAACTGTGGCTGTGGATTTTGTGACAACAGTAGCAGTATGTTGTGTTGTTTTGTTTATGACCGAGTTGATAATATCAGGAGCAAGAGCTGGAATCCTAAACTGCAATTGACGCTAAGAAATAGTTATCCAGGCAACAGCACTGTGTGTATCAGTAAACCACAGCTGCAAGTGTATAATTAACGAAGAATCAAAGGAAGAAGTAGTGGCGAGCTCATGTTAAAGAGGCACAAAAATATTAATTCTACAAAGAAATTAACCGTATCAAAAAGTAATCTCCACTCGAGCCTCCTTTATACAGCACATGGAAAAGTGAAGGTACTTCTAAAATCTAGCCGACGAGCCTTCAAACATGTTCATGCATTTCTGGGAAAAGCAGAAAATGAGAAAAAAAACGTGGCATTGTGAAAACCTTTTTTGTGTTGTTTGTTTATGGGAGAAACTTTAAAAGCTACACTGATTTTCTTTTTTTTGTCCCGGTCTCTGTCTCACCTCTCTCGCCCAGCAGCAACAAAGTAAAACCTGAACAATTTTCCATAAAACACTAAAGCATTACATTAAACTAAAGTTTAGCTGATCTGAAACTTTTCTCTCTGAGTTTCCCGTTAGACTGTAGGGATCCTTTAATTATCTCTGTCTCGTTAAACACTGAGTCAAAGCATTGACAACATTTATCCACGTTATTTTTGCTGCCCTTTTTTATCTTTCTTGAGGTGTTTCGTTGTAAAACAATAACATTTTCTAACAGAATAACCCATTTCCTGGTTTAATTCATTGTTGACATGGTGTTGACCAATGAGAGCGCTCCTTTTTTTCTGAAGCGTGCTGTGATTGGACAAACTCCTGCTGTGGGCTGTTCATTCTCATTTATTAAAATCCTTCATTATAAAGCCTAGATCAGGGTTTTTCAAACTTTTTGTGTGTGTGGACCACTATTTGTAATCAAAATATTTTGCGGACCACCTCATAACACACATAATAAAATGTCTACACACAGTCTTACCTGCATTAATCCGCACCTCTAAATAGGCTTACTAGCACTACTATAACTAGTCATCACATCAGTGTGCAACAGGCTTGTTAAAAGAAAGTTAAAAGAAAGCACACAATGGCTGCCTCTTTTCTCTTCAGAGAACCTGTTGCTATTCACCGATCCATAACGACACTGAACTTGAACGTCACGGCCGAACACCACTGGCCTATTTTAGTAATCGCACAATAACTTGACAATTTAATGCAAATGTTATATCAATATAGGCCTACATATTCTTTAAAATTTTTTATGGGAATTTCCTGGTAAAATTAAGGTAAAATATTATTTTATTTTGCCTTTCCATGGACCACCTGCAGTACCCTCACGGACCACTAGTGGTCCGCGGACCACAGTTTGGGAATGACTGGCCTAGATCACGTTTTAAGGTCTAATTTTTTTAGATGATCCCGTTACAATAAGCTTTAGGAGATTAAACTGTCAAACTAAAGGCAATCCCCATTTAATGTACACTGTACATATAACACATTTCAGAGTTTTAGACTTAACCTTTTTAAATCACATTTCCAATATCATCCCAAAAACTAGTCCCAACCTTCCCAAAATGTAATTTAAAGTCTGTAATTTACATTTTGTGCTATCTTTTTTACATAAAGTCATGCTCATTTGAATAATTGTAAGTTTATATTTGATTGTTTTACTGTAGACTTCAGACACAGGTTTATAATTTATTATGTAATATGATACAAAATATTGGTTTAACTTTCACTATTTTATCTGCACTCTTCTCTTTTAGTTAGGTTTTAATTGATTTATTTTATTTTATTTTTTTATTGATAATTGCATTTGTGTTTTAAACCTGTCTCTCTTGTTTTTTTTAAAGCACTTTGAATTGTTGGATGTATCAATTGTGCTATATATAAAATAAACTTGCCTTGACTTACTTCAGATC
Organism: Perccottus glenii; assembly: GCA_024416835.2. Taxonomy (NCBI): domain Eukaryota; kingdom Metazoa; phylum Chordata; class Actinopteri; order Gobiiformes; family Odontobutidae; genus Perccottus; species Perccottus glenii. Next base: position 24,228,894 of record CM044565.2, on the reverse strand, counting down.
TCAACCCTTAAAAACAATTAACAATTATAACTTTTTTGAATACTGTGAAAATCCCAAAGGATTTCAGACCAGACACAGTCTTTACTACAAGTTTCAAATCCTGGTGCACAAATACTACTACTACTTCATTCTCTCAAACAGAAAATAAATAAAACTGTAAATAAACCCAACCTCACAAAATCACAATCTGAAAAATCAACACCAATAAATCAATGTATTTTTCTGACACCAGCCCCCTTTTCTTTGACCTCTCTGCCCTTGTGTCTGATCTTTCCTTTCCTTACTCTCCTCAGCATCCTTCACTGTCCTCAGGTCACGTTCAGTGAGGGCTACAGTTGTGGGATAATCCGCAGCGTCGTTATGTAACTGACGACAGAAAAAGCGTAATAACAGCGTCACGAGGCTCCAGAGCTGGCAGCGCTCAGTGAGAGACACCACAGGGAACACTGCTGCTGCTGCTGCTGCCGCCTATAGATCACCTCCACAAATAGATGGAGAGAGTCTATTCTGGGGGTTTCTTTACTGCAGAACCAGGAGAAATGGAGTTATACAACCCAAACTGTCGGAGTCACACATAAAACAGTGTACTGTGCCCAAAGGGCCTTGTGTTTCCAAGTCTTATACAAAAACAAGTTGTTTCTATGAAATAAACTGTTTTTTAGGCTGGTTCAACTATAGGTGTTGGTTTGGAGACTCTGGTTGCTGGATGCTATACTGAACAACATTGACCATCCCCTGCACTGGGCTTTTGAACAACAGAGAGCAGCCACTGTTCATCTGAGATTAAGTGAGCTCCTTCTTCCCGACTGCCATAAAACTCTACAGTCCATCAGTTTGTGGAAGATGAATCTGAATCGAATCATTTGAAGAGACCTAACAATTGAACCTCTCCTTGGAGATTAATAAAGTTGAACTGATTTTAAACAGTAAATCAGGAAGTGTTTCCTGCTGCAATAACCAGCTTTATTGACACCATGTAACTTTTTACTCCACAATATGGAGCCTGAAAATCATCATAACAATAGCATTAGATTCATTTCAATGGTGTCATGGCATTGAACAAAACGAAAAGCCCTTCTTTTAGAAACAAGGTGTGCCTGGGCTGACAGACTCTACGTGGCTGTGAGTTGCATGACACCATCACAGATTTACACTACTTCAAGGATATCTTATGGGCCACAGCGTTTATCCCCTTTAATTCTTTAGTGGGTCTAAAGCCTAAAATGTTGCCTAGTGTTGCTTTAACAGTCAGTGAGGTGCATCAGTTTCAGGAATATTCTCAGACTCAGGGACAAGAGAGAACCTGTTGCTTGAGCAAAGATTCAAAGAAAGGACAGGGGCCAAAAAAAAACAAAGGGTTACCGAACCTTTTTTTTATGACATTTTGCTTTAGTTAAAAGGCTTTAGTGTCACCCACAAGGAGGCCACAAAAGAGATGGCATCACGTTCTTCTCCAAACGCCTCTGAATGATGTCACATTATCACAAAACTCACTTCCATCTGGACTAAAAACTGTGTGTTATGTTGCTGTTTACTTAACCTTTGACCGCAGCCATTGATCAGTAAACTGTTTAAAATGTGTTCATGCTGAAGTAGAGCACTGTTGGAGCTTGTTGGTGAGAGGATGAAGAGGATGAAGAGTTGGAGGAAGGCAGTGACAGTGTGGACAGACAGCCTTTTGTTTGTTTCAGAGAAAAAAAGAAAACACTCACCACTTTCCATCGTTCTTTGACCAGAGAGAGCACACTCAGTAAATCCGTTTGCTCCGGTCCCCCGTTCATCCCGTCTGCGGACACGGGACACGCTCCTCACAGCTGCCCACCTCCCTGTCTCAGATCAGACACGACATCAGGGTCCAGACACCGGAGCCTGTGGGAGTCAAAGAGATGATCAATGAAATCAATCAGGATTACAGCTCGTTGCACTAAACTAGTATCAATTTTCCAGACATTTTTGGAGTTATTTGAATTTTATTTGCAAATACAGTTTTTATATTGTCCCTCGCCTCTAAGTGAAAACATTTTAGCTTCTGTCTCTCTAAGCTCTGATTGGTCAGTACATTTCTCTGAACATCTATTGCTGGGATTGGTCCACTAAAAAGACTCTGGTCCCACTTAAGTTCTTTTCCTTTTGCTTGAGTGAACATGGGCTGTAACTGTTTTATTTGGCTTTCATTGCATCATGATTGGTGCCAGGTTATTAACCTGATTTGTTTTAGCCAATCATAGCAACAATTCATTTGACATTTGACCAGAGTGCGGCTGATATGGAGAAACAACAAACTGCTGTAACAGTTTTTGCAAAGTGTATCTGAGAATAAAAGGAACGTTAACAAACACTAAATTTGTAAATGAAACAAGGACAGCCGATGAAAAGAGCGTGTAGGATGTTCCAAAGCCAGTAGGAACAGAGAACAAACGAAGTTAGCATCTATGCTAACATCTCAGCGTAGCCATGTTGACAACAAAGCGGAGAATGGGGCGCTTGTTGCATTCGTGCTGCCACACTGGTGACCCAATGGTTCGACTCAAGCAGTTGGCTGTAGAAGCAGTAGAAGATGGATTCACCCGAGTTTGGAAACTTCCCAAATCTTGCAATTTCCACCTGTAGTCCCTGGACAGGTTGATGTTAAACAAAAGTAACAGATGAGTCTTTACAACAGATTTTTGACAATTCCTCTTCTCTGTCTGGACTCATGTGGCCAGCTTCAGGACACATTAGTCTCATCTCCACTGCCGGTACGGGTCTGGAGCCATATTGGATCATCCAATCAGCTGACTGCAGTCCAGGCCAAAGTGTCCAGGCTGAGGCGTCCCCAAAGTGGTGCGGTGACACGTACTAGACCTGACCCGTATCGTACGTCTCCAGTGGACACAAGGTTATTTTGCCCTTTCAAAACATCTCTTAATGCTGTCTAAGTTAAATGTTATGATTCTGTTCAGATTTTAATACAAGGTCTGAAGGAGGCTCTGACTTCTTCTGTACAAGTACAGTCTGGGAAAGTGTTCTCCAAACAAGACTCGTAAAGTATGTAATGAAAACATGGCTGAATAAATAAAATTAAAAGTCCCTGTAGCTGAGACGAGTTAAACCCAGACTTAAATCTGAGGCTCAGTGTTACTTGAGAATCTCTGCAGCTGCTACACCTGCCGCCTGCAGCTGAACAAACTCAACACAAAAGTCCTGAGTCTTAAATTACACACAACTTCTGTCTAACGTTAATCTTTAGCGGCTGACGGACGATGAGTGGTAAATATAAAAGAGTTTTTCTCGTTAAGGGCCTCGAGATGTCTTTGGTCAGAAAAGTAGGGCAAAAAAAAAAAAAAAAAAGTTTATTTGTCAAATGTATCAGATACAGAGTCAGTCTTTTGAGGGGCCGCTGAAGTTGTGCAGATATTAATATTTATATTTAGATGACAAACATGTCAAAGCTCCATCTGAACAGTTCCACTCTTCCAAACATAAACTTAAACAAAAACTAGGAATAAACGTGTGAAACTCCACCTGGTTTAAATGAAGGAGGAAGAAAATGTCACATTTTGTATTTAAATTAAATATTTAGAATGGACTAATGTGCTTTTGGTAGTTGCTGTACATATTGCAATATTCCTGTTGTATTTTTTTCTATACGTTTATCTCTTTATTGTGTAAATAATAATAAAAATTGATTAAAAACATATATTTACCTATAAGGTATTGTAGAACTAAAGCCTGTGTGTCTCATCCCTGTTCCTGTTACTGTACTTCACAAATTTAACCTCACATTTTATTATTAATGTAATGTAAATAAAAGTTAGTGCCCAGCATAACTTTAGGGCCCTTTAGAAAATCCTGTTCTTGGGCCCTTTTTTACTAAGTCTTGGCAAAACCTTGGACTAAATAAGGTCTAAACCAGGATGAGGCAAGGTTACACAGGGACTAGAGTAGGGCTAAATGAAAAGTAAACTGGTCTTTACTAAAACAAGACCAAAGGTAGGATTGAAGTGATAAACATAGGATTACATCAGTTAAAAACAGTTCAAACCTAGGTCGAAACCAGGACTAAAGCCAGAGAACGAGTAAACTACTAAATCTAAGTTTAAACATAAGATTAAATCCACAATAAAACCAGAACCTAGACTTAGGAGGAGACTTGACAAACCTTGGATCCGATCCTAGTGAGAGGATGAGAGCGTGTAACGTAACCCGGGTCAGATTGATTATTATGACTTTAAAGGAGAAATACAGTGATTAATTATAGGTTTTTTCAGTGGGGATTAGATTTATTGTTAACCAAAGCAGTAACAGAGAGCTTTGACCTTAAACAAGTATGTCCAATAAAATCAGCCACTGTTAAACCCAACAATATATTACTCCCTAAAAACATTTCAACATTGAAAATACTCGTCGAAGTAGCACTAAAATGACTGGTGCCTCAAAATTTGAAAAGGTAATGTTTTTAATGTTGTATTTTAGAACATGTGTCTGTGAGAATGTTTGCAGCAGACGTCAGAAGCACAACCAGGGCCCTCACAGGAAACTCGATGTAAACATTTGAAAGATCTTTAAGTGCTTTTCTTCACAATAACATTTTTTCTGTTGTTGTACAAACATTATTGGTCTTTAGTGTATATAATCATGTAAAAAAAAGCACATTTAAGTAACATGTGGAAAAAATCTAAACAAAAATGCTTATTATATGCACTTGTATTGAAAGCCAAAGGAATAACATTAGCGTGACGTTAAAGACGAGAGCTCACAGCTGGATTTTAGGACAGAACAAGAACCAGGATTTTGTAAAAGGGAGTCTATGAGATTTCTATTCCCTTCAGAAAAGAAAGCCTGAAAAACCAGGCCTATACTGTGCACTGTGGGACCGGAAACTCAATTCCAAACAGCCATTTCCATTCCACTTTTCACAATTTCTAATGCCAGGCCACAGTGACACATCAAACGTGTGATTGAACGTGTAAATATTGAAAACAAAAGCATTTTAGGATTGAACCAGTTCTGTCTCGTCACAATCCATGTTTCTGACCCTGGCATCTCTGACCATAGTGCAGTTTTGATTTGCTGACTATGTGGCTGCAGTGAGTCTGTCTCCTCTGCTCTTTTGTTGCTGACAGATGCATTACCCCTCTGTTTTTTTAAGAAAAAGTGTTGTTAAAAAAACTGTACTTTTGTGTGGACATGACAGCGCCGTGATCTCTGTATGAAAAGAAAGTGAGCGGAACTCGAACAGCTGCTTCATTTGCTGTTTTTAATCCAAGTGTGGCCTGGTTTTAGAGGCACGAGTGTGACTCTGGATCAACTGCTGAGGGCGAAAAATTAGTATCTTTTCTTGAAAGCTGTGTGTGTAAGAGCCGAGAGTTTAAAGTGACATTGTGTAACTTTTAGCCAGTTGATGGCACAATGGGAATCCTGTCACATCTAAAAATTACAGGTTAAAAAGGTAAAGCCTGACCAATTTTCCACAAAAAACTAGTTTAGAGCTGATCTGGAACAGTTTTGCGTTTGACTGTAATTATCTCTGTCTCATTAAACACTGAGTTGACAACATTTATCCACGTTTAATTTGCTTCCTTTTCTCAATTTCTTTCTTTTTTGAGCTGTTTCGCTGTAAAATAATATTTATCAATAGAATAACACCTTTCCTGGTTTCATTCATTGTTGACATCAGTGTCGACCAATGGGAGCACTCCTTTTTTCCTGAAGCGAGCTGTGATTGGCCAAACTCCAGCTGTGGGCTCATCCTTCTCATCGTTTAAAATGCTTCATTATAAAGCCTGAGGACGTCTAAAGGTCTAATTATTTTACAGATGATTCTTGTTACAATAGGCTTTAGGAGATTTAACTGTCAAACTAAATGCAAGAGGAAAAAAAATTCTGTACTCTAAATACAATTTACATAAAAAATTTCTAGTAGTTGCTAAACCACATTGTGAACAGCAATTGTCAACAGCAAACACACTGTGCCTGTATAAATGAAATTTGAATGGGCATAATCACTATTTAACACTAAATCTGATTAATTATGCTAAAATTATAAAATATTATAGCCACTGAAGATGGTTGTGTCCCCTCTGTCCTCCCTTGATTTACACCTATGATTAGAGACACATGAGGCATTGTATTTAATGAAAAAAAGTTACATGGGTATATAAATTAAAGAACATATTAGGGCTACGCTATGTCAGAAAAACACGACAATGCAATAATTATGATGACTTTGCAATAACGATTTATGAGCTGTGATGTGCAGATAACTCTTGACATAATAAAATTAAATCTAAATCAAATTTAGGAGCAAATACAAAGCCATCGAATAACTATACTTATATTGAATTGACTTCTTTCTTAAAGTGCAATGATCTAATTTGGTCACTTGGTCACAACATAGGAGTCAAAATGCATGTAGGCCTACAACCCTGCTATATCTTTATCAGTAACATTAATACAATAGGTTTGAGCCTCACTGACGTTTCTCTGTCTCCAGCAATGTCACAGAAAACTGACACACCGCTGGACATCACTGGAATAGCCCGTGTTTTTGGCCTAAACCGGATGTCCCTGCAGTGTTGGCTCTGTGGCGCGGATGGAGCTGTAACAGAAGGAGTTATAGCGGGTGCCACAGCAGATTTACCTACGTCCGAGGCGCGTCCACGTCTCAGCCCAGGCCACGCAGGCTGCTGTCCGCCTGGCGTGGACCGAGAGCGGACTAGCAGCTTTAATGCGCAAAGCGGTGTCGGTGTTTGGAGATAACCTGTGAATTCATCTGGGGCCTGTGCATTGTGCGCCCTCACCTCGGGTTTTTCTGCCAAGCCTTGGTCCAAAGAGAAGCCGGGTGTGGTTTAGAAACACGGCTGTTAGGTCCGAGGCGTTGAAAACAACACGGAGCGAGGTCCCATCTCGAGCACAGCGTCCACGGGAAGCGAAAATATCCAAAATCTTCAAAGAAAAACCTTCGTGATCGTGCGTGGGTTTGTGTCCGTGCGCTGCTCCTGCCGCTGTCACCTCAGCTGCATCTCTCTCTTCGCTGCGGATCCGTGACGTGACGCCACGCCACCGCCTTCATTGCGCGCGCGTGCCCGACCCCATCGCCCCTCGCAACAGCCTCGGGAGCGCGCAGAGAGGGGTCTTTAAATGCGCGTTCTCAGATAGATTCTCTAAAAATGTCATAAAGAATGCTCTATTTTGATCAACAGCTCGAATAACATACAGTCATATTCAACCAGATCCCCAGTCCTAAACTCTTATTGTGATGTAGCCTACCTGTGGGTCCCCTGTGGCCTACACACTCAACATGAGGTACAGAAGCCATATTAATGCATCAGACCATTAAACCCAGATTGACTCTAAAAACTATCTAGAGCATTTATGCTGTAAACATTGTCGTTTGTGCAGTTATGGTTTTTTAAGATAATGATTATTTTCATTGGTTTATCTGGCATCACCCGGCCCCCTGCTGGTGCTGGACGGTAACGAAAAAACATAACAACACAAACGGAGCACAAACGATTAATATCGTTTTTCTACAGATATGCGTTTGATGGGGGCCAACTTCACGGAGCTATGCATCAGGCACATTTTTTCAATACTTTTACTCTTCATTATTGAAAGGTCAATATCTGTGTCTTCTCCAAAGAATAATAAATGAATCTTTGATGATCATTGAATATGTTTATGCTTTTATCAACATTTGCTGTAGCTGCAGTTTTGATGTTTTTGCCGCTGTAGCAGTCAGAGCCTTTAGCTTTAGTTTGACTCATGTTTCAAACTGGGAATAACAAAATCAATGTCCACATGTACAGATACTGTTTCAAGTGTTCAGAGGAGTGTTGTTCCACATCACAGCATCACAGGGTCACTCAGATTTACATTCATTAGATGTTTTATTCATGTTAAGATAATCTGCCAAAATACACCTTATTTTATGTCTTTGTGTGTTTATTATAAAACTGTAGATGTCTAATAAACCATTTAAGCATGGTTCTTTATACAAAACCTGAAGAGCAAATATTAAAAACCTCAGTCATTTCAGAGATTACACGTGTGTTTAAGCTTTTGAAGCAGATAAATGTAAAAGAAAAATAATTCATGTGTGATGCTAGGTATGTGTCTGTAATGCCCCACGCGCAGCTGCTTGGTGTTGTGACCACAGCAGGTTTATTATATCTGCACAATATACCATAGAAATCAGTTTGAGTGAATGGACATCTCGTAGACAATCACCATGTGCACTGTCTCATCCCGTCTACAGTCCTCGTTACACTGAGGACTACCCAGAATACATCGCTGTTACTGTGAGGCGACAGGTACGACTGGACACTAGGTGGTGCTGTTGGCCCATTTATCTGGATTTAACGTAATACCTTTTCAACTATGTTACACATTCACAACAAACATTAAATAATCCAGATCCGAATTATAATATATCTATAAACAAGTGTGTAGTTTAAGCGTTTGCGTCACTGCGCTCTAACTGTTGCTCTGTAGCTCCCTGTGATTTATCTGCGTGAGGTTTATTACAGCTCGTACAGCGGAGAATATCATGATATATCTCGTCTTGGTTTGCTTTATGGACAAATACAACGACCATCAGCACACACTGATATTTCAGCTGTTGTAATATTTTAATATGCATTGAAGAAGCTAATGTTTGGAGGCTGCATCAGAACCAAAAAGACCACTAGGAGGCGCCAGAGATGGAACTATCCCCAAATTATTTATTTTTGTTTATTGCGACATGTTTTATCACCATTTATTAGACTTTTTTTAACAGTCTTTGTTTTATTCTTATGCCCTTCTGTTTCAGGAGGGCTGTTCAAATGCTGCACAGAACATTGATGTTGAAGGCATAATGATTATCATGAGGATGGACTTTTATTTTCTTTAAGTAACAATGTATTGAGAAAAAAAGTCCCATCATTATTTATTGTGCATCTGGACGTTTCGAGTTTGGCATTTACACAGACCAACACTGCCACCTGGCGCCAAACTAATGCAGTAAACACTGTTTCATTTTGTAAAAAACTAAAAAAAACTAAAAAAAAACAAAACTGCAGAGATTCTAAAAAGGGGCTCGGGTCGATGTTCAGCTGCTAATAAGAAACAAACAAACAAGGGAAACAAAATGAAAGCAGAAAGATGTTGGTTTTCACTGTATAGTCATTAGTTCAGTGACTGTGTGATTGTGGCCACTGTCCGTTTCTGATTTTGTTTTTTACCAAAGCGATAACAGAAAGTAGGCTAACTGTGTTTGTTTTAAAGCTGAGGCACTGGGACAGACATGTTAATGACCCTAAAAGGACAATCACAGCTGTAAGCATGTTTTCTCAGCGATGAATGTGAAAAGAATAACCTGCTCCCATTTTATTAAACTTGTTTTAAATCAGTGGAAGTGGTTCTGGATTTAAAATGTGTGCTTTAAGTTCCATTGACTTTTACTTGAAAAAAAAAATACTAACACTAAAAATCAAATAGATTTTTTAAAACTAAAAGTGCATTTGCAAACAATTTAGTGGCTCAACAAAATTCTTCAGTCGGTTATTCACCCAAATTATTTAAAGTAAAAAAATGAGGCGAAACTGTACAACTGTAAAAAAGTGAGGGAGCTTTACCAACATCCATCTGCAGTAGCCTAATGTTAAGTCTACCTTTTAAATTTAATATAAACTATAAAACAGAGAACAGTTGCACATTACAGTCAATACTGACCAGATTATTCCTTTAAACCCTCGCTTCCGCCGCTGTGGACACGGACAGCCTCAGATTGGCGCAGCTCCGGAAAACAATAGCGGAGTGGGCGGTGTCTGCGGCGGCTGTCGAGGTGACGTCTGCCGGCGCTCTGCTCTCGGTAGCGGCTGCTGGAGCTAACTGCTAACCGCCTCTGAAGCCCCTCCGGACGGACTCCATGCATCTCCTGTGGCCGCGGCGACAGCGACTGAAATGGTCTGAGTCTTAGCTCTTCGCCATGTAGCTAAATGCTTGATTGTTTTGTGTGGTCCGTGTTATTGGTTCACCTTAGCTGTCTCCTCCGGGCGGTAGTTAGCTCTGACGGCGGCTTAGCGCCTCTCTCCCGCTGCAGGAGGATGCTGAGGCTGTTCGGCGTCGTGGTGGTCCTCGGGTTGGCCCTGGCGTGCATCACCTCCTGGGTCCTGGACAGCTACGACACGGCCTTGCCCAAGCGGAGCCTCCAGCGACCCTCTGCCGATGATGATGGGGGGCGACACAGGGGCAGCTCACCTCCGTTTCCCGGCGGCGAGTTGAACAATATCTTCTGGTTCATTCAGGTAGGTTTTTACAACGCGCCACACACAGGCTTAGACATAAGCAGAGCCAACACAAGGGCTGTGTCTATACAATTAATCACTCCTTTCATGTCGCGATATTTATAAAAAGGCACACTGACACTGTTTTTTTTTCTAGAAGTAATACAATAATACTCGATGTCTAATGTCAGTGACATGTTGTCGCTGAAATATGTTTAGATGTGGTTAGAATATCCACCGAGAACTGTTTTTATACAATTAAAAATGACTCGTGTTGCGATATGTCATTATATTTAAGGCCTTTGGCTCTTGTGCCACTGTCACACATTTAAAGCATAATACAGTTAATTAATGCTTAATGTCAGACATTGGTCCATTTGGCTGCACAATAGATTATATACATAGAAGTTATTGCTGATGTAGCATTATCACAATAAACAACACAGAACTACACAGATTCAAGATTGATGATATGTAAAAAAGACAGTTGGGAATAGCAGCTCTTCTGACATAATAATAATAATACTGAATTCAGGATTAATGTTTTCTAAATTAAACAGCTTAATATTATTAATAATATATAATTTATCACAATATACAGTATGTATTATAATCTAGTTAGAGCAATAACTCAAACTGTGACTTGACCCAAGTTTCTGATCAAGCCTTGTTCTTTACTAGCTCTATTAAACACCACAAGCTGGATTAGATATGTTCAGAGGTGGTTAGAATATCCACAACAAGTACATAGTGTGAAATGTTGTGAAATAAACTCTTGTGACACTGTTTTAATGTCAGACTTTTAAGGACAAAACTGTCACCTTTTTGTCAATTTGGCAAAGCCCAATATGTAACAACTGTTTGATTATTGTCCAGTCAGGGCTTTAGATCAAACTAAAGTGGCCAAATGTAAAGGTTAGTGACCAGCGAAAGCTCATAGCTTTGTAAATTCTATTTGTACTTAAAGCTGACTGAGATATGTTTGGAGGTGGTACTGTCATCGTACAACATATTGTTGTATCAACATGAAAGAGATGTAAAAAAAAAAAAAAAAAGGTTAAAGTAAAAGCATCTGGACGCAGTTTTCAAGATGAAGACGTTTCGGCTCTAATTCCAAGAGACTTGATCAATTCTGAGATCAACTGGTGAGAGAGCTGAGCTTATATCTCTAGAGGGAGGAGTTTGACCTGAAACTAAACCTGATGGACCAGGATGTTCTGGTCTCATAGTCGTTGGCTCTGAAAGGGAAGTGTGACTGCTAATGTCTCAGGTCTCAGTCGTTAAAGGCTCAGGAGAGTCGTTAGTGACACTGATCCATTCGGGTGCTGTGTTTGTTGGAGCAGTGTAACTAACGACTCTCCTGAGCCTTAACGTCTCTCACATCAGAAGTCACACTTCCCTTTCAGAGCCAACAACTGAGTCCAGATGCTTTTACTTTAACCTTTTTTTCAAGATGTCCTGGATGACTGAGAACCTTCACAGACATAAAAGAGATGTAAATGTTGTGATAATAGCAGCTCTTCACATGAGACCGACAGCTCTACTCTAATCTACTACATCTACTACACGCTGGCTTTGTTCTGTCACTGTGCAATAGGAGAAAAAAATGTTTTATATTATGACACAGGTACAAATATCGTGAAGGCATTTAGCAATAGCTCATCTTCTGACATGGACAAACAGTGGTATGTATGTAAAAAAGAACTGAGATTAAACATTATTTTGAAATAAGACAATTTCGGTCAACTTAGGTGTATTTTTTTTCCACTTCACAGATGTGGGATAAATGCATCAATCACTGCAGCATTATTCACACAGTATTATCGTTTTTGTGGGCACTGTTGAATTAATCACATTGTACTGTGAGGTGTTCTGAGATATACTTGAGTATGTTTTGTGAAAAGACTATTCAAGTTCAGAGTTCTCCGACTGTATGCAGTATATTCATAAATATATAATTATACATGCCAGGGCAGAAAGTAGGTACTGTAAAGGCAGTGCACTTACACAGCGGCCCATAGAAAGATTATAACTCCCTGAGAATGTGCTTAAAATATTAAACTAAGCTTTCCTAGTTTGCACAGATATTATTGTAAAGATATAATGCCTCTGTGCACTAACATGTCCCCAGATAACAATTAAACCATGCTCTATAGATGAATGTCTTGTTATCTGTTAAATATCTGTTCCAAATATGATTCAACTCAACAAACCTTTGGCTGAGCGCCTTGTGTTTGGATTAATGATTGACTGGCCACAGAGGTGTGTCATTATCAGGTAAACAAGTGGGTTCAAGTGGTTCAGAGTGAGTTGACTTTGCTCACCATTGGATTTACAGGGGTTCATTTAAAACAGATTTGACCGCTAAGTGCTTGTCTGTGTTTGAAACGTCCTTTTTGTCCCGTTGCAGGTGTCTGATATCCACATCAGCCGGTTTCATGACCCAAAGAGGACTCCTGATTTTGAAAAGTTTTGCAGTGAGACAGTGGAGGTGATTAAGCCCGCTCTGGTGCTGGCAACAGGTACAACCACATTCTTGGAGTCTGTGTGTTTAATTTAATGCTGTTCAGAGATGATGGTTTATCACATACACAGCAAACAGAACGACAAGACACTATTTTACTGTTTGTGTATAAACAAGGAAAAACATTGCAAAATACTTTTTCTATGTGGTTTTGGCTCAGTTGTTGAACAGCAGAAGCATTCATTTCTTTGGTCAAATTGCATGGGTTTGTGACGTATGTGCACAAGAGTGGAGGCAGTTCTTAACGTCCGTTTTAAGTCTGTGCAGAATTTATGTATGAATTACTGCATAAACCCAACAGTTTGAAAAGGAGAAGTGTCTCCGCACAAGCTGACTGGAGCATGAGCGTACAACAGGAATTTACTTTATCCTATCAAGTTATAACTTATAGATTTATACACGTGTTTATATTTAATGGTATCATGCTCTCAAGGGGTTTTATTGTCTGCATTATGTTGAGATCCACTGAGGGATAATGATTTTAATGCAGCTGCTCTTGTCTGTCTGGTTGTAAGTCTTTACTCGGTTTGTAATTTGTAGGGCTGTTTGTTTTGGATGAGATACGTTTAGTCTTATCTCTCTCCTGTCGATGTGACTGGTCAATTACCGCCGACTCTGCCTGTTTTAAATGAAACCACTCTTAGCTTTACAGAGAAACTCTTGTTATTCACTAATTCAGACTGAGATTCTAAAGGGTTTGTCTTTAACCGAGTAGAAGAGATGTGAGGGAAAGGTTCAATAAGCTTTGTAGAACAGTGCAACGTCAGATATATGGAAACCCAATGGACATTTGAAGTTTGGAATAGTCAGAATTAAGTGATGGCGAAACATGATATCTGAAGAAATAAGACTGGGTTTGTTTTAAATGATATAGTCTTCAATGAGAAAATACTCCCCTGAAATCTCCAAAAAAAAAGTCCTGGTCATTAGATGGTAACATAACCTAACTCTGGTCTTAATCTTAATCGTGTTTTTTGTTTGTTTTTCGCAGGAGATCTGACTGATGCCAAAACTGAGAATAAAGTGGGCTCCCTGCAGCACGAGGTGGAGTGGCAGGCCTACCACAACGTCCTGAAGAGGTCCCGGGTTTTGGAGCGGACAAAGTGGATCGACATCCGCGGAAATCATGGTGACAAAACTATTTATGCACATCTTTCTGAATCTTAAACAAGGAGAAAGAATACAAAACTGATAAGATTGCAATTAATAGTGGTTAGATTCATTTTGTTATTTGTATTTCATTGTAGTTTCTGTGATATTGTGATGAGAGTATATTACATCTGCATTATTATTGTTGCACTCATACTGATCAGAGATTTAATGTTGGCTTTCTTTTTTATTAAAAGCTGGATGGCCTAGAGTCATTCAGTGTGTAGATGAAAACCAATAGAAATCAAATTTTACAAACTGTTTTCAGGCGTGTCAGTGTCAGTTTTTTGCCAATTTTAGCGGCTATATTTGCATTTTTCAACAATTTCTTTCCAGGTTTTTGAGGAGAATGCAGCATTAGTCTACAGTATGTGTCAGGACCTATGTTTTCTCCATTGGCCACTCATTAAATTTTTATTGTTACAGGCTCCCAACATATTGATTTCAGTAGTTGTTGCTCGTATATTATTAACATTTTCTATGTCTGTTAACTCCACTCAGAGAAGCTCAAATTACATTTTATAAAATCCATTTATAAAACTCTATTTCCTGATTTTATTTTTGTTTGTTTTTCTGACTTACTCTCCTCCAGTAGCAGAAAAAGGACCTCTCTTGCTTTTCTTTTATTAAAGAAAGTAAAACCGGACCATTTTTTCCTCCAAAATACTATTACATTCAAACTGTAGTTTAGAGCTTTAGAGCTCGTTAAACTTTATGTGATTGAATTTTCAATATTTATCCCTGTTTTACATTGCCTCCTTTTTTTTCTGTTTTTCTTTTTCGTGTTGTTTCTTTGAAAAAAAAAAAAGACATATCCAGAGCTGAATATACACTTTGTTTTATCAGTAGCCATTACTTCCTTGTAATCAGTGTTGACCAATGAGAGTGCTCCTTTTTCCAGAAGTGAGCTGTGATTGGTCAAAGCCATTAACATCCTTGATAATAAAGTCTAGGTGACATCTTATGGTCTTGTTTTTTCACAGATGATTAAACAGTTCTGTCTTTCACAAGCATAAAATAATCACATAGCCGTTTTAAGTAAAGAGTGTTTCCGTAGTGAGTAATGAATAATGAATAATCTTTCCTAGTATCACAGGAAAGATTATTCTTTCGAAGCTTCAACTATTTTTTCTAATGTGAAAACGTTGATATTCTATAAGCAGCTGCTCTGCCTGTGATTAAGCCCATTCTGAGTTTGTGCTGTAGCTTCGTGGTTAAAGGATATTCTTGCATAATGAAACTTGACTCCTGGATTATCTATGTAACATCTCAAGGGAAAAAAATATTATAACCTCATCTCATATTTTCTTTTTTCTTTTGACAGATGCCTTTAACATTATGTCCCTGGACAGTGTCAACAACTATTTCCGGTCAGTATCAAAGGACTTTATGTAATATTTGACAGTATGCCATCTTTCCAAGCCTACAATGTCACTTTGTGCCACTAGATGGAGTCAAGAGCCGTTGGAACTAAAATGTTCTAAAAAGGGTTGATATAAAGTGAGATTGAGATGGATTTGAATAGGTTCTAGTTGGATTTGAACTGGTTTTAAATGGATTTGAACAGGCATACATGGGGGAATGGAGAAAATAATGTTTAAAACAAACTGATAAAAAATGTGATGAAGACTGAATTGAAGTTGAAACATTACAAAGACAATGTAAATGATTGTTGCAGAAATGCTGATGTTGTGAACCGTGTGGTCCCATGTGATGCACAAACCTGCTTTATTCCACTGATTGGAAGCTTTATGGTCATCATTTTAGCGTTGTGTCTTGCCACTATCTTCCTGTTTTCGGTTTCAATTTTACGTTTGTGGTTCTAGTGACCATAAGCCCTAAATGTGACATGTGTGACCTTTTCTTTAGAGTCCTCTGGTTTTAGCGGTATCAAGAGAGTCCCTTAGTCCCTCTGTTTGTTGACTTGGCTCTTTCTAATTTGTCTAAACAGCATAAAAACAAAGCAATGGTCAGCAATTACAGCAGAGAAACTGAGTTTGGGTTTTTTATGTTTGGAGTAATAGGCCCTTCCTTTACTTACATTTACATTTATTCATTTAGCTGACGCTCTTATCCAAAGCGACTTGCATTGTTCTAATGTAATTATCAGTGTTACAGTCACTGGGGGCAAGGTGGGTTAAGTGTCTTGCCCAAGGACACAACGACAGTATGAACTGTGGGGAGAGCGGGAATCGAACCACCTACCTTCCGATTAAAGAACGACCACTCTACCCACTGAGCTACTGCCGCCCTAATGCTTTTTCACTAATGCTTTTGAGACCCTTCTGTTCATTTAACTCAGATTTGACTGGATTAAACTTAAATCCATTACACAAGTAGGGCTGTGAGATTAATTGCAATCACAAAAATATTACAATTTGAGCACATTTCTAAATCACATGTGGCTGCAATTTATATATAAATTAATTTATATTTTAATTCAGAATTAGAGTTTCCTTTAGCTAAGAAGTAAGTAACATTTTTACCTTAATAAATACTTTTCAAGTTTTTTCGATGGTTAATTGGGCGGCAGTAGCTCAGTGGGTAGAGCGGCCATCCTTTGACCGGCGGGTGGGCGGTTCGATCCCCGCTCGAAACATCCCAAAACATCATAACATCCCGCTCTCCCCACAGTTCAAGTCGCTTTGAATAAAAGCATCTGCTAAATGACTAAATGTAAAATGTAAATATAATTATCTAAAATGGTCAGTAATGAACTTGTACAGTAGGCTTTGTACAGATGTATGGGACAATATACGGTATGAGTTTTTTTTTTAAACTATTGTGGTTATAACTGCAAATGCCTCCAGGCAAATAAAGGCAAATGGTTGAGTTACAGCATTACGTATGAATAGGCAACAAATCCAACAAAAAAACAAATAAAAAAAGAATGCAGTCCTTTGAGGGTGTATTTATTCAGCCACATTAATGTTTTATTTTTCTCCTAAACTTCACCTGAAATCATTCCAGCAACTAATATGCATCTAATATATTTGATTCCATAATTTTATGATAAATGGCGAAGCTGTTTAATAAATGTGTTGATGCTGGTATTGTCTCATCAGCTCATATTACAAAAATAGTATGTCAATCATCAGTTATTACTCCAAACCTTTGTGTCAATCATCAGTTATTACTCCAAACCTTTGTAAAGAAAGGGTCTGTCTAGAGCAATTAGTGCAAATGGACTATAACATTTTGCAGGAAATATAGAAATCAGTAAGTGTGGATCAGAAATAATCTCATATGTCTATATTTAAAGGGTATCGTGTCGTCCCGGTCCAGTGCGAAGTGGAACTGACTCCAGAGCCTTTGAAACCTGAGCAGAAACAGTCCTATTTATCGACAATAATCCAAACCTTCTGAAGTTTCTGGACTAAAATAGCTCTGTGCGAACATAGACACTCGCTCTTATTTTGATACAGATTGTATTTTATGTGACTCGGCTGCTTCTGTTAATGCTGCTCATATTTCATCGGCCTAATGCTGTGGTGTTGTGGTTAATCTCAGAGAGACTCAGTCTGGCTCCAGTCTTTGTCTAATTCATTTATTTAAAATGCATCAAATTATCTTGGTGCTATTAGGCACGTTTCAGACTTTTGTTGCTCACATTGGCTTTTCATTTTCTTTTCCTTCAGGAAGTACTCAGCAAATCAGAAAGTTGGATCTTTCCACTACATTCATAAAACTTCATTTGGGAACTACTCCTTCGTCTGCGCTGATGCCACACTGGTGCCAGGACCCAAGAGGCCGTACAACTTCTTTGGGATTCTCAACCAGGTACAAAACATGCACTGGGTTAAACTAAACATTTAAAACACACATTTCTACTGAAGTTAAACAGGGTTCTCTGTCTACACTGTTTTAAACACAAGCTAGTCTCGTGACAGTAAACAATTGTCTTATTGTTTTTAATTTTTTCATATTTTTAAACACCTCCTGGAGTGTAAGGTGGAGGTCAGGAACTCCATCGGGAAGAGCTCTAGGACTTCTTTTTTTAAAATAATAACTACATTTTAACAGTTTACTTCAAATACAGTCTCGCGTAGAAACAATCTTGCACACACCAAAGTGAAAGTACAGACTCTTACTCCAGAACAACCCCCGGCTTAAAGGAATGAGACAAAAACAAGGCCGAGGCCTGGTGCTAACAAACACACTCCCAGATCTTTATTATTTCTAAGATACAAAAAACATGTTGTACTGAGGAAGCTAAGTTAACTGGCATGTTTCAAAAGCTGTAGTAGTTTTTGTTTTGCCCAAAAGATGGATCCAGTTCAAAAGTAACCGTGATAATGGAATTCAGAAAAAAAAAAGATGGTGGTTAGAAATAACTAGGTGTACTTTTAATGTAGCATGATCAATAATTAAAGCTAGCTACTGTCGGCCTTTCAGCGAGAAGTTATAGCACGTATTTGATTATTTTCCTGTTATAGCAGACAGCCTGCCAGTTTTGTCCTTGACTGAGTTGTGTTTTTGTTCCAGACTCAGATGGACTTGCTGGACACGTTCAGAGCTGAGACTCTCAAAAGTAACCAGTCGATCTGGTTCGGCCACTACACCACCTCCACAGTCGTCTCCACTTCTCCAGGCGTCAGGGACTTGATGAGGTAACAACCGTCTCTTTAAGTCAGACTGGTTTTAAACTACTCCAGGCTGTTCTTTTACCTGGTTATTGCTTAAGAGACAGAGAGAAGACTTTCTTTTACGTCCTTGTCCTATCACAGCGAGTTTGTGCTGTTTTTGCTCAAACACAAATAGCATTGGTCCATCTTTTACCGGTTAAACTTCAGTAAATACTTTCAATTTGTATCTGTGGCTGTAATTCAGATTATTTAAATTTTTATTATATTTTGCATGTTGCATCTATTGCTTAAGCTAATTTCTGTTGCTATGTGTAAGATATTCTTGTTTTGTCTGTGTAAACCTAAAATTAACCTGGCAAAAAACAACAATAAGTAATAATCTTAACAAATGCATGGAGATAAAGTAGTTACAGGCCAGAAAATGCAGTTAAAGGGAAAATACTAATCCAACCCAGAGATGATATAAAACGCAGGGTGCCTTTAACTCAAAGTGAAAGCTGATGGTCATGTGACTTTAATATTTGCTTGTGTTGAAGTTTCTATTCCTATTTATGAACAGTGACCCAAGCACGTCTGGGTTAAAGTTAGACCACATTCTACTGTTTCAGAGACGGGTTCTTCTCAGAAACTTGTGACGAGATGTGCGCCCTCTGCTGGCTAAAAGTTACACAGGGTGGCTTTAACATTTGCTTGCCTTGATCATTAAATTTGATTTAAAGGCCAAGGTTTTCAGGATTATAATTGTCAACAGGCCTGTCCTTTTATTTAGTGCTTAGCTACTTTGATTTAATTTTGTGTTACTTGACTTTTATTTCTTTAAACAGAAGTGTAAAGATACACAGTACACTCCTGCCGTGGGTCGTGAGTTCAAACCCCGGCCGGTCAACTGGAACTGCCTGTCCTCCCGCGTCACTGTGGGTTCTCTTCGGACCCGACTCCCCACCGCCCAAACACATGAACGTATAGGTCAACCCGCAAATCTAAAGTGTCCCTAGTGAACAACTGTTTGTCTGTCACTGTCTGTCTCAAAGTGTTAACCCTGCGACAAACTGTCTACTGTCCAGGGTGAACCGCGCCTCAGGCCCAAAGCTGCTGGGATAGGCTCCAGTCACTGAGACCCCGAAAGAAATGAATGAAGTAAAGATACATTGGACATAGGAGCTGAATAAAAGGGATTTATTTTGGGAGGCTTCATTTATGTGTTTATTCTTTAAATATACACCTCCGTACTGACTGAGGATTAACCAGCAGCATATGTTTTTTAATGGTGTTGGGTGCAGGTCCTAAGCTTGGCTTGAACTCAGCATCACTTGGTTTTGGGGCGACACTGCTAATATTACAGCTTTGTGAACATAAATTGTGTTCTTCTGTCTCGACCGTGCTCAGATCTGCAGTGGCGTATCTGTGTGGTCACCTGCACACTCTGGGAGGCCTGATGCCGGTGCTGCACAGCCGTCACTCACAAGGCACTCTGGAGCTGGAGCTGGGAGACTGGATGGACAACCGCAGGTACAAACCAACCCAGTCTTTTTAGGATATTTGTCAAAATCCAATAAAATCAGACTTAAAACCTAAAAATGTGTTTGTCCTCTCATGCTCTGCTGCTGAATCTTCACAGGATCCAAGTACAGTGGGGATAGAAAGTTTGGGCACCCCAGGTAAAGATTTTTATTAATGTGCATAAAGACGCCAAAAAAAGATGGAAAAATCTCCAAAGGCATCAAATGACAGATTAGACATCCTTATAATAATTTTAAAAAAGTTAGGTTTTATTTCCATCATTTACACTTTCAAAATAACAGAAAACAAAAAAATGGTGTCTGCAAAAACAGTGTCATGGATTGTTCTCAATCATCTGGATAGACCAGGTGATGTCAATCTCAAAGGTTTTAAATGCCCAGACTCATCTGACCTTGCCCCAACAATCAGCACCATGGGTTCTTCTAAGCAGTTGTATAGAAAACTGAAACTAGTTGACGCTCACAAAGCAGGAGAAGGCTATAAAAAGATAGCAAAGCGTTTTCAGATGCCAATATCCTCTGTTCGGAATGTAATTAAGAAATGGCAGTCATCAGGAACAGTGGAAGTTAAAGCAAGATCTGGAAGACCAAGAAAAATATAAGACTGAACGGCTCGCAGGATTGTGAGAAAAGTAAGTCAAAACCCACGTTTGACTGCACGATCCCTCCAGAAAGATCTGGCAGACACTGGAGTTGTGGTACACTATTCCACTTTAAAGAGATACTTGTACAAATATGGACTTCATGGAAGAGTCATCAGAAGAGAACCTCTTCTACGTCCTCAACACAAAAATCAGCGTTTGAATTTGCAAATGAACATATAGACAAGCCTGATGCATTTTGGAAACAGGTTCTGTGGACCGATGAGGTTAAAATAGAACTTTTTGGCCGGAATGAGCAAAGGTATGTTTGGAGAAGAAAGGGCACAGAATTTAATGAAAAGAACCTCTGTCCAACTGTTAAGTATGGGGGTGGATCGATCATGTTTTGAGGTTGTATTGCAGCCAGTGGCACAGGGAACATTTCACGAGTAGAAGGAAAAATGGATTCAATAAAATTTTAGCAAATTTTGGATGCTAACTTGATGCCATCTGTGAAAAAGCTGAAGTTAAAGAGAGGATGGCTTCTACAAATGGATAACACACCTCAAAATCCACGGTGGATTACATCAAGAGGCATAAACTAAAGGTTTTGCCATGGCCTTCACAATCTCCTGACCTCAACATAATTGAAAATCTATGGATAGACCTTAAAAGAGCAGTGCGTGACAGACAGCCCAGAAATCTCAAATAACTGGAAGACTTTTGTAAGGAAGAATGGGCAAAGATACCTCAAACAAGAATTGAAAGACTCTTGGCTAGTTACAAAAATCGTTTACAAGCTGTGATACTTGCCAAAGGGGGCAGTACAAGGTATTAACTCTGCAGGGTGCCCAAACTTTTGCAGACACCATTTTTTTGTTTTCTGTTATTTTGAAAGTGTAAATGATGGAAATAAAATCTAACTTTTTTTGACTTATAAGGATGTCTAATCTGTCATTTGATGCCTTTTGGAGATTTTTCCATCTTTTCTTGGCGTCTTTATGCACATTAATACATTTTTTTACCTGGGGTGCCCAAACTTTCGATCCCCACTGTATATTCTGGTGCTGGTATAGTTTTATCCAATAACATAGTAGGCACAACTTAAACTCTACAAACTAATCTTAAGTGCTAAACAGTAATGAAAATTGAAAAAAAAAAAAAAGTATCATTTCTATTTTTTTTCTCTTTTTGTTCTTTACTATGACTTGTTTTGTCACTTCTGTACAGCACATTGGTGGGGGGTCTGGGAGAGTTCGAGGAGGGGTGGGCTGCGGGTAACGTGTTGTGTTCGGTGAGGGAGGAGATGCTAGTCTAGAATTTTAAACTTGACATTGGGGTTTTATTTATTGCAATTGGAAAGATAAATGTTTTGTTAAAGTCTTCTTTGTATTCTTCTTCTTCTATACAGTCCATACGATAAGTGTACTAATTGTATTTTATCCTTGTCATATGGATGGCTTTTATTTCTTAATGCAACATCAAAACTGCACAGGTTTCTAAAACTTTTTGTGTGTTCTTCGTCAGATACCGAGTCCTGGCTTTTGACCACGACCTGCTCAGTTTCTCCGACCTGACGTTCGAACAGTGGCCTGCGGTGCTCATCACAAACCCTAAAAACGCTCAGTACGTCCATCCCAGAGTGGAGCCGCTCGGTCGGATACGGAGCTCTACTCACATCAGGTGCATGTCCCGAGTTCTCCACCGGAGCCTGAACACACCACGTTCGATAGAAAGGCACGTTGTCTCGTTATTACCGCCTCTGTTTCGTTACAGAATCCTGGCTTTCTCCGAGTCGCCGATCACAGAGGTTCACGTGAGCATCGACGGAGAACCTGTCGGCAGAGGACACTCGGCTGGAGGCCCTCTGTTCGTGCTGCTGTGGGACCCGTCGCTCTACCTCACAGGGCTGCACACCGTCAGGGTCAAAGTGGAGGTCAGGAAACATGACTCTCGAAACATTTAAGAAACAGTTAAAAACTCACCTTTTCAAGAAATGTTACAACCTGTCATAATCTCCTTTGTAATATGTTGTTTTGTTCATTGTTCTGTTTGTATTTATGTATATTTATGTAAATACAAACAGAATTTACATAATTTGCGTCCATCGAAAAGCGCTATACAAATTTGATGTATTATTATTATTATTATGAGTGGCAATGATGAGTAAAATTAACACTGTGCAATGAAGGGTGTTGTCTGGTGTTTCTTTTAGGTTGTGAAGTCCACACACCAAAGCAGAAAACAATCTATTTAGTTTGGTTTTTCAGCAAAAGCTCCGGTCCGTCGAGTGGTCACAACTGCATTTCAAACTGCTCCAAATGAAAAAACATGCATTTCGTAAGAAAAACACTAGATGGTGCTGTTAGCCTTAATGCTAATAAAGTTTTATGAGGCTCCTGTTTGAACTTGTCTATGGTCCACGCAAGGTTCACACTTAAATCAAACCATCCCAGAGTTCACTTGAAAGCGCTCCGGGACCTCTGTTTTTAAGGGGTCTCGTGCGTGTGTTTGGTTTTACTGAGGATGGTCTTTTATCAAATTGAACCGCTCCAGAGTCTGTTTAAACTGCACCTAACACGAAGTTAGTGAACACACCCTTTAGGAGGAACCTTCACTGACCTCCAGGACATTTACAGGACACAGATTTTAAATCAGTCACTGTAGTGCATTTACTGAATATGTTTTTATGTATTTAATTGTTACTATTTACTATTGTGTGATGTGTGTCCTGCTGCTGTAAAGGGGGATAATAAAGACTCCTTGAACCTGGATTGGACCAGGAGATACCAAACAGTTCAGACTCAAATCCAAGGGTTTGCAAGAGCTTGGTGAAAAAAAGGCAGAGAGTTGTTACAAGAATCCTATTACAGTAATCTTTATGGTCTTATGTAGATTTTGACCTCAGTTTTCAGCATTTCAAGCTACACCTGGGCCTCTTTGTCAGGTTATAAAGAGTACACAAAACAAACAAATAAAAAGTTAGACAAATGACACATACCAATAACAGCTCAGTGCGGCACAAGATGGTCCCATTAAATATTTCTGAACACTGCTCTAGACAGTCAGGATTCACCCAATTAACAGTGATTATTTTTATATTGTAAGATAAGAAGACTGTCCTAAAGGAATATAGGATCAGCTTTTCTCTTGTTTACTCGTGTAATATTACTTTATAAACTTTGACCATAGCATTAAAACCATTCTGCTCTGTGTTATCCAGGACTCTGCCGGACGGACGACGGTGAAGGAGCAGCACTTCTCTCTGGAGGACGGTCTCACTCCCAGCTTCGGTTTCGTTCAGTCGTTCATCCTCCTCACGGACCACTACATCCTCGGCCGCGTGTTGTTCATTTTCACCGTCCTGCTAAACGTCGGCGTGCTGCTCGTCTTCCGGTGTCTGCATTTTTCTTCAGGCAGAGGTGAGCCAGCCGTTAAAAGGGTTACGACATTATGAAAACCTTTAATTGAATGAGGAAGAAAAGGTTGTGTGTCTTACGCATTATAAACGAGCTGTGCTTTCCATTTTACAATAAACTACATCATGCTTCATCATTAAAAGTCTACAAGTACGATTGACTTGTATAGTCTACAGGTCAGAGGTGAGAATATTTAATCAGTATTGATTTTGTGAACTGAGATGCATTACTCTTTTACATTTTCTCATTGTTTGGGCTTGGCCTGACATTAAGAAATAACTGAAGATGCATAACCTCTTGTCTCTTACTTGATTAAAAGTTTTCATTATGTTAGAAAGCGTTGTATATTAACTCTGTCAGTGTAGAGCCATTATAAATCTCCACCAGAGTAACATGTTAACCTTAAAGCCTAACACACAAAATCCTTCTTTTGTTGAAAACTTATTTGTGTTTGTTGTATAAAACAATCATTAAAGTGTGAGACTGTGACAATTACATAAAAAGATGTGTGTTAATGACTTTATAAAGTATTGCTAGCAGGTCAGGAAGATCATGTTTTTACAAGTTAAACATATTCTTGTAATAAGATGGAACCTTTAGCCTAAAAATATATATTCTCAAAATCATGTTGATGGTTCTTCAACATGTCTCTCACTGACACAGTCCCCTCACCTGGACAGAAACCTCCTGGGCCACTGAGTGAGGCTTTATCACACCACACATAATAAAGTCCTGTTTGGACTAAATACACTGACTGTTTCAGTGACAGGTTTTTTCTTCCAAACTTGCCGTCTTTAACGTCTCTACTGCTGTCCACGGGCTGCACAGAAAGAGATCTTTGAGTTACATAGTCAAAGGCCTTGTTCTGTGAGAGAAGCTGTGTGAGGGTCGATGTAATACACTGCATCAAAAACTACTAAATCATCAGGACTCGACACTAAATAACCCAAGATTTATAGTAGGATGAAACTGTATCTTGTAAAAACAAAAGATCTTGTTGTTTGTGAAGGTTCTTAGTCATCTACGTCATCTTGAAAAAAAGGTTAAAACAAAGGCATCTGGACTTAGATCATTGCATCATGATCTGCAAGAAACAAAATCACGTTATAACTTTCATAATAAATTCCCTTCTGTTCACTGTTATTTTGCCTTTTTTTTTGTCATTTAAGGATTGTTTTCAAAAGCCTGTATGTCGATGCAGATGGTCAGTAGAATAAACACCTTCTACTACTCTCTGCTTCTCTTCAACCTGTGCACGGCGTTAGGTAGGTCTCCGCTCCCGTTCATTCTGTCTCCTAAAGGTGGTGTTCTGTTGTTAAAGTGTTTTTTGTGTTCTTTCAGGCCCATGGTTTATCGGAGAGATGATAGACGGCCACAGCGGGGCCTGCTTTGCCTTTGGGGTGTTGATCGATGGACACTTTCTGGAAGGCAGTCTCACTTATGTGGTGGGAGTTGTACAAGTAAGACTTTTTTTTTTTTTGTCTTAGCATCATATTCTTTCCTTTTTAATGTTGTTTAGTTTCTTCGGTGTCATTGTCAGCACGTAAATAATGGAAGATAATGAAGGAATTGTGGTCTAATTTCCCTCTCTCGTCCAGTTGCTCTTCTTCAACATGCCGCTTACCTGTTACCTGTGCTGGAGCCTCCACCACCGTTGCCGCGGTAACACCTTCCGTTCCCACTTCCTGGTTTCGGGCCGCTACAGAACTCTGGCGCTGCACGCGTTCATGATGCTGCTGCTCTTGTGGCAGTTCCACGCCTGCTACTTCCTCCTGGAGACGTACGGCCCCATGGCCTTCGTCCTGTCCCCCGTCCGCACCTGGGCCCTGGGGCTCGGCCTGCTGCTGGTGCACCGCGCATGGACCTGCCCCGCGACGCTGCTCCGAGAACACAGCAAAACCAGCGCCACCTCCTCCTGACA
This sequence comes from Perccottus glenii, assembly GCA_024416835.2. Classification (NCBI taxonomy): domain Eukaryota; kingdom Metazoa; phylum Chordata; class Actinopteri; order Gobiiformes; family Odontobutidae; genus Perccottus; species Perccottus glenii. Next base: position 24,202,944 of record CM044565.2, on the reverse strand, counting down.
GTAACACCTCCCCCGCTCGCTCACTGCAGCCTCAGCAGATACGTAATGTTTTACTGTCACTATCCAACCTTTACACTTGACTGCAGAACGGAGAAAAACAATAAAGAATCTTCACTTGTTCCAAAATGAGAAACACTAAAGAGCACTAATGACAGAACTGTTACTTGTGTCTAAAAGCCAGTATTGCATAACCCTGCCTAATTATTAATACTTACCAACATAGTATTACTCGTAGGCAGTGTTAAGGGTAACGCGTTAAAGTACTCTGATTACGTGTTACTCAGAGTTGTTTTTTTTAAATCAGTAACATGTTATTTGACTTCAACAACTACATCAGTCTACTCCTCCAGTGGACACCTGTATGACCTGTTGTGTAGAGCTCCGTGAGAAGGACGCAGTGAGTCGTCTTCAGCTCCCTGCGATGTCTCTTTATAAACATGTCATTGTGTACTTCGTGCGTCTGGTGACGAGAACCAAAGCTGCAGCCTCGGAGTCTCTCCACAGCGGTCAGTTGTCTTCAAGTGAATACAGCTTAAACTCACATGAGGTCATAGCTGCGCTCTGATCAAAGCAGCTGACTGAAGTCTGTCTCCGTCTGTTTGCAGGACCTTTATCAGTTTGAAGTTTGTATGGGCGGTGAATACAAAAGCGTGCATGTAATGTGTTATAGGGTCCATGTTAAACTCCTGTTCCCCCTGAACGGGCTGTGAAAGTATAAATGTGAATGTCGACCTGCAGTCTATATTCACAGCACAGAAAGCCTGCCATAAACGACTGTAGTGTAGAGCACACAAAGGTTTTACTTACCTTTTTGTGTTCCTTTTTTCAGCAATAACGATGTAACCTAACGAGTTACTTGGAAAAGTAATGCTACCCAACACTGCTCGTAGTCAGCAGTGATACAATCTGTAACCACTACAAGATAGGGCCCTTTACTGCCTCTCTGATCTCCGTTCTGCAGTCAAAGCTTCTCCAAACCGCTTCTTCCTTCCAGAGCTACTACACAGTTTATCCCCACTCTCTCCACTTTATCGTTTCCTTAAACTGCATGTTCTTGTAAAGCACCAGTGAGCACATTCAGGCGACACATTTATAACGTACACGGTGTAAACACTTGAAGGCCACACTGATCGAAGCCCGTTTCCAGCTTTGTGACGTTCGACAAATGCTGCAGTTGACAGTAAACATATTCAATGCTGTTTCCTGAAGCTCACTCACTGACTTGAGTTTTAAGAGCACTTTTTTTTGGAAGTGTTGCCTTGGCCACATGCCACTCACCTGACAAAGGTTGAATAAAGAAGGTCTCACCGTTTATTCTTCCCCTCTGACAAAGACTGGACGTGCCAAAGCAGTCCAAACCATATCAACGCTTCCTTTATTTACTCTGTTGGTGATGCAACTTCAATGATCATGTTTTTAAGTATTATTTCAGTGAATGAAAAAAAGACGTTTATTACCAAGTAGTGTACTGTAAGTGACCTGTGTAAATGTGGTTTATTTGAAGTGTTTTTAATATAATGTCCATTGCACATAACTGCCGCTGAGGAGATGCAGGTGAGTTAACCTGAAGGGTTTGGTTGATATACCCTTTGTCAAAAGGGGCACTTTTTCGGAGTTGTCTCCTCCCAAGGCAAGACTAGAGTCCCGTGTAACTCCTCATGAGTCTTTTGGAACAGGCTTCAGGCCAAGCTGCAGCTTAAAAAAATGCCCTGCTTGTTTTTTTTATTCTTTAAATAAAATACTTAGACCATATAAAACGTATACATAAAACTAAAGCATGACCCAACAGTGGGCCTAACACTCACACTGGAACTAGGACTAAATCCAGAAATAAATTCCAAACTTTACAAATCTTAAAAAGTACTATGTGTAGCTTTTAGGCAAAAAAGAAAAAAGGTAGTGTTCCTTTTTGGTATATTCATAAACCCACCTCAATGAGATGAGTAAATTGACACAGTTACTGTTCACCGTGGTTGCCTGAATTAGCCGGTATGCACAATTTAATTTGGGGTTTGAATTTCCGTTATGCATGTTAGTGAATATCACATTAGCAAACCAAATGTAAATGCTAGTTCATAGCCATTTCAACATTTCAAACGGTACTGTAAATATGACTGCATTGTGATCCTGACTCTTTACAGATGTGATAAATTAGTTGTCAAGTCTTTTCAAATTACGTGAATGTATTTTTAAAGCAGAGCTTTCTATGTTTAGCCTCGCATGCTAACGCTTTGACCTTGGCTTTTATTTCTGGATATCAAAAAGGAACATGGAGAAGACTATGTTTACATAAATAAACACTACTTCTGTTGTTATAATGTAGGAGATCGTCTGTTTACGTTATAATTACTATTGGGGTGTTCTAGGAAGGAAATGCCACAAAACATTGAGACGTTATGAACAAGGAGTATTTGCGCACGTTCAATTGTTTTACTTTAAGGTGGTCATTATTAATGAAGTAAATATAGCGTTTTATTGTAACAATAAACTTGTAGATTTGTACTTTTTGTAGGACTAACAACCTGAAATTTCTTAAACTTCCGTAATGCATCTTTAACTAAACCAGTTCAAATTAAAAGTAGGACAAAGCAATATTAAGCCAAGTCCGGATCAGGACCAAACCATGACCTAAGACTAAATCAGATGTAAACCTGTAAAAAGGACTAAACCTAGAACTGATGTCTAAACCAGGATTAGAAACCAGTTTATAAATCAGTTTTGGAAACGCAAGCCTTTTCAGGGGGAAACCAAACTGTGCTGTACCAAACCACTCAGTGCAAACGTGGCTTATGTTTGTCGATGAAGCTTGTGCAAAAGTGAGGGCCGGCTCCAAAGGTTTGCCAACATTTACTTCCAAAAACATCATAAAAGTGTTAATCTTGGCTGTAATTCTTGTCTGTTAGCCTCACTAGCTACTACCACTGATTCCACACTTCACAAACTCTAACCTTTCTCAAACCAGCTTCTAGGGCTCAGTGTACGTTCATATTGATGACATCACTGTCCATTGGTCCATTAATGTACTGTCTTCAGTATTCCGTCTGCAGTTATATCAAACCTCATTTAAAAAAAGAGAAATATTACCATCTTTTTTTTCTTTCAAAACAACAGAAAGCAGTATCTTGTGTCTCAGGAACGAACAACAGGCCGGTCCCGGTGGTTTTTCTAGATTTATGCACCTCTCAAATCCTGTCAAACAACCGAGAAATGCAGTGGTCAGAAAACAAATGAATGTGTGATGAAATGCAATGAAATACTGTTTTTATTTGTTCATTTTTTATTGTTTTGTGTGTGATTGTTTTTAATTTATGTTTTGTCAATGCACTGTAAAAAGGGCGCTGTTAACTGAAAAGGACAAAGGTTTTGGTAAAAGTGAGCAGAGTTGGAACAAAAAGATTGGGACTTTTGAACGAGATTCTTCATTAAAGTGGGAGTCCAAACTTTATCATTTTCTCTCTCTCATTTAAAAAGATAAAAAAATAACATTAGTCACATTTGCCTGAACAATGGAATGAGCTATTTTACAAATTAAATAAATTTTAGCATTAAAATTATAGCATAGTCCAATACCGTTTAGAAGTGTAGTGTAGTAATGTCTGGAGCATTACCTGAAGTACAAAGGGATATCATTAGTGTTTTTTAGCAACTCAAAACACCAAAAATTGAGAGTGCAACGCAACATAAATCATAATTACAGAGATTTTATTCCAAGAAGTGAAGGCCAGAATTTGACCCAATTCCTGGTCGTATCCCCAATTTTTGGACAAATTTCAAGATTGTTGTGCGTCCTTGCTGTGTCACACTCCGACCAACAAATGGATGCTCAGATGATATTCTCACATTTCAGAACTTTTGTGAGCACATACAATTGTTTAGAGTGAGTTAAAACTCTAATATCACAGTGTATTCCCAGCTTTAGTGCGTTCCTATAGACCCCCCTCTTTGTCTGCGCATCTCGGTGCTGTCGGTTACGATGACCCCAAAACATTTTCAGTGATAGAATTAGCTTTGTAGAAACCCTTTATTTACTGGTTTTAGTTTATTAAGGTGGCTTACGATAAATTGTGCAACATTTAAAGTTTGAGTTTTGACCCTCTGAGGCTGCTGTAGTTTTGTATGGAGTTTAAACTAAAGCAGAGAGGAATAGTCAGAACAATACCAAGTTATGGCAACACATAAACCCTGGCTTTCTGTTCTGTCCTGAATTGTCAAAAATAAAAGTCCTGTAAATGTTCTTGGGGAAAAAAAGAGAGTACAAACCTATCGAAAAAGCCTCTGGTCTCACTTTTGTTGCATGGTTGGACTCTTCCCAAAATGAAGAATCTCACATTTGTCTTCTTTGTTTAAATCCTTTTTTAAAACTGTGAAAGTGCAGGAAACATCAAATACAATCCTATTTTGTCACAACGGGAGCCAGGATTCAACCAGAACAAACTACACAAATGTAAAACTTTTAATCTGAGTCAAGTGGTTTAATATTTAGATTTAGAAGTACTTTATTGATCCCCAAGGGAATTTTTATTTTTTTTTTTACCTTTATTTAACCAGGAAATTCCCACTGAGATTACAAATCTCTTTTTCAGGGGAGTCCCAGGCAGGTGTGTGTGTGTAGGTGTGTGTCTGTAGGGTGGTGTCTCTAGGTGTGTAGGTGTTTGCATGTGTGTGAATGTTGAACAGGGCTCACGTTTTTCTGTTTGTGTATGTTTTTTTTGTTTGTGTATGTTTTTCTGTTTGTGTATGTTTTTTTTGTTTGTGTATGTTGGATTGAGGTGGATGGGTAAGAATTTCTTTGTTTTTAATCACGTAAGGCACTTTGTGCTACAATCTTTGTATGAAAAGTGTTTTATAAATAAATTAGATTTGCTCTACAGCCTGTATATTGTTGGCCTCTACAGTTTGAGCTCTGTCCACTGGGAGGCAGTATTGAGCGGATTCATAAAGAAGTAATAATAGAAAACACTGCTGCGTCTGTGCCATCTGCCTTTTTACACCTCCAACTCTCAACTTATGCATGGGACTGTTTTGTTTTCTGCATAAAAAGCACCATAGCCTTGTATCGATAATCGCTGATTACATTAAAACCTGGTTGTAACTGTATTGTACACTGTGTTATTACAGACTGAACCACTTTGAAAGGGAATATATTGTAGATAAAACTCACTGAAAAGTATGGATGACTTTAAAACTGTTTGATCTTGTGACAAATTAATAATAGAGCCAATCATGTTTTTATTTTTAAAGAGTTTTATAGTGATGTGAAAATAAAAATGTTCATTACAGTAATGCATGGTGTTGATCTATTTTTTTTTTTTCTAATCAATACATCACAAATATTTATTTAGGTTAAAAATCACTTAATTGTTTGTTTCTTGAGACATTAGCTAATTTATTTAACATTTCAGTTGGTAGTTGCCTGGACGCCTCACGCTGCTTCTGTTTAGCGTGGGAAAGTAGATGTGTTTTAAAGGAGGTGAAGCATATCTTCTCACACTGGTCACAGGGGAACAGCTGCTCCTTGGTGTGAAGACGGTAGTGCTGCGTGAAATATTTAGCAGATTTAAACAACTTCCCACACTGGTCACATACGTACTGCTCTTTGTTCATGTCTGAGTGAGTTTTAAGGTGGACGTTTTTAAATCCATAAGGACCGGCAAACGCTTTTCCACACTGATCACAGCAATGATGCTTTTCCCCATGAATGAAAAGCGTTAGTAAATGATTTGCTACACTTGTCACAAATGTGTTTTTTCTTCTGTGTGCACAACTTTATGTCTTTTCAAATCACCTTTTAGTATGAAAGACATCCCTCAGAGTTCACAAGGTGGTTTTGGAAAAGGTGCAGCTGAACACTGCAGTCAGCTGATTGGCCGATAGACAATCCTAATTCAAGTGAAAACAAGAGGCAAAAGGTAAAAAAAACTTCTTGTTCTTGTGATGAATGTCATATTCAAAAAGAAAATATTATGAATGTACTTTTTCCCGACAAAGTGTCATCTGTTTGTGATTTTAAACAGTCAGTGTGGTACGATGTGTATTTATTGTCTCCACTGCATTAAACACAAGCACAACCTGTGAGTCTCTAAATGAACCTGCTGCAGCTGTGAATGTAATGTTCAGAAAGATGGGAATAAAATGAAACAGTTGAATGTTTCCTCCAGCCTCTCACTGCTACAACAGCTTTTACTCAGAGTTAATATTAATGATCCCAGTTTAGAGAAGTCTGCTTCAACTATAGACAGGACTTTTGTGACGTCTCTGTTTCTGCAGCAGACGTCGCTCTCTGGACACAGCTCAGAGGATCCTCCTCCTTTATTTTTATGAACAGGATATCTAGGCACAGCTGAGGACCACAGGCTCTCATCTCTGCTTTTTGCAGGACCATCAGCTGCACTGGGACGGTTTGCAGCCGAGGGTGAAGCGGCTGGGATGAGGATCAGCTCCTCCAAGTCCGAGGCCATGGTTCTCAGTCGGAAAAGGGTGGCTTGTCCCCTTCAGGTTGGTGTAGATCCTGCCTCAAGTGGAGGGGTTCAAGTCTCTTGGGGTCTTGTCACGAGTGAGGGAAGGATGGAGGGAGCGGGAAACACATTTTGGAAAAGGCATACGATCTCTGTGCTGTGATTGGTCAAACACAATCATGTGAGCGAGCCACATCGGAATCTATAGAACCTATAAAAAGTCCTTTTGAAACAAAACAGAAGATGTTTTGAGCAGCAGCAAAAAAGCTACATGTTACTTTTACTCATTTATGGTCAGTGAGATATTACATATGTCTTAGTTCTAGTTTGGTCATTACAAACCCCTTGTGTAAAGGTTTTTCATCTTATTTTCAAAATTTTGAATTGTCATAAATTCCTGCTTCAAATACAATGAGCCGTTTCAGGAGCTAAAGGAATTACATTCTTGTAAGAAAAATATATGAGACAAATGCTGCACCAGAAACAGTTTTGAGATTTGTAGACTTTTATTTGACCCAAAAAAGGATCTGAAGTAACTAAAGCAAAAAACTTAATGGATTAAAGTTGAATTTTTTAAATTTAAATTATGTTTGCAAAAACAAATCAGCGTAGAAGCACAACAGTTGGCACAAATATAGAACATGTCAAGAACAGAAGAAAATTACATTATGGCCCCACCCAAAACATAACAGGAAGTCAGCCGCTTTGGTTTGAAGACATGACAAATGAGGAGGAACTGCCCCATGATGCATCTTAAAACTTACCACTAACTAACCACAGCTAAACCAGTTTACATTTGGATCCTGTGAAGACGGATTTCCAGTTTTTTGAGCGTGATCTTGTCCAACAAGGATTTTACAGCTTCTTCATTTGTAGATTCACTCTGACTTCTTTGGTGCTCTTTTTGTTTTTGATTTTTGGGCCTGGACGCCTCACGCTGCTTCTGTTTAGCGTGTGAAAGCAGATGGGTTTTAAAAGAGGTGGAGGTAAAGCATAGCGTGTTTGAAAAAGTAAATGATTTGCCACACTTGTGTGTTTTAGCTCCTGAGTACACAAATTTATGTTTTTTCAGATTACCTTTTACTATGAAAGACATCCCACAGAGTTCACAAGAGTGAGGTTTCTCTCTGCTGTGGATGCTCTGATGGTACTTCAGAATCTGGTTGGTGATATATGACTTGCCGCAGTCCTCACAAGTGTAGCGTTTATTCTCATGGTAGATCTGTCGGTGTACATTAAGGTGACGGACAGTTTTAAAAGCTTTCCCACACTGGTCGCAGATGTGAGGCCGAGCTGTGGAGTGGGAGATTTCGTGGACTCTTAACCCTGTTAAACTCGAGAAGCTCTTGTTGCATTTCTCACAATAGAACAAGTCATATCCCGTGTGCTTTTGTTTGTGTCTTTTTAGAGTGTATTCACAGCTGAAGCACTTTTCACACTCGTCACAGGAAAATCTTATTTTTGTGTGAGTGCGTTTATGTCTCCTTAATCTGTTTCGATCTATAAATGCTTTTCCACATTTGTCACAGCGATGGCATTTCTCTCCCTTGTGAATGAGCTGGTGTATTTTTAAGGAACTCATTAAAGAAAAACATTTACCACATTTGTTGCAGCTGAATGTTTTCTCTCCTGTGTGTACGAACATGTGTATTTTTAGTCCACTCTTGTGCTTGAATAACTTCCCACACTGGTCACAGGAGAACGGCCTCTCTCCTGTGTGAACACGCTGATGGCTAATGAGAGGCTGGACTGTTGTAAATCTCTTCTTACACTGATCACAGGAGAAGAGTTTTTCCCCTGTGTGAAGCCTCTGATGCACATTTAGATTTGATTTACGGCTAAACGACTTCCCACACTGCTCACACTTGTGCCGCACTCCACTGTGGATTGTTTCATGTTTTCTTTGAGCGGCTGGAGTCTTAAACAACTTCCCACACTGGCAGCAGGGGAACGGACGCTCTGTAGAGTGAGTGAGCTGGTGCCTTTTTAGTTTTGACAGGAAATGAAAAGTCTGTCCACACTGCTCACACTTGAATGAGCCGTGGACCTTTTTCTGAGTCGTACAAGCTTTAGTTTTTGGGACGTCATTAGCATCTTCCTGTTGAAAAAGACAAAGCGTGAGTGATCTGCACATGTGAAAATAAATTAAATATAAATTATAGGGAGAGAATAGTGCAATAGAATAATGTTTAATAAGTCAATTTGACTTCAATCCTATCCCACTTACTTACCAATTGGGGGGCTCTCGGGCTTGTGCACCATTGCTTAAGCTAATATACCGTTCAAATCAGGTGCACACCGTTAATACAACTATAGCTTCGTTGAACACATTGAGCAACAAAACACAAATACTGTGTCCATTTTTGAACATATGAGGACAACTGTGACAAATGTTTCTGTCGAAAATGGCGGTGAGGCTGGCATATCGTGGCAACAGGCAAAAAAATTATTGGCTACTTCCGCTTTAATGACTAATGCTAAGTTAGTACTTTCTTTGTTTAATACCTTCAACTGGAGCCGATACTTGAATGTAAAAAAAAACAAAAAACTATCAGTTTAACACCAATGTTTATTTAAAGCAATTTTCTTACCATTTTATCTTAAGTCCGTGTGATCTGCGCCTCTCGTCCAAACTGTTAATAAAAGACAACACAACGTAAAGCCCTTTGATTGCTGAAAGAGCCTTTCAATATGACTTTTTATGTACATTTCAAATCGTTTTTATTCAAGTTGTAGTGACACTAAGACTAAACCAAGACGTTAAAATTTTGACACTAGTGATTTTGATTTGAACTAAATGTAATAAAATCAAACTGAAGTCCACAGCACTGACCGATTACTAAACAGATTAGATTCAGGCTAAAATAATGACTAAAACTCACTGTGACAGACTTAGACCTGCCTCTTTGTTTCCAGAAACCCTTCAGAGTCGTTTATTTGGTCAAAGCTAAAGCTAACAGTTTACCGCCATAAGTTATTTCTTCTGATTTAAATGGTCTACGTTATAATGGTACACTGCCGCCACCTGCTGGTCCAACGGTTAAAACGCTCCTAACACGAAGAGCTACGGTTTACATTTTTCTGATTTAAAAGTGTATTTGGTGGCTCTTAAGCTCACTCAAACTTGAAATAATTATTGCAACATTAGTTTTCTGACCAAATATGCTCAACTGTTTCAAACAGCCTGTTGTCCACGGCTCATTTATGAAGTAACTACAGTAAAAGCCAGTTTACAGAAGCTGAAGGTGGAGGATAATGATGCTCTGTGGATGTTATTGAGGAGATGGACCAGAACAAGGAAAATGAAAATGAGCGAGGGAAATGTTTGTGACTGCACCAATAAACACTTTACATTCTTTATGTTTTTATTATATTTAAAACTTAATTTTGTTCAGGTCAGTTTTAATCTCAGTTACCATTAGTTATAGGTCTTTATCTGAAACTGCAAGTGGCATCTAATTATGATAAGTTTTAACTCTGTTGATGCAAACATAAATAATTTATATAGATCAGAACTAGTTTCTCACGATCTATTGTCACATGCTTTTAGAAATTCTTTTAATTTACAATTTCTTTCATATTACCTTTTTAAATCATCTAATTAGATTATTCTCAGAACATTGTTCTATTTACTTAAAAAAATAAAAATAAAAGATTAAATTCTCTTCAAAAGGACAGACTATTGTGTTAGTCCTTCTAGTTCTCCCAATAATTAATAATCCAAAACATCCCAACATTCCAATCAATAAATCTTCCAAACAAAATGTAATGCAATTTACCTTATTAGTTTAACAATTCACTGAAAATCAGTCCCTGAAAAATCCCATCACGTGACCGTTGAAGATAGTTTCCCCTTGGGGACCAATAAAGTCTATCTTGAATCTTGATTGAATATGTTTTAACTCACCAGATTACAAATTTACATTACATTTTAAATCTTTATTGTAATAATGACACTCGTCAGCATCTATTTTAGTGTCAGGTATTATACCTTGATTATAAAATACCAATTTAAAAAAATCCTTGGTCATTATTTATTTTCAACTGTCTTTATTTCAGTTTTCCAGATTACTTTAAACAATATTTTTCTTAAAAACATATACAATCCCAATCATTTTGTTGTTTAGTTTACCAAATCATGTTCCATAGATTCAATAAAACCCAAATGTGGACATTATTCGTATCAACAGACCTGACAGAAGGTCAAATAGTTTTACTAATTAAGTATCATAAACTTTATTTAACATCAGTTCAGTGCAATCTTTTTCTGTCACTGACATTTCTAACTAAGCATTTTTCAACATTAAAAGGTTTGTTTAATGTAAAAGGTCCCACAAAGACTGAGGAGCTAAAACTCCAGCTCTTAAAAAACAGAAAAACATCTGGAGCTCCAGAAAGTGAGCAAAGAAGGGAGGCTGCTGTTATCTTGTGTTACTGTGGAACATTCTTTGTGAACCCAAACAGTGGTTGTGTTGAATCCACTGTCTCTAATTATTCATCAGAACCAAACTAGAAAAATCCATAATCGTTTTTCTTTTCCCAGGTTCTGGTAACATGTTTTCTTTTATATGTGAGCTTATGGCCAAAACATCTATAAATTTGTATTATCTTTAAAAATTGCTCTAAACTTTTCTAAATTCTTCCGATTACAAAGTCATCATTTTCCTTCTCCTCCTGTATTATTTATTTTATTGGCCGAGTTTGACACAAATCAAGTCCAAGTTGTGGAGACTCTGGCAAAGCTGCCTTTTTTTTTTAAATGTTTGTTTAACCGCTGTGTATTGTCTTTTTGTGTTTGTCTTGTCTTTGTAGATCTCTTTATGATTGGAACATGAGTCTGGAATAAATTTGAAATGAGGAAATGCATTTAATTTTTCTCAAAAAACTTCAGAGAATGAAACATGTTAAAAGTTCTCAAAAAACACTGGTCTTTTTATAGAAAACCTGAGGAAAGCAAAATTGATTTTGTTTTCTAATTGTTACAACAATCTTGATATCTGTCCCATTTCTACGAGAAGTCTTCATTAACAGCAGCATGTCCCACTTTTTGTACTTTTCCACAGGACATTGATCTGGCATAACCTCAGTCGCAAGTGTCTTGGGTCCTGTCCAGCTCGATGGCTTCTGGACCATTACCTGACCCCACCACCCCCCCCACCCCCAGCTGTAGTGACCGGAGCTCTTAACTTGTCTGCAACCTTCACATTGGCTTCATGAGTTACTGCAACACATTAGCTTCTCTTTGATAATACGTCTATTGTTACAAACATCTCAGGTCTTACCAATTAGCTCAGGTTAGCCACAAGGTCAGGGGTCAGACAATCAGAGGTACATTACATTTACCAATTGATTTATTAAGTCATTAGTTTGATGTTTTGTTTTTTTATTTTGCTGTTTTGTTATGATATATAGTACTTTAATTGAAATGTTAGGCACAATAGGTTTAGACTTCAGCCTGAACTCTTTTGGTCTATGTTTCACGTTTAATGGGGGTGTTGTGTTCTTTAAGGTTTGCTTTTGATGACCAAATAAACTAAACTAAATCAGTTTAGGTTTAATGTGGTGTGTAGTGTGGGGAGTGCATGAATGTTTGTTAAATGACAAAGACAAGACAACCCTCTTAAAGGGGAAACACAAGAGTTGTCGTCACAAAATAACATTTAAACATAGAAACAACAGATTGTATAAAGTGATTTTCTTACATGAACTAAATACAATAATCTGAGTAATTACAGACATTTATTTATTACTGTATCAGTAATTATAAGATGCACATGTAGCCTTTAGCTGCTGTGTCCAAAATGCTTGTATAAAGAGCAGCTGAATCTCGAGCCCGTCACTGACAGCACAGTTAGTGCCTTTAAACAAAACCATCTTGTTTATTATTTTTCCCTCTGGTTGTTAATGACCCTTATTTCTGCAGCTCATGTTTATTACATCCAATCTCACAGTGCAATCTTGTTTAATAGTCTGTGTTAATCTAACTCTTGAAAGTTAGTGACAGGTTAATTTCCCTGGGTATTTAGTTTTATCCGTCTCCGTCGTTCGCTGTGGTGTTGTCTTCACTCTGAAATCTTTATAATCTGTTTTCCAACGTTGCCTCCTTTCATCATAGAACAGAATGCAACTGCAGGAAGAAATATAAATATGAAACACACAAAAAAAAAAAACAGTGTCATTTTATAGTCTCTCAATGTTTAAACAAATGTCCATCTTCAATATTCTTACCTTAAATTAACACACAACAACACAAAAGAAATGTCTGACTTATCATTTTTTGGTCTCCAGCCCTAATTTGAAGCATTTCTTGCCGATCCAAATATCACATTAGTAACAGAAGCTGAAGATACACTTTCCTTAAAAGAGCACAGAATGAAACTAAAAAGCAAACTTATAAAAGGTTTGTGGTGAAGGAGGAAAAATCCAGTTCTTTTAATTCTTAGCTGCCTGTTAGTGTTTCTAATCTAATTTTTGGGTGAAAAAGGTGACAAACATTACAATTAATAACATTCATACAATTATATTTGAGACCTTTTCCTTTTTTCTGTTTGAACAGTACATACAAGTGCGTTAACATTTATATGAACATATGAGCGGGGTGTTTGAACACTTCTCAGATGAAAGAAAATAACAATAAATCTGGAATAAAAACAACAATAGAGACAGAAAAATAGTGTAGTGTACGGCTGGGGGATATAAATGTGATCCATTTATTCCAGATTTGATTAAATTGGTCTCTTTGGAGAGTATGTCATTCCTTCATTCATTCATTTTCTTTCCTCTTAGTCCCGTTATTGATCAAGGGTGACTGGAGCCTATCCCAGCCTTTGAGCCTGAGGCGGGGTTTACCCTGGACAACAGCCAGGTTAGTCACAGGGCTGACATTTCGACATAGACAGTGACATACATTCATTCTCAAGGGACACTTTTTTGCCAATTAACCTGTACATGCATGTGTTTGGACGGTGGGAGGAAACCGGAGTACCCGGAGAGAACCCACAGTAACACGTGGAGGACAAGCAGACTCCTCACAGAAAGACCAGAGTCGGCCGGGAGCGCTAACCACTCTGCCACCGTGCAGCCCCTGAGAGTATATCAATTTTTCCATTTGAACTATTTCCAGAATTGTTTTAAGCCAGTCTTCTAATGTTGGTGGTGCTGGGTTTGGCCACCTTCTTGTAATAATTTATTACTAGCTGCAAAATGAAGCTGCAACAATTTTGCATCTCCCCTTCCAGATTTATGACGTGACCTAGATACAGACTTATAAAGTCATAAGGTATTTGTATTTGGATGGATTCATGGAAACACACGTTCAGAATTTGTATTTCTGTATTTACCCTGGTGGGGTGTCCTACAGTCATAAATGTATTTTAAATGAAAGATTCTGATTCTATTGTGTTTATTGTGCTATTAATGTTATGTGTGTGATAGTAAAGAGAATTTGCAGTTT